>JADRCH010007364.1:946830-957867 GCA_019843965.1 Rhynchomys soricoides
GGGAGGGGGGGGGGGGGAGGGAATGGGGAGGTTCCAAAGGAGAGATCTGGAAAGGGGGAAACATTTGAAATGTAAATAACGTATCAAAAAATGTATTTTGTATTTTATCAATTATGCTATTTTGTGAATGTGTGCTCATTAATTATGTGTTAATTAATACATCAAGTGTGGGGTTTTTTTGCAATTTCTATGCAGTTCAGGGCCTTTGCTCTCTCAGTTGTATAGATGAAGAAGGTAAGACAAGCAAACATTGTTTTGTCTGCTGAACACTGATGATGGAGCTGAGATTTAAGGTTGATTCTACTGTGTACCTTAATACCATGGATATATATAATACAAGTGGCCTCCATGCAAAAACATCCTCATTTTCATGTAAATCTACCATGAGTATATAACATTTCTTTTTACTGAATATTTGTTATGGCTATAACTAGTACTTACTAAGAGTTTTCAATATGGCAAGGTTTGTGCTAAATTCCTAATTCTTATTTATTTATTATGATAATGTGTATGCATCTGTATGATGCTACAATACACAAGTGATGTCACAGGATAACTTGTAGGTGTCGTTTTTTCTCCTTGCAACACATGCATTCCAGGAACTGAGATCAAATCCTAAGGTTTGCTAAAAACTCCTCTAACTATTAAGCTCTCTCAGCAGCCCTTATGCTAAGTTCCTTAACACAGAGATTATTATATGCTATATGCTTTCATTTTCAAAGTGTTCTGAGATTACTATTGACTTTCATTTCTGTCTTTCTCAGATGCAACTAAAGTTTAGAAGAGGCCAGTAACTTTCCTGACACCACACAGAATCAGAATCCTTGGCATATCACTAAATGGCCTCACATTTTCACATGTCTTAATGCCTCTCCAGAAGTTGGTAGAAATGATCCAGGTAAAGATACAACCGAATCTGACAATTATAAAACTTTGACTGAGAATAAGTATCATCCACTGTGGTTCTTTCAGATGAGCAAACTTCAGCTGCTCTATTATTCTGTTAACAGAATAAAAGTAATGTACAACAAATTGCAAAAAAAAAAAAGAATATCAATAAAGACAGAATGATTAATATGGTTAGGCTGAGAAGAAATCTTTAGGGGTGATAGCTAAAGTATACAGGGTTTCTTTTTGAATTGATAAAAATGTTCTACAAACTTACCATGGCTATATTTGCTCATATTCATGAATATATTAAAACAATTGAACTATAGACTTTAAATGTGTGAATTGTATGTTACGTGAATTATACCTCAATAAAGCTATTTTTGAAAGCAAGTGACAGAAAAATACATGTACGTGGAGCTCATTTATATAAAAACCACAAGTACATATGCATGTAATATAAACATTTGTCAGTGTATGCAAATATATAGAACATGATTTGGAAGGAAAACTACCCATCTGTTAGCACTGGTTACTTTTGGAGAGGGAACTGGGATTGCCTTCTGCAGCATCCTTTCTTCTCTACCTCCTACTCTGCTTGCTCTCCCAAGTTTCTTTGCAGGCATTCCTTCCTTCATTCACCCCTTTAGAAGCCACATTTGATTCTTCTGGATTTCCCCCAAACCTAGTCTATATTTTGACTCACTCATTCAATGAATATCCATTAAAATCCTACTAGGTACTATGCTGGATATTAGATACACAAGGGCAAAGCAAATAATGCCACCAGTCTCATGGAGCTTACCATCTGGTGGTGGTAAAGAGATATAAAAAGGAACACTTTGATCCATTATACGGCATTTCAAATACTATTAAATGATAGGGATACAATAAAATGGTGATGAGACACTGGCCAAAGTAGGGTTTCCTCATTGGGACTATGAGAGAAAGCCTATGTGTGGAGCCAGTACTAAAGGTGAGACAAAGACAATGAGAAAGAAGGTGAGGGGGAACCATTTTAGGCAGAATGCCAAAGGGATTTCAGCAACGACTGTATTTTACTATATCCATGAAATGAGTTTAGGTGTCACACAAAGTATAACTGGAAGCTTTTGGAACTTCTGATGCAGGGAAACTAATATGGGTAGATTTGCATATTTAAACGTTGGGTCAGGATATTGTGTGCAGATTGGAAGTAAAGAGGCCAGGGAGGAGACTCCTGCAGTGAGTAAAAGAGATGACGACTGAGGGGATAAATTGGAGTAGAGGAATATGAAATAGGCTCCCTGGACATAGAATGGGATTTGATGATGGTATGGATGTAGAGCATGAGGGAAAGAAAGAAACAAGGATGGCTCCCAAGAAGCTGGGTGTGGTGATACATGCCTACAATTCCAGTAATCGGGAGGCTGAAGCAAGAAGATCCGGAGTCTGAGGCCACCATGAGTTACATAGGAAGACCCCCTATCACTTGAAGACTACTCCCAGGAATATTTTAACTGTATATATAGCTGGAGGATGCCATTCCCTGTGACTGGAGGTATATGAAAGTAGCAGGTGGGAGTGGTTTCAAGAAGCAAGTTTCAGACTGAGGAGACAGCCTGATGCTACAGTACCTGCATAGCATGTGTGTGAGGCTCTGGATCAATCTCTAGCAGAGAGGATGGAAAAAAAGTTTTACTGGCTGGTTTTGTGTATCAATTTGACACAAGCTGGAGTTATCACAGAGAAAGGAGCTTCAGTTGAGAAAATGCCTCCATGAGATCCAGCAGTAAGGCATTTTCTCAATTAGTGATCAAGGGGGGAGGGCCCCTTGTGAGTGGTACCATCCGTGGGATGGTAGTCTTGGGTTCTATAAGAAAGCCAGTTGAGCAAGCCAGGGGAAGCAAGCAAGCCAGTAAGAAACATCCCTCCATGGCTTCTGCATTAGCTCCTGCTTCCTGACCTGCTTGAGTTCCAGTCCTGACTTCCTCTGGTGATGAACAGCAGCATGGAAGTGTAAGCTTAATAAACCCTTTCCTCCCCAAGTTGCTTCTTGCTCATGATGTTTGTGCAGGAATAGAAACCCTGACTAAGACATAAGTCAAGAGAGACTGAGTTTAGGATCCATTCATTTCAAGATGTTTATTGGTGCTGCCTCCAGCCTTGCCTTACGCCTTCCCGAGAGTCATCCTTCTAAAATGCTTACTCTACTCAAAATCCTTCAGCGAGCCAGGCACAACAAGTGACAGAAATTTGTAATTCTAGATTTAGGAGGTGAAGGAGGGAAGATAAAGAGTTCAAAATAATCCTTAGCTACACAGAAAACTTGGAGTCAGATTGGTCTGCTTGAGACCAGGAACAACAAACAACAACAAGAACAAATGTTTTCACGGTACTCAAGGTAAAATAGAAAGTCTTCAAATTAATTGATAAGATCTTTCAAGTACTGCTTCTTGCTGACCTCTGCAACCCCATTTCCTACCTACATCCTCTCATAGTAGACAAACCAATTCATCATTTACTATTTTCGTCCTTTGAACTCAACCCATATTCATATTTGAAAACATTCACCTGCAATACAACACCAGCACATCATGTTTTCCTCCAGCTTTACAGAAAATACCAGGCTACTCTCCAACCAATGAACTTGATTTTTCTTAATGTTCCCCCAATGTTCTCACATACTTCCATCTTTATTGTCTGTAACACTTCACTGTATTTTCATGTTTATGTCTCTTTCTCTAAGAATTAGCTTAATGAGGGCAAGGGGAGCACTTACTGTTTTTCTGGCACCTCATCTTCATGAAAGTCTTCATAAACCCAATATGTCTCAACTGAGTACCAGTTCTAAGTCCTTCTCTAAGTGCCTTGCAGGTACTTATCCACTTAATTTTTATAATGACTGCATGAAGTGTATATACTTTTTAAATGCCCAATTGATAAAGAAATAGAGACTTAGACATGCTATGCAATGTGCTCAAGGTCACACAGTTAGTAAATAAGGCTTATAAGCCAGGATGTAACTCCAGAGTCCACGGATATAACCATCACCAGTCTCTCAGTAAAAAGTCAATAAATGAAACCAGACTTGGTGGTATTGGACTGTGAACAGAGCACTCAGTATTTATATGCAGAATGATCAGGAAATCAAGGTCATCTTTGGTAGTGAATTCTTAGCCAGCTTAGAATACATGAGCTTTTGTCTCAAGAACACAGTCTGTTCAATAAATAGAAAATGGAGAAAGTAAAGCACATATTTTTTTCCCACGGTAATATTCTGACTTTAGAATTTCATCTTTTCTTTAATTTCAAAATCACATTTGTTTCAGAGTTTAGAATACAGTAAGATTGTAAAAAAATTAAAAAAAAAAAACCTTTGTTATAGAACTCAGTAAGGGCCAATGTCACTACCCTCATACCCATGGCACCAAGAAAATGGGCTGAAATGTTCACTGACTACAGAAGTATGTGAAATAAGATGAAATTTAAATTTTTAACATCAAAATTCATAATAGCAAACATTTACAGAGAGCTACATTTATGTCAGGCATTTTGTTAATTATGTGAATTTTCAGATTTAATTTTCCAACAGTCCTGTGATATAGGTAATGTCATGATATCCATTTTTTTACAGGGGAAAATGGTTTCAATGAGACTGGGTGACTTGTCCAGTTTCAGAGTTAGTGGGAATCAAACTAGAATTTATGCTGGGGACTTCCTAACTGTAGATATTTGTTCTTTGAACCACTGCGGTAGATTGTTTTTCACCTGAGACACTACAGCTATACCACCCTAAGGACAGATATCAGCCACATGTGGATAGGTAAGTTTAAATAATAAAATTAGAACAAAAATATTAATGCCTCATACACTCATGCATATCTAGTGCTTATAATGAATCTTCAGATATGTGCATTCCATTTGGAATAGATGTCAGGAAATTAGTAAGGGGTTATATGAGGGATTGCTCTTTTAAATTTTCTCTTCATACCCAAGACATTTTTTAAATCATGGTTTCTCCTACAATTTCTGTCAGATCCTCCCTACCTCTCAACCCACCCAATTTCATGATCTTTCTACCTCTCCCTCCCCCTTCTCAAAATCAAAACAAAAACTCAGTAAGAAAGAAAAAAGTTCAAATTAAACAAACAACCAAAAAGTCTCACATAAAAAAAAATCGCACAAAATTCATTTTGTGTTAGCCAACTACTCCTAGCATGGGGCCTGCTCTGGAGTGTGGTTGGTATACCCAGTGACACTCTATTAGAGAAAGTTGATTTTCTCATTCCCGGCAGCTATTAATTGCAAACAGCTTTTTGGTTAGCGATATAACTTTGTGTCTCCTTTCCCTTCTCAGTGCTATGGCTTTGTCTGGTTTGACTCTATGAAGGTTTTGTGTATGCTGCCACCATCTCCGTGAGTCCATCCGTATAGCGGCCCTTTTGTATCTGGAAGACAGTTGACTTGGCTCCAAAACCTCCCACAATTATTCTTTTAAAGGAGCACAGCAATCAAATGACTCCTAATGACATATTACTATACCCAAAGATAAAACCTCATCACAGAAGCAGCTTCATGCAGTAGACAGTAATTAACGGAGAGACTCATAACTGGACAATGTGCAGAGAGTGAGAGACTTAGAAACAGTTCTACACGGGGTATCTTCATCAGACTCTTGCAAGAATGTCAAGGAAGGGAAGACAGAATATGGTAGTGTGAAAGATAAAGAGAATTTATGGAACAGGAATGGTTAAATTGGGTGTGGTGATTAGAATGAGAATGGTCCCCATAGGCTCATATGTTTCCCAGTTAGTGGAACTGTTTGAGAAAGATGAGGAGGTATAGAGTTTTTGAATGAGGTGTGTCATTGGATGTGAACTTTGAGGTTTCAGAAACTCACACCAGGCCCAGCATACCTCTCTCTCTCCCTCCTCTCTCTCCATCTCTCTCTGTCTCTCCCTCCCTCCTTCTCTCTCTTTCTCTCTCCCTTCCCCCTCCCTCCCCCCTTTTCCCTCAGCCTGCCGCCTGAGAATCAGGATGGCTTTCAGCCTCATGCCACAATGATCATGTACTAAAACCCTCTAAAACTATAAGCAAGCCCCCAGATGAAGGTTTTACTTTATAAGAATTGTCTTGGTCATGGCATCTCTTCACAGCAACAGAACAGTAACTAACACATGGGGTAAGGGAAGGAAAGGTGGTTAAAGAAGGGAACTTAAGTAACACTAAAGATAATTTTAAAAATATGGGCACCTACTACCATAGAAGCTTCCTAAAATATATACATATGGACATATAAGAGGAAGTTAAACAGTTACCTTATAATGGAGCAATAATGTTCCTACTAAATACCACAGGTAAACAAACAAACAACCCAAAAACCCAGTGCCAGGAATTAATTATCTATTTTGGAGTTTTGGGACAGTGAAATCCCATAGAGCCCCAAACATTACAGGGTATTGCCTTCAGTTTGGGTTACCCTCCAGAAGTTGACTGTAAGATCCCATTGATGAAAAAACCACACATGTGAGTCACAGAACACAGAGAGAGCAAGTTAATAATTCATCTGGAATCTTTATCCTTAATGACTGGGGTTCATGATGCTAGAAGGTGCTATGCATGCTACCAGAGGAGAAAGTAATCATCAATCTTACCTAGATGTAGACCTTGAAAGCTACAGTAACAATCAACCTGGCAAGACATGCCTACTGGTATAATAGTGGCATGAATCTTATGGGTGTAACGAACCATTTTCTAATTAGAATTAAGGCCCACACTACAAGATGAAACTCATACCTGGTACTGTTATGAGGACCAAGTAACTGTGGCAAGACAGGTTATAGCCCCTAGCAGAGAAACTACTGCTATTGCATTAGGCATAATGTTAAACTGAATCAGAAGGACTTATTTTTATATCTATAGATTAGCAAATCTCTCAAATTTCATCAAAGAAACTTCTGTTTTGTTTTGTTTTTGCACAAGATGGTGATTAACACAGAGACACACAACTGGTCAAAGTGCAGAAAATAAGTGACTACAGAACACATAGCCCCAAATTGGACATCCATATCCCGCTCTTCCCTCCCAGGGCCAGGGATCTTTTAGAAGAAGGGACAGAGATATCATAATAGTCAGAGGTGGAGGATGATTACAAAGAAATAGTGTCTTCCATACACAGCAGGAAAGTTGTACATAAGAATTCACAACAGCTATGACAGCCTGCACGAGACCTGTACAATCTGAAGCCAGACAAATTCCCAGCATAGAAAGGAGAGTCATGCACAAACTCTCATCCCTAGCTAAGGAACTACTGGCAACTGATATTTTCTTGGAGGGGACATACAGTCTTGAAGAGACAGTATGGCCCTTGGTAAGTTGTCTGTGCTCCAGTGGAAGACTACACATCTAAGAGTACATAGGCAGCATAAACTGTACTTGATGTTTTCTTTTAGGGATACAAAGTTGAGTGGGTAGGCAAGTGGGCATATCAGAGAGGAGTTGGGGAGGGTGGCTTTGATCAAAAAATACATTATGCAAAATTCTGAGAGAACATGAGCTACAGGTGCTGGTGGCTACCACATTGTGGGGTATAGACAGAGAATATTTACACAGACACCAGATGGTTTATAGGACATTATGGTACTAAAGTGCACAGTCTAAGACATGGTATGCTGTCAGCTTTCTCAAGATGCTAAATAAGGCCCCTTTCCCCCTTTGCTCATCTGCCTCTTCTCACTTTGGAGTATCAGGAAAATATTGAGGTTGTTATAAATACACAAAATTTCATCTTTGTTCCTTCATTAGTTCCTCAGCAATAACACCCTTTCTTTCACCATCCTGTCCCTTTACTTTCATACAGTTTCAATTTATCTGAGGTACACTCTCTCTAGATCTATGCATTCATAGATAGGGATGCTACTCATTTGCATGTTATGGCCAATCCAGAACACTTCACAACCTGGAGTACAAAAGCTCCCCTAGAATTATAAGTCCTGCCTGTTTCCTCTGCCACACCCTGTTTTACCACCTGCTACTTGGTTAGTTCTTCAAAGGACATGCCACTTTCCCAGCTGGCTGAGAACAAACAACTGATGAAGTGCAGCAGCTTGTGTCAACTCCAACCTCAATGGGATTTCAGAGCCAAGGGGAAAAACAACATGGGAGGCTTTCTGCATCCCATATTGGCACCTCCAGTGGTTGTGAAATGGGATAGGACTCTAGAAGGTGACACAATTTTCTCCACACAGACAAGTAGGACAGAAAGGACACAAGGCACCCAGAAATGGGAGATATACAAATCTATTCCTGGTCATGAAGAGAAGTAGCAGATTATTAAACCACTAGATAATCCCCAAAGGCACTCCAGAGCAAAAAACACTCCCATACTGACTTCTGAATCCCAGAAGATCTATTTCTCTAATGGTCTTTTCTCCCACTAACATTAAATGGCCATATCTTTTCCAAGCTGAAACCAGATATATCAAAAGGGAGTAAGCAATAGCATGCAGCCTGGAAAGGGTAATGACAACGTAAAATGATTACTAGCCCACTGAGACTAGGAGAATGAGTGCAGGTATCTGAGAGTTGCTTGTACAGGCTCTCCAAAGGATTCTACCGATAGGGCACCTATGAGTTGAACTGCCTAAAACTCTTCTTGTTATTCTTACAGGCACACATCAGAGGATTATATGATGTTAACTCAAGGGTTTCAAGCTGGCTGTCTCTTAGTCCCCAATGCTGTCGGTCACATGATCATGTGGCCTAGATCAGAAACACTCTGTTGATTCCAAAAACAGGCTCCTGCAGGAACAAGTTCAGTGAAGTGTGCCACTTTACAGTGAGATACAGGAAGAAAGAGAAAGCTGGAAAAGGGCTCTGCCCCATCTCCATGATGTTAGCACCCAAAACACAGCTGTGTGATGGGGTAGTAAACAATGACTTTCTGGTTCAGTCACTTTTGAAGGAGTTTACAGCAGTGTGAGAACAGAGTAATGAAGAACTACAGGGCCAGAAGATGGGAGTCAATGCTTCTGAAAGGAACAGTACTTGGGAGCTGGGAAGATGGCTTACTGGGTAAGTGTGCTTACTGTTTAAATTCCCAGCACCTTCATAAAAGTTGAGTATGGCTGCTCATGCTTGTAACCCGAACACCCGAACACTGAAGAGGAGCAGAGAGAGGCCAATCTCAGAAGCTTGCTGGTCAGCCAGCTGTCCTAGTTGAAATGTCAAACTTTGGGTTCAGTGAAAGATCCTGAAAAAATAATATAGAGAACAATAGAGTAAGACTCCTGGTGTTCTCTTCTGGCCTGCACATTGCATTCTCACCTGAATATACACTATACCATGCCTACACACACACACACACATACACACACTCACAGATACATACACACAAACAGACACACACACACACACAAATAATATTCGCTGGAGACATTATTGGTTTCTGTTTTTTTTTCTTTAAAAAGAGAAAAATAAGTCAACATGCTCAAAGAACTATGCCCAGGAATTTAGAGTCTGATAGGGAGTCTTTGACTAAGTCTTGCCAAGATGAAGCAGAAGAGATATGCCTCTCAGTTCAGGGTGTTTGACTGAGGTCACACAGCCTTGGGAAAACATAGGCTGCTGATCTCCATTGTACATCTCCTGCAGGCCCTGGGAAATGGGTACAAGGCTCAATGTTTCAAAAATCATTATCTGAGTGGTTATCTGGTATGAGCCAGGCAAAAACTGGACTGTTTCTCAGAAAACTGCCTAATTTGGCTTTCAGATGAAGAGGACAAGGCTCGGGGCAGCTTGGATGAATATAGACAACACAGGGAGTGGAGCATAGAAAGCAGGAGAGCAAGGTTGTTTTCCTGAGTTTCTGAGTTCACCTTCTAGCAAATTCCCTCAGTCTCTTTATTCCATATACTAATTTACTCTTAGAAAGGCAACAAAATATTGAATACATTTTTCCAAGCCTACAGATGATTGGCTTAGACTCTGCTCCATTTCCTTGTCTCATCTTTCCCCAGAAAGTCCAAGTTTGGGGAAAGACTGACTGTAATCTGGTCGAGGTTGAAGTAGCTAACATTTACAGACAATTCTGAAAATATAAAGATCCACTGGGGGGGTCAGGAGCCCTCCTAAATTAGTCAGGGTGGCTGCCCTGCCAAAGCAAAAAGGAGGCAACTTGACCTCTAGAGTACCGGTAGACCCCCTAGAGTGGGCAGAGAGAGCTCATGACTAGACCATACGTCAGACCTCCTGATACACATAGCTATGTGGCAGGCAAGTGAGATTGAGAAATGGATGCCGGCAATTTTAGTAGGAACCTCAAAGAGTAGCTGACTCTTGCCCTTTGTCACTAGTCCACATACTGTTCTCTGCCTCTGAGAGTTTTGATTTTCTGAGATGTAAAGGTAAAAGACAAGGCAGGCACTTTTCAAGTATGCAGTTAGGAGCCAGTGCTCTTAGGACAAAAATGAACCACCAGCTGTGTAGGTGAGACCGAGCCTGAGGAAACTATTTCATTCTCCTTGCTTCAAGACCTTTGACCCTGAACACTTCTCCCATAAGTCAGCATATCTTGTGGCAAAAATATCTGAGAAGAGCCACTGGTTCTATTTTCTTATCACAAATTATTGTAAATCAAGAGCATAAAGAAAAATATGAGGTAGATGATAAATTAAAAGTCACTATAATCCCACCACTTAAAGATATTACAATTGACAGCATTTTATAAATTCAGAGTTCAGGCCTGGCTGGTGCTATGGCTTACTCACAGTATGACAGTGGTCAACTCAGCCTTTCTGAGACTCACAACTGGCAACAGTGCCAAGAATAAGAGACTGAAGAATGCCCAGCCCTAAATAGAACATATAAACCACATCCCTCCTCCAAAAGCTCTGGGATTGTTGAGGAAAAGAACATGGAAAGAATGTAAGAGCCAGAGGTTATGGGTGACTTCAAGGAAACAGCTCCAGGTTTAGTGTCTCAAGGGAATAAGGTGGAGGTGACAGAGCAGATACACAACACATGACTATGTGGCAGGCAGTGTGGCAGTGTGGGATAGGCATCCCTTTCTGGGCTCTACATTTTGCTGGGGTGCCTGCACATATATGTGTGCATACACCACACACACACACAGAGAGAGAGAGAGAGAGAGAGAGAGAGAGAGAGAGA
>JADRCH010007364.1:957877-1118343 GCA_019843965.1 Rhynchomys soricoides
AGAGAGAGAGAGAGAGAGAGAGAGAGAGAGAGAGAGAGAGAGATCTCCTAGAAATGACATCTAAGGTTGATCTCAGGCTTGGAGTCACTTAACTTTCTGCTTGTAGGGCATTATTTTCCTCCAGACGGTCATGGAAAGTGAACACTAATACTTTTTTTAAAAAAATGGTTTTCTGAAGGGTCTGGTGACATGGCTTAAAGATAAAGGCAATTGCTGTAAAGCCAGATGGCCTCAGTTTGATCCCCAGGACTCACAGGGTAGAGAGAAAGAACTGACTCCCACAAGGTTTCCTCTAATCTCTACATGCCCACTAAGGCATGGGTGCATACATACACACACACACACACACACACACACACACACACACAAAATGTAATGAAATCATAATGGAATTCAAAAATGTCTGCCAAGGTGAAGGACAAAATGGTGTTTTGATCTCCTTTGTATGATCCTGTTTTCAGAGGATGCTACACATCTATAGCTAGCTATATGCTAAGCTTAGCAGGAAGTCCACAATGAAGATCCATAATGAAGCCTTCAAGAATGCTGAAGTGAAAACACACAGGAGATAGTTTCCATAAAACTAATTCCTATCAGATATAGATATTTTGGCAATTTTGACTGCAGAACAGACATCTTTGTCGCTTAGCTGAGCATTATAAATACCTTCTTCCTAGTTCTCATACCATCAAGAAATGATGTGTGAGGAGATGAAACAATAAATGGGAGAGGGCGGCCATGAGAGGGGAAGCAGTGCTGCTGTGGTGTGGCCTTTTGTTGTTTGAGGTCTGTGAGAAGATACTGGATTTTTGGTTTTTGTTTGTTTATTAGACAGAGTCTCACTATGTAGCCCTGACTGACCTCACACTCCCTCTGTAGACCAAGCTGACCTTAAACTCTAAGAGACTTGCCTGCCTTTGCCTTCCAAGTACTGGGATTAAAGGAGTGCACCACCACACCCAGCAGAAGGGGAGGCCATAAGATAGGGGTGGGGAGAGGAGTAGAGAGATAGACCTATGTGTGACATGAAATCAGAGGAGGGGCTATTGTGGGGAAGGCGGGGTGGGGGAGGGGGAAAGCAAAGGGGGGGACAGAAGAACAAGGGAGGAATGCAAGGAAAGGATTTATAAGAACAATGGATGAAAACACTATGATGAAACTCCTTACTTTCTTTGCATGCTGACTCAGAAAACAGAAAAAGAACGATAACTTGCTAAATTAGCCCCAGAAACCTGGTATATTCTCCATTCCAACCCTAAAGTCACCCACCATGCTAACTTTCTTGATGTCTGCCACCTTCGTTTTTATAATTGTATCATGCCTTCTAATCTGAATCACTATAATTTCAACTTTTCAAGATGGTTGAAGTGTCTTTCCCTTACTACCTAATATGCCTGTGTTAAAAAAACAAAAAACCTACACTGCAATAGCACAAAACCAGAGAGGAAAATGCCTTCAAATGCTTGTTTTTAAATATGGACCTTTATTAGACCCACAAACCATACATTCACATAATGCTTCCCGTATATTTGAGGAAACTAATTACTCTACCTATAATTTAGCATGTTACTTTGACATGTGTTACTCCCATTTTTAAAGAATGCCTCCAGCCAGGCATGGTGGCACTTGCCTGGAATCCCAGCACTTGGGAAACTGAAGAGGACAAATTCAAGGCGAGGCTGGGCTACACAGCAAGATGAAGGCCAGCTAAGGTACACAGAAGGATTCTGATTCCAGAACATAGCAACAAACTAATTCCCCAAAGATAGTGGTGAAACAATGCATCCAATCTTGGTATGATAACACTTGCCTTTCAAATTTAAATGTCATCTCCCGAATCAAACTAATGTACTCTGAATTTTGAATTTCACCCGTTTTACTTGCTGCCTATTGGGTAGCTCAGAATTTTTTGTTTCAAACCATAGAATCTAAGTAGAACCTAAGGAGAATTTAAGTAGAAAGAAATGATCAAGGAACAGTATTAGATACCCTACAATCCACAGAGCCCTGTCGTAGTTTGCTTTCTATTGCTGGGATAAACACTATGATAAAAAATAACTTGGGGAAGGGAATGGTTTATCTTAGCTTATAGTACACAGTCCATCATCCATGGAAGTCAGGGCAGGAGCTCAAGCCAGCAACCTGAAGTAGAGACCATGGACAAGTGTTGCTTTCTGGTTTGCTTAGTCCGATTTCTTATATACCCCAAGACCACATTCCCAGGGCTGGCCCCACCTATCATGGGCTGGCTGCTCTTACATCAACTACTAATTAAGAAAATGCTTCCACACACTTGCCCACTGGGAAATCTGATGGAGAGAGTTCCTCAACTGAAGTTCCCTGTTCTAAGATGACTCCAATTTGAGTGAACTTGACATCTAGAAAAGAAAAACAAAAAAGAAAAACTCTCTAGACCTGAAGGCTCCAAAGAGGGCAGAAGAGACATGAACGTTTTGTGGGTAAATGCCTGGGCTCTGTCATTCCTCTGGTGTAGACATCAGCTGTCCACAATTCTTGCCTTCCAATTGGAATTTCCAAGTTGCTAGGCTCTCCCTCTTGACAACCCCCCTCACATCACCCCTAGCAAGCACTACCAGAGTGAAAGTTGGCTATCTAAATTCTTCCTGCTGTAGGTGGCATTTCAGTTTCCTGGTGGTTCCTGCTGTTGATCTTGTTGACATGCCCTGTATTGGATAATGGAAAGTAAAAAAATGTTTTCTGGGGTTTTGTTTTCAACTTCTTTAGCAGAGAGTGTAAATAAACCTTTGGAGGCTAGAGACCAGCTCAGTAATTTTTTTTTTTACCAAATATATAATTTTATTTTTATGAATTACCAGTCATGTACAGGGAAATTTAAAAGGTATTAACTTAGATATTAACATTAAGTGGATATTGAGGGGTTTTTCTGGTTTTTTTATTTTATTTTCATATTTTATTTACATTTCAAATGTTTCAGATCTCCCCTTTGGAACCTCCTCATTCCCTCCGCCTTCCCCCTGCCAATATGGGATATTCTCCAACCCACCCTCCCACCCACCCACTCTCGTCTTCCCTCCTTGACATTCTCCTATACTGGGGGATCTAACACCCTCAGGCCCAAGGGCCTCTCCTCCCACTGATGGATAACAAGACCCTTCTCTGCCACATATGTGGCCAGCACCATGGGTCTCTCCATGTGTATTCTTTAGTTGGTGGATCAGTCTCCAGAAGTATCGGGGTGTCAGGCCAGTTGCCACTGTTGCTACCTCCCTGGGGCTGCAAACTCCCTCAGCTCCTTCAGGCCTTTCTCCAAGCCCTCCATTTGGGACTTCACACTCAGAACTACTGTTTCTGTGAAGTGACTCTTAGGTATTTCAAACTTTTGGGCTAATGACCACTTAACAGTGAGTACATACCATGTTCATTCATTTGTGACTGCGTTACCTCGCTCAGGATGATATTTTCAAGATCCATCCATTTGTCTACGAATTTCATGAAGTCACTGTTTTTAATAGCCGAGTAGTATTCCATTGTGTAAATGTACCACATTTTCTGTATCCATTCCTCTGTGGAGGGACATCTGGGTTGTTTCCAGATTCTGGCTATTATAAATATGGCTGTTATGAACATAGTGGAGCATGTGTTTACATGCTTTATTACATGTTGGAGCATCTTCTGGGTATATGCCCAGGAGAGGAATAGCTGGGTCCTCAGGTAGTATTATGTTCATTTTTCTGAGGGTCTGACAAACTGATTTCCAGAGAGGGTGTATCATCTTGCATTCCCACCAGCAATGGAGGAGTGTTCCTCTTTCTCCACATCCTCGCCAACATCTGCTATCACCTGAGTTTTTAATCTTAGCCATTCTGACTGGTGTGAGGTGGAATCTCAGGGTTGTTTTGATTTGCATTTCCCTGATGACTAAGGATGCTGAACATTTCTTTAGGTGCTTCTTGGCCATTTGAGTTTCCTCAGTTGAGAATTCTCTGTTTAGCTCACTTCGCTATTTTTTGATAGGGTTATTTGGATCTCTGGTGTCTAGCTTCTTGAGTTCTTTGTATACATTGGATATTAGCCCTCTATCAGATGAAGGATTGGTAAAGATCTTTTCCCAATCTGTAGGTTGCTGTTTTGCCCTAATTACAGTGTCCTTTGCCTTACAGAAGCTTTGTAATTTTATGAGGTCCCATCTGTCAATTCTTGACCTTAGAGCACAAGCCATTGGTGTTCTGTTCAAGAACAATTCCCCTGTGCCCAAGTGTTCGAGATTCTTCCCTACTTTCTCTTCTATTAGATTCAGTGTGTCTGGTTTTATGTGAAGGTCCTTGATCCACTTGGACTTGAGCTTTGTACAGGGAGATAGGAATGGATCAATTCGCAATCTTCTACATGTAGACCGCCAGTTGAACCAGCACCATTTGTTGAAGATGCTGTCTTTTTTCCACTGTGTGGTTTTAGCTCCTTTGTCGAAGATCAAGTGACCATAAATGTGTGGGTTCATTTCTGGGTCTTCGATTCTATTCCATTGATCTACCTGCCTGTCACTGTACCAATACCATGCAGTTTTTATCACTACTCCAGCTCAGTAATTTTAAGTAATCAAATGAATTATTAATTCTCTGCCGGAGTTCATTGGCAAATATTTACTGAATGGCTACTCTAAACATGGCATAGTACTAGGAACTCCAGTTATCACTGTGAACAGGACAGACAATTGTCTCTTGTGAGCCAGTCAGTACAGTGACAAAATGTGTATGTAAATAACAATGGCTTCAGAAGAAAACAAGGGCAGGAAGATGTTTAAATAGAGTGGTCAAAAAGGCCTCTATGAGGAGTCAAGAGAGGAAATAAACTTAAGAGGAGGGGAGAAGAATCTAAGTACTTTAGGAGTTCCTGGAACAGGAAGGAGGAAAGGAACCCATTCCCTAGGTCTGGAGGTACAGCATAAATAAACAGGAGAGTAAATGAAATGTTTCCATTTGATTCCAAGTATGCTCAGAAGCCATTGAAGGCAAGGAACATTCATGAGTGGCATATTCTCAAACACATTGTGAAGGATCCTTCCAGATGATGAGTGGGGAAGACAAGCAGAACATTTAGGAGTCAAGTAGAGCACATGAAAGGTAGTGGCAGCAGGGAGAATGTGAGATGAGCACATTTGATGCATGTCTCTGGATCAGAATCAATGGGCACTCCTGGTATCTGTAAGAGGTAAGGAGAAGACAAAGACAGAGAATGAGAGGGCAACTGACAGATCCCAACTGCTGGCCACAATTGAGACAGAGAAGAGCAAGGTAAAGGTGGAGGGTGGTGGTACAAGTTTACATCGGCACATGCCAAGACATCAAAATGCTTTTCAAGACTAGACATGGAAAGCACTCTGTAAGACAAGAGCATTGAGCATTGGAGCACAGGCCAAAGTCTTGTGTTAGCCCATGCTGAGGACGCTGCGAAATGTTTAAGTGTTTTGAGAGTTTTGTTGAAAGGGTTAATACACAAAGCCTGGTTGATCAGTCTTTCATGAAGTAGAGCAGCAGAATGATCAGTGCTCCAGGTTTAACCCTTGGGAACCCAGCCCACTGAGTAGCTTTCATGCCATTCATTGGTGTTGTCTTGATGGTTGATATAAAGCAACGAAGCATGGTATAATAGCTTATTGGGACTTCCTGGAGCTGTTTAGCAAGCTTCCTAAGTACCTGGTTTTCAGATTGGGACCCTGAGGTTCCTTCTGGAAAGGGCTCAGAAACTGACATACAGGCAATCTTTTCAGAGCAAGCGTCCTAGTAACTCATTTTTGTTGCTCCTGTGTAGCTCTGGATAAGACTTGTCCATATCTAGCACATATATTTTCCTGCTGCTTTTGTTCTGAATCCTGTGCTCTTATAGACCTTAGTGTGAACAAATTCTGTTTTAAGTACTGTGAGTCTTAGTGAATCATTCGACTTGTGGTGACTGGAGGGCCCAGAGAACAGCTGCTCCCTCCCAAGAACCTTTCTTAGAGCTGAAGAAAAGAGTGTAATGGCGTAGCAGAGGTCATCTAGCCAGAAGGCAGACACTGAATACAATCTATACACTGTATACAATCTATTTACCTAAGAGAGCTAGGTAACTGAGTGATCCTCCAAAAAAGAAGACAGAAGAGGAGGAGGGGGGAGGGAGGAGGGAGAAGGGAAGGAGGGAAAGAGGTAGGGAGAAGGAGGAGGTGGTGGCATTTGCCTGCTTGCATTGAGCTTGACAGAAGAGGTGGAGTTAGCAAGAGTGGGAGGCTTCTGAATCAGAGGAGAAAGAAGGCTTGCCAACTAGAGCAAACAAGTCAACATGGGCGGAATGCAGGACCAGGACCACAATGGCTAACTTCTTTGGCCAAGCAAGACATTTAACTGAAGTCTGCCGCTACACCGTACCTTTATCCAAGTTCACCGCTACATATTTTTCTCTCTCTCCCTTGCTTTTCCTGGACAGTGCTCACTGAGGGTCAGCATATTCCCTGCTCCCACCCAGGACACTCGAAAGAGCGTAAATGGAAATGTCTGGTCACCAACCTCACTGCACTGTTGGTGGTTAACTTGGACATTCTCCCTGTGACTTGGTGTTTAAAATTCCAGATGGGACTACAGTAACTTTAATAAACCTAAATTCCATATGTCAACTCCAAAATAAAAACTCACATATCTCAGGATTCCAAATCTTACCATATTCCTGAAGTAGCTTACAAACAAAATAGGTGAGTAACTATTTCTGGAAGAAGGAGGTTCAGGTGAAAAGAGACATGGGGAGAGGGGTGGTTGGGGGGGGGGGAGAGAGAATTCTAGAAAACAGATGAACAGAAATGGAAGGTTTAATGCTTAGGTCTCAGAGTACAATCATCACCCCCCACACACACCCCACTGTCAGATGAATAAGAAATTTGTTCAAGATCACACAGCCACTGCTCAGCTGATCCAGGGACAGAACTCAGGTTTCTTGATTACCAGTCAAGTTCTCTGCAGTATTCTAATATTGTACATAGTAGTTCCAAATCTCTAAGAAGCTTCCTTAAGCAGTATTACATACAGTGACTTTCCTAATCAAAAACCATCTCTCAGTGGCTAGAAAAGGGAAGCATAGCAGAAGGTTGAGCAAAGGAATTATAAAGGCATGGGCTGAGTGAGACATGTTTCTGGCTGCTTTATGGGCTCTGCAGCCTCAACGCTTCTTTGCTTTGAGCCAAGTCAGTCATACTCTTTGTCACGAGGTAGAGGTAGGAGGCCAGTGAGCACAGTGAAGAAAGCAGACCTTGCTGGCAGTGGTAACGTGGCCAGACTCTTAATCTGCAAGCAAGTGAAATAAGGTAATTGCAAATGCATGTGGCAGCAGCAGAAAGTTCTGGCTGAAGCAGCATTTGTCTCGCACCCAGGGCCAGCCAGTTCACAAAAGCTGGTAACAAAGTCCACTGCCATGTGAACAGAACAGGATGCAAGAATTGGATCTGGGCAGCAGTCTATGTGCCTAGCCTAGGCCTCTGACTCAGAAGAGCTGACAAATGGGCTAAACTGGTTCATCAGCACAGTAAACACTGCGACAATCCGACAATACGGCAGGGACATGAATGAGGACTGAAGTCACTTCCTCTTAGGGGCCTCCATGCCTGAACTGCCTAGCTCCATAGCTCAGGTTTCCACAAAGGTAGCACCTGGGCTCATGGCAGAAAACAATTTAAAAAGTAAGGAAAAGCATATGGGTAACTGATGGGGTCCATGACAGAATTCAAAATGCAGTTCTCCTATGGGTGGCAAATCAGGGACTGAATGAATCTTGTATGCAGATCATGTCTGATGCAATATCTGAATCACTCTCACCAACCCCAGGCTTCATGTTCTTATAAAAAGCACCAGATTCTCATTACAGTAAACATTAAAAATTCAAGCATAGATTAGCTACAGCAGACTTAGAAATGCTTAGGTTTAGGCTGAGAGCTTTTTAAACATGATTCTTTTGGGCACGTTAGTAGTCAAACCCAAGTCTCCATGAATGCTAAGTGAGCACTGTACCACTGACTGGGTCACAACGGCAACAAACACAAAACATAATAAAATGTTAGCAATATTTTGATAATATACAAAATATGCTTGCCTCCTGTTTCTTTTCTGTCTTCTTTGTTTGTTTGAGTTTTTGAAAGTCATGGTCTTGCAATATACCCAGGCTGTCCTCAAAATGATAATCCCCCTGCCTCTACCTCTCAAGTGCTAAGATCACAAGCAGGGACTTCCATGTCTGTTGGATCACACATTTCTTCCCCCCTTTGGACTTTCGTCCAGAGAGCTCTGGGGAGCCACAATAACACCTTCTTTTATGTTATATTCTGCCATTTTTCTATATCTTCCTGATATCTTCACGTTATCAGGATTTTGATGGAAACATCCCATTTGTTGTTCTGGGTCTCTTCCCTCCTTTCCCTGCCTGTGGTATCTCTTCCTGTTGCTTCTAATCTGTACTGCTAGGAAACTAGATTACACATTTCTGTAGCGCTGTTGTAAATAAGTCATTAGGAAAAGGTCCAGAGAAGAAACTGCAGCTTCAGTGATATTTGTGTATGTCAGGGGGAAGACTGCAAGCCTTTTCTCTTTCCAAGTTGGGATCAAATTTTCAGAGCAAGAGTGTACCAGAAGTCTGGCCAAGGGCTAAGTGCTCTCTTTGCTACTGAGTATCTGTCTGACTTCAGGCTGTGCCTTCAGCCCCTTTTCCATCCAACTCCCTGGCTCAGACCTCTGAGTGACAGAAAACTGGAAAGAACAATTAAGAATAAACCTGAGGCCAGGCCAGATTCTTCTTTGAGAAAATGCTTAAGTGCTGACAACACCGGAGCAGTCTCCCACAGAGGAACTGTTCTAGGTTGCTCCCAGGGGAGCCATACATACTGAAGGCATTAGAAAGGCTGCTTCAGTTTAGGCAAACCTTGAGGGAAACCCAATCAATCAATTTCTCTCTCTCTCTCTCTCTCTCTCTCTCTCTCTCTCTCTCTCTCTCTGTGTCTGTATGTGTGTGTGTGTCACACACACACAGACACACACATACACACACACTCACCAAACAAACAACTGATCAGAAGTAGGCTAAATTAGGTGAATTCTCAGCAACTGTATTTCAGCTGTTAAGAGGTCATTCTTGAAATCCTCAGGGTGGGGGAGACCTCAAGGGGAAGGCAACATATGCAATTTGCCATGTCAATGCAGGACCCATTGTGTGTTCCATACTTTTACAAGTTAGGACTACTTTCCTAACTCTTGACTCATCTGACAATCTAAACTGAAAACCATTCTTCCTCCTATCCTCAGATATCAATCACGACATTCAGAAGCAACACTTGGAAAGTTCTGTATTTCTATTAGCTGCAATACCTCATCAGCTAAATGGCCATTGTGTCCACATCCTCTACAGGATGGGAGAGCTGGGCCAGACCTCAAACCTAGCTAGCTATCACAGTATATAAAAGGAAGTTGCCTAGATACTAGAATTCTTGCCCTTGAGAGACCTCTACAGAGTTCTGCCTTTGTGAGATCATTTACCTACACTGAATACATAGCCATCTCCATCAGCCTGTACTATATCATTTTAGCCAGGAAGGAAGTTCTAGCGCCAAATTCACAGGCCATCATCTCATTAGTTTGGTCTGGACATCAAAGAATGGTGATGGAAAAGGTATTTATAATTTCTGAACCTTGATTAGTCCATTTTTAAAAAATCTTATTCTTTTTAAAAGGATTCATTTTATTCATTTATCTATGTGCATGCACACACATAAATAAAATGCCTGCAGAAGCCAGAACAGGGCGTCAGATCCACCAGAGCTGTACTTACCTGATATTGTGAGTGGCTTATTGTGGGTGCTGAAAACTGAATACAGGTTCTCTAAACAACCAGTACATACTCTTAAGCATAGAGTCAGCTCTCCAGGCCCAATGTTTTTTGAAAGAAAAAATTGTATATACAAATAATGCTTAACTTGTTATTTTAAAGTATTATATACATTGTGTTCCTTAAATTAGGAAAAATTAGCTGGGCATGGTAGCATATTCTAGAAGTTGTAGCATTGTAAAGACTGAGGGAGGAAGTTCACAAACATGAGGCCAGCCTGGATGGCACAATGATTCCTTGTCATTCATAAATGAATAATTCAAAAAGGGCAAACCTGCCCTCTACTTTGCTCTTGTTTCCAGATATTTGGAGAGATGAATGAAGTATGATAGAGTAATCTCATGTTCAAGGTGAATTATACTTTCAATTCCATGGAAATATCCCATAAATCTGAGAAATTTCCAATGGCTCAAAGGAAAATATCTTCACAGATTTAAAAGTTTACTAAAAATCAAAGATACAAAAAAAGATGACAACGCTTAAGATTTGCTGATGAAGAAGGGTATTTAGTGAAGTAAGTGACAACCCAAGCAGGGCTACAGAATAGGGAGGACAGATATGAACATGGGAAACAGGAATTGAAATGTAACTACTAGGCAAGAAGGGGAAACAGAGTGGCGATCAGATAAATAAACTCTAAAAATGTCTCAATCTGGAAAAGCTGAGAAAGAATTACACATGCATTATACATGGTATATACATGTATACATCATGATATATACATGAAAATAAGTTAAATTGTCAACTACAATCAAAGCCAATAATGCATCTAACACTAAAACTTCTTTTAACCAGGGTTGAGAAGAAAGCTCAGTAAGTAAAGGGCTTGCCACACAAGTATGAGGACCCAAGTTCAAATCCCAGAGACTACATAAAAAGGGGGGGCAGATATGGTGGTGTGCATTTATAACCCTATCATTGAGGAGGCAGAGACAGGCCATCTGTCATCATCCTCCAGCTCAACTAATAGTGAGCCAATGAGATCCTGTTTTGAAAAACAAGGTGAATGGCTCCTGAAAAATCACACCCTAACCTGTCATGCATGCTTTCACATGTGTGCAACACACACACACACACACACACACACACACACACACACACACACGATTGGCATTCATTCTCTAAGAGGACATGATTTATATTCAAGAACAGATTAACTGACTTTGTCTCATATAGACTTGTCATAAGAAGCACTGTACAGAACACAGGCTGGCGGCTCAGAAGGGAAAGGTAAACTAAACAGAGGGGCTGATTTCAGACCCAGCTCTTATCTCCACCTCCTTACAAGTCTATCCCTCCCCCATCCCCCTCTCCCCATGCCCGAAGCCACGAAACTATCCAGCCAACCTGTTATCCACAGAGCAAATCACATATGTGCATCTGGTTTAAGAGGCTGCCCTTGAGGAAAAGATATATGCCAGAAACATAAGATGAGCTGAAAGGAGATCAAATTCTGGCAGACTAGTTCTTTGGGGTTCAATCTATGCTGGCACCAGCCATCCCATTTCTATGGCAGGCACTCAAGGTATTGAGGAAAATATTTATTTAATTTATTTATCTCTGAGAGTCAAACAAAGAGAACAAGAAACTGTTGTAAGCACAGGCAACCAAAGTCAATAAGTACCGCAGGATTGTCTGTGTATGTGTGTGTGTGTATGCATTCTACTAATGTGCTCCAGAGCTTAAGGTTCAGCTAAATACTATGGTCAGGTCAAGAAAGGCAAACCATTTCCCTCTTACATTCCTTCAAAGAAAGCCTTCTAGTGAGAAACTGGGAAACTCTCCACTGGATATTCTCCATCAAGGAGAACTAATTAACTTTCCCCTTCTCTGTGTTGCTTAAGGACAATAAAGAAATCTGCTCACCTAACTTCGTCAGAGGGATGAACTAATTTGTGGTGAAAGAAGCCTAAGGCTTTGGAGCCCCTACAGATATGAGGCAAGGCCTGTGCCAGTCATGTGAGAATGACCTCTCATTTAAAAAAGCACCTTCTTATCAAAGGCTCACATAGCTCCAGCCAGACCCGGGACTCAGCACTGGAATGACAAAAGTGTTTGGCCTGGGGCAATTCTTGTGTTGTTGGTTGGCGTGATTCTTGGGGGAGAAACAGCGGGGGGGGGGGGGGAGAGAATAATGGAGGGGGAAAAGGAAACAGACTACCACAAATGGGCTGGTCATACCTCTTCTTTTGCCTCTCCTTAAGTGAGGCAAGCACTGTCTGTGGGACAGAGAGGTGGCTTGGTGCTCACAGTCCAGTCTCTGTCTTGGGGAAAGTCAGCATCATTCATTCATTCCCTGTAAATGAGATGTGAAATCAATGATGAGTTTGTACCCAGAGAATGCAGCAAAGTATCAATAGCCAGCAAATCTAACAGGTATACCTCTTCATAGTTCGCACCCCTTACAGTTAGATTGAAGTGAAGGAACTAATGCTTATCAATGAAATGTATGCAGAAGTTGTATGTGTAACCTGTAGGCAACTAAAGCATGTGAACTTTCAGCTGTCTTTTTCTTTGTGTGATAGAAGAGGACCAACTGGTTTGCACCAAAATTTATGTATACAACACATAAGCCTGTGTTGTTCATCTCTGTATCAGAGTCTAGCCCCTCTTGGCTAAAACTGGAGCCAAAATAGTCACCAATCTAGAATGTGAAAGATTTCAGTGTTAAGGTACAGTTGCTTTTAGAAAAGTAAATTCTACCTGGATGATTGTCTTTAACATCTTCAAGACATTCTTCAATAAAACACTGTCTCTAAGGGAGAGAGGGTCTTCCTGAAATAGTAACTCCAAGGTCAAGGTAACCTCTCTCAGAGATACACAGCTTTCTAATATCAGACAGCATTCAAAATTCATTGAGTAGCTCAAAAATCGTTTTCAGCATCTATACACAGAACTGCCTCCAAAATTCTGGTTCCTATTTTAAAAACAGACAAAAGAAAAATAAGAGAGACAGAAAGACAGAGACATAGAGAGGGAGAGGGAGAGGGAGAGGGAGAGGGAGAGGGAGAGGGAGAGAGAGAGAGAGAGAGAGAGAGAGAGAGAGAGATGCAACTAGGTTTCCCACTATTGAAACTATTTCAATTGCTTGTGGGATCAGGCCCAACCCATTTTTAAAGTTTAGCATAGGGAGAAAAAAAAAAGAACTTCCTTCCACTGAAATGTCTAAAGTTAGCTCTGGATCTCTCAGTAAGCTAGGGAATCCAGCCTCAGCAAGGAAGTACAATGCTTTACAGCTCCGAACAAAAAGGCCAGTGACAACGACTGCCTTGCACCCTTTGTAGACAGAAAACTTTATACTACTCAGTTTGAAAGCCTCCACTCACTGAGAAGCAGAGGCCCCATAAAACAGCTGCTTAGTGCAAATGACCAAGCTCTGTATTTAAAAACAAATCTTTCCAAAGCAGGTCACACTACCAGTGAAGGTCTGAGAGCTTAAACGCACAGAGAAATGTTTTTCTTGGGACCAAAGGGGAATGTTGATGTTTTCAACATCTAAGGAAACCAGTGAGAAAGCCTGTCTGGTGGACAGAGGCGAGACAAGACACACAGCCTGGTCCCCTTACTCTGTGGCTGGAAGCCAGTTCTGCTGGGAGGAGAAGGTCGGAAGCCCTTACATCGCTGACCCAGAAGGCCTCTCCTGGGCATTGCCCAATGCTCCTGTTATACAACATGAGAAATAAATAATCAACCTTAAAAGTCAGGCAGCCAAAGCTCTACTCAAATAATAAGCCCTTTTACAAGCTGCTTATCATCTGCCAAAATCAGCTCCAGAGAACACCAGGAACTCTTGATTCTATTGTTCTTTTTAACTACTTGGGGGAACCAGACAAGTTTCAATGGCTTCATTGGTTTTCTGAGAGACAGATGAATAAAGGATTTCCCTTTACCCACACCCTGTCCTTGATCTCAATAATTTAAACACAGAGTGAGTCCTCCTACCTCTGGGAAACCCCTACTAAGTATGTGAGCTAGAAAAAGAGCCAGGTTTTGGTGGTGTGTGTGTGTGTGTGTGTGTGTGTGTGTGTGTGTGTGTGTGTGTTACTGGAGTTTGAATCCAGGACCTTGTACATGCTATGCAAGCATGTTATCGATGAACTACTCCCTAGGCCCAGACATCGGAAAACCAAATAAATAAATAAATAAATAAATAAATAAATAAATAAATATCACAGCACTGTCTACTTTCCATCTACTAAATAGGAAGACTGTAAATGTGAGGCTTTTCAAACAATAAGTATTTGGACAGACGGCGAGGACAGGATAGAGATGTGTGAAATGCAGCTCACTGCCTTTGGGGATCCTCTGGCTTAACCACAGAAGAAAAGTGGAATTCTCTAAGGAAAAGTATTCAAAACCATGTTTACTACACCTGTGGGGGTCTAACTGTGTAATGTTAGTCTGGGATTTCTCTGGTTTTCAAAATACAGAATGGAGGCTCTAGTTAACTGGTCTTGTTAAAGAGAGCTGATGGGAGAAATTTGGTGCAAAGCTCATTTCTTATTAAGCACACGGGGGATTTTGATATTTATTACATATCAGTGTCCTAGGACTGTCCATGAGCAGATGCCAAGGTCAAGCTTCCCATTTCCTATAAAACCTTATTTCCCTATTTCTTTCTCCTGCTGGTCCCTTCCACAAATTCAGTCTTTTCCTCTGCCAGGCTCTGTCTAGACATACTCATCCTCGTCTTCATTACTAGCTTATGGGTTTTCTGAAAGCAGAGAGCAGGCTTCATTCTTCCTCACAAGTTCACAGCCGAAAACAGGGAATACCCAAGGTGCTCATGAAACCATTTAACTAGAGACAAGATTAGCGTTTACCACTTGAGTACTCAGCAATCCTGTGTTTAACTTCCTAGATCTTTTTCTAGTTTTGCCAGTGACAAAGTTAAGGCTTTGGGAGATTAGATAATATCCCCAAGCTCATCCTAGTAAGAAGCATGACAGTTGTACCAAGTAGGCTATCAGGCTCTAGAACCTTCATTCCTGTGTTTGAGAGGAGTATGCGGATGTGGGGGATATGGAATACACATGCCCATGAGCCTGCACGCAGGGGCCAGCGGAGGATGGCAGAGAGTCTTCTGCTATGGCTTCCCGCCTTATTTTTTTGAGACAGGGTCTCTCAGGGAGCCAGAAGCTTACCATTTCAGTCAGTCTGGCTGAAAAAAAAATATATATCACAAATGCCAACACTGGTTTGGATGGAAAGCACAACCTGGTGTATATTTATATGTGGTCGATTAAGTATCTAGTAAGTACTCTGTACCAAGTCTTAAGTGTTAGTGATAAAAAGATAAAAAACTATGATTTTATTCACAAAAGAGAGAGACATTACAGAAGTTTATTTGCTGTGTCCTAGGTATGGTTCTAAGTGTATCACATGTCTTAATTATCATTATACAGTTTCATTAAAAACCTCCAGCAAGTGTTCTTATTACTAAACTTGAGAGAAAACAGGTGGGAAATCAAGGCTTGGGGAGGTTAGGGAACACGCAGCAGGCATCATTTACATGCAGCACTTGTGTTAATCCATTTCACAGTGACAAAATACGTGAGATAATCTTTTTCAAGAAAGCAAAGACTCAGAGGGTTGCAGAGGACCCAAGTTCCAGTCCTAATACCTACATTGTAGCTCACAAGGGGATCTGATGCCTTCTTCTGGTCTCCACAGGTAATGCATGTATCTAGTGCATAAACATACCTGCAAAATATCCATACACATAAATAAATAAATAAATAAATAAATATGTTCACAATAAAAAAAGAAGAAAATATTTACTTGATCACCTGATTTTAGAGGTTTCGGTTCATGATCACACAGACTCTTTGCCCTCAGCTCATGGTGGGACCATACATCCAAGCAGAGAATGTGCAATAGAGGAACTGCCCAGCTTATGGCTGAAAAACAAAAGAGAAAAGGGCTGAGATAGCAATACATGCTTCAGGGAACATCTCATGTTGCATAAAAAGTTCAAGTTGTTGCAATGGCCTACAAGCCTCACAAAGTGTTGCCTCTGTCCTGTTTATCTGTCTAGTAGAATATGTGCTTTGTTCTTTCACCTCACTTAACTGCTCCATGGCCTGGGAAAGCTTCTGAGTCTGCTAGATTATATGACATAAAGTATGCACTAAAATATATTTGTAGATGAAATGAAGTAGATCTGGAAAGGAGAAATCTTGACACAAGCAGAATCACACTGAAATAGAGTGAATAGCTAGCTAGCGCTGGACGGAGTCAAGTCCTTGAGCGCCCTCTGGTGGAGCCAACTCCTAATAAAACAACAGGCCAGGAAAGAACAGGTTACAATGGAGAAGATACAGCAAGCCACTACACTATTTCATGGAGGAGCGGGGTTGGGGGGAGTCTTCACAGAAGCAACAGAAAGCAAAAAATGAATAACTACAGTTCACAGGAGAAGCACTCATGTGAACAAGGTAAAGTCAAGAGTGAATAAAAGCACATGGTAAGATCTACTGACTTATATCACTGTTAAGCTTCTATGGTAAGGGGAAACAAATAACTGATGTAAAGTCTTCACTCATAGTCAAAGAAATTAAAATATAGCCAATTTTATAAATAAGTGGAATGCGATGAGCACGATTGAACAGGTGAACATGGAAATAAAAAACACTCAGTTGCCAAAGAATGGCTTTAGACTGAGTAAATCTGAAGCAGAATGGTTCTCCAGCTGAGCCTCGAAACAAGGAAACTTTTAACACTAAGGGATTCTTCAGAAAGACTTAGATATTGGAAAGGACATTTCATGTGGAATCCCAATAGACCAGCGGGGTTTTATAAAGGTCACAATTTGAGTGGCAACACAATGTTGGTGAAAAGAACACAGAGGGATTATCTAGAGAAAGGTCTTTGGCAGAGGTAAACATAGGAGGAAATGAAAGACTCTTACCTTGTTTTCTCCTATGTGTGTAATAACTACGGGGGAAAAGATAGGGAAAATTAAAAACACCCAAATAAAGAGTCCCAGTTACATTAATACACAGAGGATTATGAACCCACGATGAAAATACCAGTCAGGCATGTAAGGCATATGGGGCCTGGTCCCACGTTTTGTCCAAAGGGAATGTACGAATCTTTTCAAGGAAGGATTTTTCTTCCTTTCTCTCCTATGTAAGATCCTTCCAAATGAGCGGTCAAAGCACCTCTTGACCCCACCTACTCCTCTCCATCTCCACTATCATCATCTTTCTTGGGCAATCCACCATCCTTAATCCCTCAGTGTGGTGCTTTAAGCCTTCTGATTGGTCTCCTCACTCACTCTGTAGACCAACTCTTAACCCTACTGCTCAAACCAAACAAATTACCCAGGGTTGTTTGTGTAAGAAGTAAATTGGTCAGGGTTTTATTTTCAGGTTTCTAATGAAAAACATTGTAAAGGCAGCACAAAAATCTCAGCATCATCCATGGATTCTCTGAATGTTACCATCTCACAAAACTAATGAGAGAGCTGTTGGTTATTACCAAGGTATGTGTACCACTACTGCACCCTTAGGGTTATTGCACCATGCTGATCTTTGCTGTGATTCACAGGCATCATAAGCCGAGAAGGACTGTTGATTGCATCCCTCCTTTGGAAGCTTCTGTGGCACCTTCTTGTACCTTGAAAGGTAGTCCTCAGAGAAGAGGCCTTTGGGTCAGTTCCAGCTCAAGAGCTACATACAAACACATATGCGTGCATGCACACACATGCATACACACACACATGTATGTAACAACAACTAATAAAAAGAGGCTATAATTTTTAAAATGAGAAAGGAGAGATACACAGAAGGTTTGGGGAGAAAGGGGAAAGGAGTAATGATATAATCTCAAGAACAAATTTAAACCACAGCAGAGTTTTATTAAATAAAAAGATAACATTCAAGATGGATGTAGTAGTGCATGCCCATAATCTCAGCTGTTGGGAGGTAGAGGGAAGAGGGTCAGAAGATCCTCAGCTATGTGGTGAGTCAAAGTCAGTCTGATTAGGCTATATAAGACCCTGTCTCAAAAGACAACCAAAGAAATTGGTATTCTAACAATATTATATGATAGATGGGATACAACCTTCTTCAATTGCACCACCAAATGATTTTTTCATCAATATAATATATTTTTAGTGACCGACTATTGTGAAGTTTGGAATTGTCTGATAGTTCATCTTAATTAAATTCAGGCTATGTGCTCTACAAGAGAACCACAGACATATGAGGCGTATCCTTCTTGATGTTTTATCACGAGGCATGTTATGTCAATTTGCTTCAGCAGCAGCAATATCTACTTTCATCAATCAGTTGATATCTCCCGAACTCAATATTCTATCCTTTGTAATTAATGAGTATTTTATGGGGGAGACACTCAGAGACTATATAACTATTCAGCTTCTCATAATACTTTCTTGTAAAAATTACCCTCCATTTTGCCTGAAACAATAATCATTGTATTAGAGAAGAAATGGGAAGAGTTCACGTACAACGATGTATTCATGCAGACTGGTACCACTGATGATCACAAAGTCCATTTTAAACTCGCCAGTACTTTCAATTCCTTCCACCAACAGAGTAAAATCTAGCTTTTACCATTCACAATATATTACTTATTTGCTCTATATGGGAATATACACAGATTGAGGAACAATGAACTCATACTCCCTTGGAAACAGTACTAATCAAAGTAAATTCACCTTTAATTCTAAGATGTGGTCTCAGCAGCATGAACATCACTTAGGAACTTGTTAGGAATGCAAATTCTCAGGCCCCAGCCCAGACCTAGTAAATTAGAAATTCCTTGGTTACTGGCTCTGGTGTACACTGAAGTTTGAGAACCACTATCTTACAATACAGTTCAAGTACTATTTCCCAAAGTAACTTAATATTTAGGTTCACCAGGAGTGCCAAAATAAAATAATACTACAGAGCTGAAAAGATGGCTCAGCAATTAAGAGCATAGGTTGCTCTTCCAGAGGACCCAGTTTCAGTGCCCAGAATGACATGGCCACTCACAACCATTTGTAACTTCAGTGTCAAAGGATCTGGCACCCTCTTCTGGCCGTTATGGCTCCAGGCATGCTTGTGGTGCACAGACATACAAGCAGGCACCAAGGGTGGTTCCCACAAGTCTGGAGGCTGAAAAACAATGAGCAAATTATTGGCACCATTGATCTCTGTCTCCTGGGCATGAAGATGGCTTTTCTGTACACATACACTCCTAGTATTTCTTCCTATTCTTCTAAGGCTCCACACTGATAGGCTCATATAATTGTAACTCCTTAAAGGTACTAACTACTTCCAACTATAGTTACACTGGGGATTCGGGCTTTAAGATATGAATTCTTAAAGGAACACAATTAATTTCATAGCACCTATATTATTTCCTAAATTCACTAATACATGGCTAAACCTAGGAAAGTTCTTTTGTACCTCTCTCTGTATTCCACTTGAGATCTCTTTGCCCATATTAATCTGGGTTGTGAAACATGAATATTCTTTCATTTTGTTACCCTTCTGATAACATATAATACCCAAGAGAAGCTACGAAGAATTTATTTTGGCTAATGGTTGCAGAGATCTCAGTTCATGGCAGTGGGAACTCATCCTATGGTGATCAGATGAGTGGCAGAGGTTCCTTCACTAGGGTAGGTCATGAAACAGGCAATGGCTAGAACTTGGTAACAGAACACAAGATGGGTGGAACATTCAAAGGCCTGCCTGTACAGACCTACTACCACCAGATGGGCCCTTGTCTTAAAGGCTGAACAGCTTTTGTTCTGGATGGTTTTATGTCTTCTTGACACAAGCTAATATCATCTGAAAGGAGGGAACCTCATTTTAAAAAATGCCTCCATAAGACAGGCTTGTAGGTAAGCCTGTATGGAATTTTCTTAATCGATGATTAATGGGAGGAGGGCTCAGCCTACTGTGGGTGGTACCATTTCAGGGCTGGTGGTCCTGGGTTCTATAAGAAATCAGGCTGAGCAAGTCATTAAGCAGCACTCCTCCATGGCGTCTGCATCAGTTCCTGCCTCCAGGTTCCTCCCCTGCTTGAGTTCTTGTCCTAAATTCCTTTGATGATGAGCAATGACAATGAAGTGTAAGCCAAATAAATCCTTTCCTCCCCAACTTGCTTTTGCACACGGTGCTTCATCACAGCAATAGAAACCCTAACTAGGATAGCCTTCAAAACAGTACCACAAGCTGAGAACTGAGCATTCAAAAACATAAGTATGTAGGGAACAATATCAGATCCAAAATGGAGCCATATGACTCTAAAAAGTCAGAATATTATACAAAAGTGTATACTCAGAAAAACTGTCGCTGGGCAACTTGAGAGACATCTCAATGGTTAACTGCTCTTGCAGAGGACCTGAGTTTGATGCCTAGCACCCTTGGCAGGTGACTACCTGTAACTCTAGCTCCAAGGAATCCAACAGCTCTGGCCTCCAAGAGCATCTGTAGACACACATGCATAAACCTAATTAAAACTCACTCTCTTTCTCTCTCTCTCTCTCTCTCTCTCTCTCTCTTTTGAGACGGGGTTTCTCTGTGTAGCCCTGGCTTTCCTGAAACTCGATCTGTAGACTGTGCTGGCCTCAAACCCAAAGATCTGATAGGATTAAAAATATACACCACCATTGCCCAGCTAAAATCTTTTCTTTAGTTGTCACTGGTGGGTGCTAGAGAGCTAGCTCGGCACTTAAGAGCATGTATTGTTCTCCCAGAGAACCCAAGTTTGCTTCCTGGTACCCATATCAGGCTCTAGCTCCAGGGAATCCAACAGACCTAGCCTACATGATCATGTTAATATGTGTGTGTGCACACACATATTCATAACAACGGATGCTTTTTAAATTATTGTTTGCCTACCCCTTCTATCCCACTTCTACCCAACCTTACCTATCTGCATTTCTCACTTGCCCTGCGGGTTGCTAATCACATCAGGTTCTGGTTTCACTTTCCTCACTGAACTTCTGTAACAAATTGCCACAAGGTTAGTGATTCAAAAGAGCAAAGAGTATTATATTACAACCCAGAGGCTCAGGCATCTAAATGGATTTCACAGTACTAACATCAAAATGTCAGCAGGGCTGCATCCCTTCCAAGGGCTGCAGGGGAGAATGTCGCCCTTTGCTTTTTCCATTCTCAAAGGCCAAGTACACTTCCTGACTTATGACCCCTCCATCCACCTTCTAGGCTACAGCATAACCCTTCCAATTTTCCATCGTCACACTCCTTCCTGTCCTGGCCCCTCTGCCTTCCTCTTATATTTATGGCCACCAGAACAATCCAGAATCTTCCCATCTCATGATCCTTAACAAGATCTGAAAAGTCCTTTTCCCAAAAGGTAACATATTTATGCGTTTGGGAAGGTTAGAACACAGACATCCTGTGGCCCTTGGTCTATCTACCACTCAGGGGCAGAGGCTTCCAGGCTGGCCTTGAACTCACAGTGCTCCTGCCTCAGCCTTCACAGTGCTAGGATTATAGCTGCACACTTTTGTCTTTTTTATAAACAGTGTAGCCAGACACAGTGGTGTAGGCATATAACCGAATACTGAGGAGATGGAGGCAGGAGGTTCACAACAAGTTTGAGGGCAGTCTGGCTTATAGAGACAGTTCTAGGCCAGGCATGGCTACATAGTGAGACCCTGGCTTAAAAATAACTAAGCAACACCAAAAAAAGTTCATGGTGACACTCCTACCACTGTCCCTCTTAAAACTCACCAATGGTTCCCCACTACACATAGAACAAATCAAGCCACATTAGTCTTTGAGCTCCCCTACCTTCCTTCACCCATGGAGCATGCCAAATCATTTCTGACTACAAGGCTTCTTCACTTTATCGTTCTGTCTAAAATATTCTTTCCCCAGCTCTTTGCATGGCTGGCTTAGTGCTTCCAACAACATCCCAAATGCCACTTCTTCGAAGAAGCTATGTCTGATTGCTAGTCACACAAAAGCCTTCCTCAACTACTGGAATGTAGCCCTTTATCATTGATCAGAGTCTGTAACATAGTATTTAATGCACCAGTTTACTTTTCTATTGAGCCTCTGTCTCACTATAATGAAAACTCCAAAACAACAGAGAGATTGTGTCTATCTTCTTATATGGCAGACATGTAGCATAATACCAGGCACACAACAGGCACTTACTAGGGTTGATTAGATAAATGTAGGATGGCTGGGGTTCATCTTAGTGGTAGAAGATAAGACCTTGAGGAGGAAGAGAAAGGGGGAGGGAGGAAGAGGAAGGGCAGAGAGTTAGAAGACAAGATAATTGTGATACTCTAGGTAGAGAATATAAGAAAAGTGTATTGCTGGTCCAAATATGGCCAACAAAACAATCCTGATTACTTTAGGTATTGCCAGGATAGATTTCAGTCCCAGTACAATGGAAACAATTTTCTATATGTAATTCATTCCTGTGCTTAACAACTATTTACTAACTAGCTAACGGAGTCTCTAATCCTCACAACTATATGATGTAGCTACTGTTGTTATCATCTTCACTTTCTACTTGAGAAAACTGAAGTTGGATGTGGCATGGCTAAGGTTACACTCCTCATAAGCTATTACGGTACCAGAGAATATGTCCCTTATTCTCTGTGTTAGAAAAAGAACCAGTACTGGGAAAGACTGGGAAAGGTGAGTGGAAGCATGATACAGGCAGCAAAAATCAGAGTAACGAGTCTGGCGAGGCTTCTGAAAGGAAGTGGTGTCTGCACGAGATTAGAGGCACCAAGCAGGGCTCAGCAAGTAAACAATCCTGCTGCCAAGCCTGAAGATCTAAGACTTATCCTCCCTTGTAGGTCATGTGGTAGACAGAGAAAATCAACTCTCATAAGCTTCCCTGTGAACACACACATAAAACAAGCACAGTATACTCTCACACAAAACACATATACCACGCACACAGCATACACACATCACATATGTATAAACACACATACCACACACACATACACATATACACACAATGCACACAGACCACACACACACATCACATATACCACACACACACCACACACATACTCCACACACATATCACAACACACACACACACCACCACCACCACCACCACCACATCCACAATGGCATATGTACACTCATCCAAATGCATACATGCATACACACACACAACACATAAATACATGTTTAAAAAGCATAAGTAGGCCTTCCGGTCTGGGCCAGTGTCCTGAGCAGACCTTGGGCAGGAACGCCTCACCCAGTTCCATAATACCCAGAGGAAGCCCTGCTCCCAGGCGCTCTAACAAGTCCAGGATCGCAGGAGCTTGGTCACACCAAGGTCTCAAGGTCATTGCAGAGGCAGCTTGACTCCCAGGAGCTCTGTCACACCCAGGATCCCAGAATCACAAGATCCCAGAGACAGCTGGTCTCTGAGGAGTTCTGACACAATCAGGATCACAGGAAGGGCAGGCTCCAGTCAGATATAGGGAGGTCAGGTAGCACTAGAGAGAACCAGATGGCAGGGGGCAAGTGTAAGAACATAAGCAACAGAAACCAAGGTTACCCTGCATCATCAGAACCCAATTCTCCCACCAGAGCAAGCCCTAGATACACCATCACACTGGAAAAGCAAGATTCGGATCAAAATCACTTCTCATGATGATGATAGAGGACTTTTAAAAGGACATAAATGATTCCCTTGAGGAAATACAAGAGAACACAGGTAAACAGCTAGAAGCCCTTAAAGAGGAAGCACAAAAATCTCTTAAAGAATTACAGGAAAACACAACCAAATAGGTGAAGGAATTGAACAAAACCACCCAGGATCTAAACATGGAAAAAGAAACAATAAAGAAATCACAACCCAGGGAGATTAAAAACCTAGGCAAGAGATCAGGAGTCATAGATTCAAGCATCACCAACAGAATACAAGAGATGGAAGAGAGAATCTCAGGTGCAGAAGATACTATAGAAAACATGGACACAACAGTCAAAGAAAATGCAAAATGCAAAAAGCTCCTAACCCAAAACATCCAGGAAATCCAGGATACAATGAGAAGACAGACTCTGAGGATAATAGGTATAGAAGAGAGTGAAGACTCCCAACTTAAAGGACCAACAAAATTATAGAAGAAAACTTCCCTAATCTAAAGAAAGAGATGAACATAAATATACAAGAAGCCTACAGAACGCCAAATAGACTGGACCAGAAAAGAAATTCCTCCCGTCACATTATAGTCAAAACACCAAATACACAAAACAAGGAAAGAATATTAAAAGCAGTAAGGGAAAAAGGTCAAGTATACATATAAAGGCAGACCTATCAGAATTACACCAGACTTCTCACCAGAGACTATGAAACCTAGAAGATCCTGGGCAGATGTCATCCAGACTCTAAGAGAACACAAATGGCAGCCCAGGCTGCTATACCCAGCAAAACTCTCAATTACCATAGACGGAGTAAAGAAGATATTCCATGACAAAACCAAATTTACACAATATCTTTCCACAAACCCAGCCCTACAAAGGATAATAGATGGAAAACACCAACACAAGGAGGGAAAATACACCCTAGAAAAAGCAAGAAAGTAATCTTTCAACAATCCCAAAAGAAGATAGCCACACAAACATAATACCACCTCTGACAACAAAAATAACAGAAGTAACAATCACTTTTCCTTAATATCTCTTAACATCAATGGACTAATAAGAAGTCATAGACTAACAGACTGGATATGTAAACAGGACCCAGCAATTTGCTGCATACAGGAAATGCACCTCAGTTACAAAGACAGACATTACTTCAAAGTAAAAGGTTAGAAAACAATGTCCCAAGAAAACGGTCCCAAGAAACAGGCAGGAGTAGCCATTCTAATATTGAATAAAATCAACTTTCGACCAAAAGTTATCAAAAAAGATAAGGAAGGATACTTCGTACTGGTCAAGTAGAAATATTTAAGGGGTAACTTCAGCAAGTGTTATAGCTATCTGATGAATCTCAGTGTAATGGCTTTGGGAAATGCAAAGGAATGTTGCTCTTTGCTCAGAGTGAAGCTAACATATCTTCAAGGGAGAACATTGGAGGTATTTGAATTTTATGTTCACATTAGGGAGGTGAGTCCTGTACATTTTAGAAGACTAGTATTTATTTTCTCTGAATTTAGTCAGGAGTTGTCAACTTATTTCTAGTTGAGTGTGACAGTAGTAAGGTTTTCAAAACCTACTGAAAACAAGTAAGATTAAACATGTGAGTTTTGAGATTAGGTTGTGTGTTATTTTCACTGAAGTCAACTTTCCTTTGTCATTTCAAAGGAGAAAACATGAATGGCCAATAAAACTGTAAGAGCTGATCTGTCAGAAATCATTTCCAATTGCATAATGTTTTTACAAAGCGATTTAATTTATTTTAATCATATTTATAGTGTGAAATTATAAGATGATGATAATATTGGCTTCTAAAGTTTTAGCCTAGAAAGTAGCATTTTAATTATTATAGAAATGTCTACGAGTAATTTCACAATTTATTAATTCTGTATTTAATTTTGTGATTTCTCATAATTCACCATTGTATATAATACTGTGATAGATATCCCACAGTACATATATATTTCTGTCAACATAAATTCCTAGAAATAAGTTTACTAGATAAAATTTTATGCACGATTTTAAAAAGAAATAGATGAGCTTACCAACCTTACTCATAACTTCAATTCTTCCCATTGATACTCACAAAGATAACTGAGAGTTTACCAACCTGTGGCTAGAGAGTATCAATCAATAAAAAGTTATCAATTTGTCAACAGGAAAGTAATTACCATTAGAATGCATTAACCAAAAAATTTTAAGTATTTTATGTTTAACAGATTATATTCTAACCTCAGACAACTAGATGAAGAAAAAAACTTTCACAATAAGCTGAGATCTAGGTCAAAGATCACTGACAGGTTTTTTGTTGTTGCTCTGGGTTTGTTTGTTTGGTTGTTCTTTTTGCTTTTGTTTTTGTTTTGTTTTTGCTAAATCTAATGGATAGTTCTCACCTGACCTCAATAAAGCTACGCTTTGAAATTTAAAAAAAAAAAAAGTAAGTAGATTTTGGCTAGGTGAAAGGAACTCCAGTTTGTTACTTACTGATAAGGCTCATGATGTAGCAAATACCTTGATGGGTTTCCAATCCTTTTCATAGTCTGGTCTTCCCTGAGCCTTGCAGGCCAATAAATGAAAACTGCAGTGAGAACACAGATCAGGAAAGATTGAAGCCTAGAAATCAAGCATAAATTTACTCAGAGAAACAAAGGTGGGCATTCACTCCCTTCATCAGTGCCCACTGATACAGTTTTCTGCTGATTCTAGAACAAGAGTCTGCAAACTTTTCCTTTAAAGTCACATAGTAAATGTTTTGTGCTTTGAATGTTTTACACAGTCTGCATCATAGTGATTAAACTCTACAAAATGAGTGACAGACAATATGCAAAGAAGTAAGTGGAGCTTTGTCCCAAACGAACTCGATTTACAAAGACTGATGCTGAGCCAGATGTGGTCCATGCTGTAGTTTATCGATCCATAGCCTAGAATAAGAATGCAAGCAAAGACATGAGGACAAAAGAAAATACTGTGGGACAGGCACACTGTGACACATTACAGCTTCCATGAGACTTTTTTCTCTGTTGCAGGGAGGACAGGTACAAGGGAAGGGGAGGAGATGAGTGGGATTGGGGTGATTGATGTAAAGCTCACAAAGAACCAGTAAAATTTTTAAAAATCTTTAAAGAAAATGAGAAAAGTAAGCCAGGCAGTGGTGGCACACACCTATAATCCCAGAACTCAGGAAGCAGATGCAGGCGGATCTCTGTGAGTTCAAGGCCAGCCTGGTCTACAAACTGAGTTCCAGGACAGCCAAGGCTACATAGAGAAACTCAATCTTGAACAAAAGTTTTAAAGAAAAAAATTAAAAAAGGAATGAGAAAAGTAGAGGCTTGGAAGGTGGCTCAGTCAGTACACGCTAGGCACGCATGAGAACCTGACTTGGATCCTTAGAACCAACATAAAGGGCCAGGCATGGAGCCACATCCCTTCAATCCCAGCACTAGGGAGACTAAGACTGGTGTGTCTCCAGAGGTCACTGGCCAGCCAGCCTAGGAAACTCACTGAGCTTCAGACTCCATGAGACCTTATGCACTCAAGCAAGCACACATGCTCACACACACTCATGTACATTTATACCTCCATATTTACACCCGCAGTAACAATAACAAGTACATACACCACATTCACATGCAACATAATGTACATATAAGCATATATTCCTGAATGCCCACATGCCCACACCCACGCTATTAATGCATAGTCCCCTCAACATATATGTACACCCACATGTTCACCCATATTCCATACTAACAAGTACATACACAACACAGAGATAAAAGAAGAGTGGTTGCAGGAGTCACGTGATTAATTATATCAGGTGTTGGAAGCCTGACGTGTGATCAAGGCAACAGAGATACACATTTTCCCATACCAGATCAGGTCAATCTCAAGCAGGGGATTCCTTAAATTGCTTTAGATAGACACTATGGCTTCAGGCCTCTGTTACTTCTGGTTCCTTCAAAAACACACCCAGTTAAAAGCCGTGGCTTAAAAGCTCTGTTTACCAGTAACACTACAAGCAAATGCCTCCAAGCAGCATATAACGAGTTGATAAGAGATAAAACTTGGAAGGGAAGGCAGGGAGAAGAGGGAGGGGAAATGATATAATTATATTTTAAATTGAGAAAATACTTAAAAGCCTGTGGCCTTTTAATTGGAAATAATCATTTATTTGTTACAAAATCAGAATAAGTTTATTTTAGAAAATTAAAAAAAAACTAACCCAGCCATGGTGACACATGTCAGTAACCTCAGCAGTTGCAAGGTGGAAGCAGCATGGTCATCCTCAGCTCCACAGTGGATTTCAGGCCAGCCTGGTCTATATGAGACCCTGTCAAGAAAGGAACAGGAAGGAAGAGGAAGAGAAATGGATGGGGGGGGGGAGAAGGAGACGGAAGAGGAAGAGCAGGAGGGAGGAAAGCAGAGAGACAAAGGAAAATGAAAGTTAATATAACCACTGTGCTCCAAAAACCCAAAAAGCGTCACCAAGCACCTTCATATACATATTTCCAGATCTTTTTCCAAGTAGTTTTTTAGCAAAATGAGGTATTATACATGATTTTTTGCAGTTGTTTCTCCACTAGTGACCTTTGTCATTCCTTTTAAGTGTTCACTTCATCTAACACACATGCATACTAAAATATGCCCAGATTCCCCCAAATCACCTAGTCTTGTGAGTTGTTGAAGCCTAGATCCGATCTTGGGACATATCTTACATCTTATGTCACCTTACTTGCATTTGGACTCATATTTTTTAATTAATTTATTTTAGTAAAATGTTTGCTTACAATGTGGGTTTTTTTTTTTTGGTTTTTTGTTTTGTTTTGTTTTTTGGGTTTGTTTTTGTTTTTTGAGACAGGGTTTCTCTGTGTAGCCCCGGCTGTCCTGGAACTCACTCTGTAGACCAGGCTGGCCTTGAACTCAGAAATCTGCCTGCCTCTGCCTCCCAAGTGCTGGGATTAAAGGCGTGCGCCACCACTGCCCCGCCACAGTGTGTTTTGATCATATTCCTTCCCCTATTCCAACTCCTCCCAGATCTTCCCCATCTCCCTAGCCACACAACTTCAAGTTCATTTTCTCCCTCTTCCTCCTCTCTGCCCCCACCTCTCTCTCTAAAAAACGGAAAACCAAAACAAACAACTAAACTAAAACAAAACCAAAACAAACTGAAAAAAAAAATAAACAACCAGTAACAAAAATTAACAAAACAAGGAGCGCACACACAAATAGACAGATTCCTTTTTGAGGGCGAGAATTTTGTTCTTATTTATGTGCTACTATAATCACAATGCCTTTAAAATTTCATAGTACATAACAGTAGCATAAATATTGTGATAATTATTTAGTTAAAAAAGAACTCCGGGGAGGACTGGAGCAATGGCTCAGTGGTTTAGCATACTAACTGCTCTTCCAGAGGACTCACGTTCGATTCCCAACACCCACATGGCAGCTCACAACCATCTCTAACTTCAGTCCCAGGAGACCCTCTGACATCCAAGAGCACCTGAACTTACATGCACATGCACATAATTTTAAAATAAATTGGCAAGTTGTGGTGTTGTGCACCTTTAATCCCAGCACTCAGGAGGCAGAAGTAGGATGAACTCTGTTCGTTCGAGGCCAGCCTAGTCTACATATTGAGTTTCAGGGACCCAGGGTTACATGGAGAGACCCTGTGTAAAAAAAATAAAATAAAATAAATGTACCATATTTTCTTCAGCTGAGAGACATCTAGGTTATTTCCAGTGTCTGGTTATTACAAGTAAAGCTGCTATGAACAAAGATGAGTTAGGTCCTGGCCTGGGTCCCATAGACAAGTTTATCATCTCCAAAGTAAACAAGAGCCATGGGAAAATGTGCAGGTGCCAAGTGAAAGAAAACAACATATCAAAATACTCCTGTGGCACTTACCTATGAGTGTGAGAGTCAGTCCTTAGGCCCTTCCTTGACATGGGGGATGGCACCAAGAGTCTCATCATCACAGCTGAGGGGATCATCTTACTATTCTGTGCAGTGGTATCAGCAACGTTGATACTATTCAGGAAGCAATGGCAGAATGAGAATGGAGAAGACATGCTAGATGACTATGAAGATGAGATTCTTTATGAGGACTTGAATCTTGATGACTGCTCTATGTATGAGGATATCTCTAGCGGACTCCAGGGTGCCTATCAGGATGTGGACAGGCTCCACCTTGGAGAGGTCCAGCTGGAAAAGCCATGACTGACATTCCCCATTCTTCCTACTCCCCATCCTGCAGTGCCATAAGCCCAACTCCAGAATCCCTGCCTCACTGCTCTTCCACCAGCATTCCCCCTTCCCGGTCTTTGTCCCACCTTAATCCTATCCTTCCCCAAGTCTGTCCCAGGTTCCCTCTCCAGCAGCTAATGAGCCCTCAATCAAGGCATCTAGGAGAGCTGAGTACAGCAGCTTTGCTAGTGCCATCCCTCCTCTCACATCTGTCTTGGCCACTTAGGTAATGATAAATCCTTCCCAAAGCTATAACAACTGTTAGCATTATGTCTAAACTGCACCCCACAGTTACCTGGCAACAGCCAGGTATGCTCCATCTCACAGTTACCTGGCAACAGCCAGGTATGCTCCTCCCCACAGTTACCTGGCAACAGCCAGGTGGGCCTGACCCACTATAAAAGGGGCTGCTTGCCCCCTCTCTTGCCTCTTGATCTTGCTCTCTTGTTCTCTTGCCTTGCCTCTTGCCCTCTTGTCCCCCTCTCTCCATTCCCTTCTCCCTTCTCTCTCCACGTGGTCATGGCAGGCCTCTACTTCTCTACTCTCTCCCTCTCTCTGCCTTTCTCTGCCTCTACTACCCTCTTAGCTCCCCTCCCCATGCCCTGAATAAACTATTCTATAATATACCGTGGTGTGGCTGGTCCCTCAGGGGAAAGGGGTGCCTCAGCATGGGCCCACTGAGGGACCCCCTTCCCCCACACCTCACCACACCCCATAGAACATATCCTTATACCTCCTTATCTTTTTATAAACACATCAACAACAAATAATAATAATAATGATGATGATGATGATGATGATAATTGGAATCAACATCTCAGGGGATTGTGGGTTAATCCTAGAATTTCTTGTGTTGACTCATTATCTCTTAATAAAAAGTAAAAAGTAAAATGTAAAACATGGCAACATTTACCACTAATCCTTTCATTCTAGTAAACAAAAGTCAGTACATCTTTCTGTGAAGGCCACACAGTGGTTTTGCATTTTGAGGCCAAAAGGCAAAAGCACTGACGTAATGCATGTATTTGAACAATGTATTCATTGTCTGAACATTTCCATAGATTTTTTTTAGTCAAAATCCAAATATAAGCATATTATATAATATATACCAGTATGAGGAAGTTACATGGTCTTATATAATAAATATATATTATTACATACAATCCCTCCCCAATATATTTGATAATTTAAGGTTTCATAATTCAGGAGGCCTACTACAGAAACAAATGCAATAGATTAACATTGTGTTGCATTGCGATTGACAGCTGCTGTTTTCTATTAACTAAACAATTATCAAGGAACCCTTTTGGGGAAAAGGAAAAAAACCATTCTTAGCTTACACTTCCCAGTCTGTCTGTCAATCCCTGTTATAGCATACTGCTTCTGAGACTGCTAGTGCTTTACAAATTTGGGTGAAAATAACATTACTCGTAATGGACATTTGCCTTGTGGTGTGCTGAATTCCTGAAGCTACATGGCACTACACTGTTGGGAAACCCTAACTAAGGTCACAGTCTACCATGACCAGATAGCTCCTCTGAGCTCTGCACAAAGTGGAGGACTCCCTTTACCAGCACTGTTCATCCTTCTCTGACTGTGTCTAGGGAGCTCGAGCCCTACACCCTCTATCTGAAGAAGGTCACAAAGTCCTTGGCAAACCTACAATTTATCTTCCTCTTTCCAATAAGAACCTGCCCAGCAAGGACCTGGGATTCCTGGAATGCCTCTCCATGCAAATGAGGCATTCCCAGTTCTTTAAACTGAAGCCAATGATTTACTTTCATTGTGAAAATTCCTCCACACTCTCCAAGAAATCATATATAGCTTTGATTCACCCCAATAAAGTGTATGTGTATGCACAAGCTGTTTCACTGAAGATCATCTAAGAGAGGTATTTCACTGAACATTATCTAACAGAGCTAGAACACTAAAATACGTTTCATTGAATATCATCTAAGAGAGCTGTAACACTAAACTCTTCAGAGAAGGCCTTTTTTGTTGTTTTTCGAGACAGGGTTTCTCTGTATAGCCCTGGCTGTCCTAGAACTCACTCTGTAGACCAGGCTGGCCTTGAACTCAGAAATCTGCCTGCCTCTGCCTCCCAAGTGCTGGAATTAAAGGCGTGTGCCACCACTGCCGGGCCAGAAAAGGCCTTCTTAACCACTACCACCACCATCATCACCTGTACTACCCCCACCTGCACTCCCAGCCTAACTGGGATCTTACAGTTCCACCCGATGCTGGCTCTGATTCATCCTTCCAGCCTGGTATGAGGTATGTAGCAGCACCTGGACACCCTGAGAGAGAACTACACTACAGTGCCTGGGGAAAAGAGTTCCTAGGCAAATCCTTTAAAGTACCTACTGTCTTCAGGTACTTGCTACACAGCTGCTACATAGGTCTCATTTCAACTGGCAGAAGGTAGACTGCATTGTAACAGTGGATTTCATAAGTAATAGTGATTATATTCAATGGGCCCAATCAATCTAAAAGTCAGAGAAAGAGTTAAGAAAAGAAAGTAAAAATAGAGATTAGGGGCTGGAGAAATGGTTCAGTGGTTAAGAGCATTGGCTGCTTTTACAGAGGACCAGAGTTCAGTTCCCAGTGCCCACACAGCAGCTGACAACCCTCTGTAACTCCAGTTCCAAGGATCCAATGCCCTGTTCTGATCTCTGCAGGCACTGCATGCACAGACACATGCAGGCACAACACCCACCCATACACATCTAAAAAGGAAAATCAGCAAACACAGGACTCACTTATTTCATGCCCCCAATAAAAACAGTCCATTTCAATATAGAAAGGTAAATATTCAAAGAGGTAAGAGAAGAAAGTGGCTGCTTCTGAGCACAGATAGTGGGTACAGAACAGTTCTCTTAAAAAAAGAAAACCAAAAAAGCCTGAATGCGTTTAATCCAACCCATCAATAAGTAACAGGCTTCATGATATTTTCTCCATGTATGTCAGCACCCATTGTTTCACTTGTCTCTCACTATCCCTTGCCATTCCTCGGCGCAAATGCCCTCCCTTCTACTTTCCTATGACACCTACTCTATTACTCTTTTTCTCCTCCTTCCTCCTTTAAGATTGCTTCCTCTCATTTCATTGTCTCCCCTTTCGACTTTCATCACACACACAAGCACGTGCGCGCGCACACACACACAATTAGATTCCACATGTGAGGAAAACAATGCAGTATTTCACTTTCTAGATCTGTTTTTTTTTTTTTTTTTTTTACTTAAAATGATGATCTCTACTTCTGTCCATTTCCAGCAAATGTCATGATTACATTTTTCTTATGTCTGAATAAAAATCAATTTACTGTGTCCTATATCTTTTATTTTATTGGATGTTATTTGCGCATGCTCATAAGTATGTGTGTGTGGATGTGTGTGCACATGGGCATGTAACATAGCACATATGTGCAGGTCATAGGACAATCAGGAGTCACCTCTCTGCCTCTACTGTGTACATCCCAGGGATCAAACTAAGATTATCAGATTTGGTGGCAAAAGAGCCTTTACCTGCTGAGCCATCTGACTCCCTACACACATGCACACACACTTAATGCTTTCTTCCCTCTGGCTGCCCACAGGGCAATTACCACACTGCTCTCCTTGTTTCTTTCCCCCTAGTGGAACCATGGATTCACTGCAACCTGGGGCAATTTCAGCTCCTAATTTGTATAACATTGAAAAGACATTCATTAAAATGGGGTGCAACTAGGCAAACCAACGGACCAAAAAATATTCAGTCTAGACGAGTAACTATCCCATTAAAATATAAAGCAAAAGACAAGCCCAAAAAGTGTTGGTGTGTGTGTGGTGGGGGAGCGTGAAGTGTGACTGGGGAGAACAGTCTGGAGTAAGAATGTGGGATTGAGACGTTTTCAAACCCTGCAAATCTCATCTTCAGACTGGCAAGAGTAAGGGTCTCTCCCTCCCTGTTCTGGGCATGCATGCTCCTGAACACGTATCCTTGTAACCCTCACCTCTACCACCATTGAGGTAGCCATGTAGCCTGGTGCCCAAATTACAGGTTTATCTTCCTCTCTCCCTAGAAGGACAAGCCCAGCAAGCACGGAATTCCTCCTCATGCAAATGAAGCATTTCCAGCACCTCAGTATCAACCAATAAAGTACACTGAGTCTCTGCTAAAAAGGCCTTACTGTCAACTACAGGTGACCTCCCTAGATCCTAGGGATATATATTCAAAATTGGGGCCCTGGTGTTAGCCAATGGCCAATGTGTAAAAGCTGGCCCCCGCCCTTTTGCATCAGTACAGCAAGGACCTCCTGGTTAAAGATGATGACAGAATGACCAGTCTCTCTTCTTGAATACCCCCAGGATAACTTTTCAGCTGCCCTGCTGCCTGACCCCGAGTCTGACTGACAGGCCTCTGCATGACTGCTCACATGGATAAAGAGGTAACATGGTTCACCAAAGGCAACAGCCTCATTCAGGATGGACAGAGGTATGCTGGTGCAGCAGTGGTCACAATCACTGAGATCCTATGGGCAGAGCCACTCCTGGTAGGAATGTCAACCCAGAAAGCTGAACTTGGAGCTCTGACTAAGGCGTTAGAGCTGAGAAAAGACAAGAGACACAGATAGCCAGTGTGCTTTCTGGTGACAGAAGAAAAGACTAAACTCCATCCCAGAGGACAAAACAGCCCAGTGGTGGGCCCTTAAAAAGTGGGACCCTCATGTCCTCAGTTGCACTAGACCCAGGAGACCCCACACTCTCTGATCAGACAGAAGATGTGATCTGGGCCAAAAAACTGCCCATGTCTCAGTGTCACAAGAGACATTTGGGGGCTGGGAACTGTTCAAAGAAAGGTATCTCCCTCTCCTTTTTAAATTGTGTGAGCTACAAATTACATTGATTATGTTGGACTTATTATTTTTCAAAGGAAATATTTTAAACCTGTGAAAACTCAAGAGAGAGAGATACAGAGAGAGAGACAGAGACAGAGAGAAACACACAGAGAGAGAGAGAGAGAGAGAGAGAGAGAGAGAGAGAGAGAGAGAGGAAGAAAAAGATCCATTGTTCTTTACACATGGGACCCAGGAAAATGCAGGACTTAGTTCACTAGTCCCACATCAGAATTAGAGATGCCAATTTGAAAACAGCTAAAATTGCCGGGCAGTGGTGGAGCACGCCTTTAATCCCAGCACTCGGGAGGCAGAGGCAGGTGGATTTCTGAGTTCGAGGCCAGTCTGGTCTACAGAATGAGTTCTAGGACAGCCAGGGCTACACAGAGAAACCCTGTCTCGAAAAACCAAAAAATAAAAAAAAAAAAAAAACACAGCTAAAATTGTTAAAAACTGTGAGGACTGTCAATTGACTAATATAGTTGCCAATGAGAAGAACCCTGGTACTCAGTACAGGAGCACAAGCCACAAGTCTATCAGGAAATAGATTTCATAGAAGAAAAAACAAAAAATAATCGGATACAAATTATTTGCTGATATTCAAAGATACCTTTTTAGGATGGACTGAGACTTTCCCAACTGCAGGAGACTGTGCACACAATAACAAAGAAATTACTAAAAAAAATTCTTCCAAGGTATAGTTTTTCCAAGTTTATAGGATCAGACACTGGACCTACATTTGTGTCCCAGGCAAATTAGAGATTAGCTAATATTCTAGAGATTGATTTAAAACTTCATTGTGCTTACAGACTCCAGAGTTCAAGACAGGTAGAAAAGAATAAACAGAGCCCTAAAAGAGATCTTAATTAAATTGGCCTTAGAGACTGATGGTGACTGGGTGACTCTTCTCCCCTTCATTCTTTATAGAGTATAAAATTCCCCATACTAGATGGGACTCCCCCTTTTAAAGTTATGTTTAGTTCACCTACTGACAGAAGGTGTTACAGAAACAGATGACTGCTAATTATTACTCGATCTCGAGGGTGTCCAATGGGTACACAAACATGTTTGGCTTAAACTTTGTGCTTTCCATGAAACGGGTCCACCTCCGGAGATCAACCAACTTTAGCCTGGAGATTAGGTCCTAGTCAAGAGACATTGCCAGGTTCACTAGAGCTTCGCTGAAAGAATCACTGTGCTACAGAGTTACAGCATGGATCCACCACACATTTGTTTACAGCTGAAGATCCTGGCCAGCAGGAGGAGAATTCAGCCTCAAGACTCCCTCCTGTCTCCCACTGATGGGCCCCTACCCATGCCCCAAGGACACCACAAAGACATAATAGCCCTGTTACTGTTTTATGAAGCTTCAGAAAGTCCCATGATTGGGCCTTATAGTCACAAGAGAAAGGGGGGTGAGATGCCAAAGCTTTTAAGTTCAGACTCCATTTTGGAGAACCTGACCTAAGTTTGAACTCAGGTAAACTAACAGGCTGGTATCTAGCATTAGTTTCCAAGTTGCCCCCCAACAAAACCTGAGCCTAGCTCCAGTCTCTAGGCTAATCCCCATCAAGAGCAGTGTTTCCAGCTTATATCTTCAACAAGACCAGTGTCTCCAGGTTATTCCCCCAACAAACCTGCACCCCAGGTTACAAGCCCACCCCTTGCCTAATGACCACCAATGCAGAGGGGAACAGAAGTTAAGTTTATGATATGACTCCAAGCGCCAGCCAATTATGTTAAAGGTCACAGTGGCTTTCCAATTAGATGCTTGCACACATACTCCCTGCTTGCTGCTTACTATAATGCCTTACCCTGATAGACATTCGGGGCTCCCCCACCACCAAGACTGTCCTGTGTGACAGTGGTGCTTGGGGGGGGGGGCGAGCTAGCTCGAATAGAATAAAGACCTTGCTTTGAGTTGCATCAGATCGGCTCCTGTGTGTGTGATTTTGATGATCACTAACAACATCTCCCTGGCACAACAAAATGAAATACCCAGGAAATTCACCTATAGAGACAGAAGGCTGACCAGGTGATAGGGGGAGTATTAACTGCAAATAAGCTTCAGAGAATTTCAGAGAGAGAGAAAGAGAGAGAGAGAGAGATTTTACAACTTTATAATATGTTCTAAAGCATAAGGCTTGCTGGGCAAGTCTCTGGATTCGGTTCATTAGTTTCTATCTACTGTTTCTCCCCATGAAGACTAGCCTCAGTGAAGAACTGTGATGAACTCAGTTTCTGAGGCATTTTTGTTGGGTGAAATTTGGAAGTTGTACTCAGAAAATGTCCAAGTTAGCATCTTTCTCTGTGAAATAGTATGATGTCTTCGGGTATACAATTTAGGTGTTTCCATTGGTATGCACCAGTGTGTGGTCTAGACAGTTCCTGGTCTCCTGCCAATTCATGTCTGTGGCTGTTCAAAGCCAGTTCCCATTCAGGCAATTCGTTGTGGGCACTCTCAAGCTCTTCAGAACAAGCTATCCTGTTCTATTTTGGCCTGGCCCTGGAAAAGTTGAGGCTTAAACAGTGTCAGATCAGCCAAGAAATAAAAGCCCACACCCCAACACCTACTATTCCTGAGAGTCCTCCATAGAAGAAAAGCCAGGCACTTCGAGGATGTAGGAGAGGCGCCAAAGGATGTAAGTGCTCTCTGACCTAGGGGAAAGGCAGGAAAGTAAGAATTTCCTTTGTTTGGTACAAAGAGGGTAATAACCGCCACAATCTTTAGGTTAGGTGTCCTTCGTAATGCTCAGAAACTCATCTAGTCACTCCTTTGGGGGCTTTTGCAGCTGCAGCGATATCTTCCAGCCATCACAGGGCTACAAAGATCTACAGGGGAGGACAAAAAAACAAAAACAAACAAACAAACAAACGCCTGAGCCAGTTGGAAAGTACCTAGGCACTGTTTCCGCACAGCTCTCGAATCTTGTTTCATTACCCTCAGCGTGTTAAGCTAGTCCTGTGCCGCCACCACAGACCAGAGTTGCCTACCTGAGCACACCTGCTTCATTTTTGAGCTCAGGCGAAAAGTTGAGGCCCGCCTCGCCAAGTCCCATAGTGCTTTGCCTGGGATACCCGAACCTAGCCGAGTCCTGTCGAGTTTAGCCGAGTCAATCCAATCCAGCCGAGTCAATCCAGTCCAGCCGAGTCAATCCAGTCCAGCCGAGCAAAGCCAAACCCAACCAGTCCCTATCGAGACTAGCCAAGTCCCAATCTTGACTCACTCAGATGAACCAAGTGGACCTCTGCCAAGCCTAACCGAACTTAACTTAGTCCCATCCAAGTTTCACCAAATACGGCTGAATCTAGCTCAGTCCCAGCACAGCCAAGCCAAGCCTAGCTGAATCCAGAGTAGGCTAGCCGAGTTTTGCCGAAACTAGCCGAACACAGCCAGGTCCCAGACAAGCTGAGTCAAAGGCCAAACCGGATTAGTCGAGTTTTGCCTAGCCTCACCTAGCCTAGTCAAGCCGAATCTAGCAGCTAGAGCTTGCCTTCCAAACAAGCTGAGACCTAATGGAGCCCAGCCAAATCCAACCAAATCCAACAGATTCCTGGTAAATCCAGCCCAGCGAAGCCTTCCTGAATCTAGCAGAGTCCAGCCTGAGCTTAGTTGAACTAGGTGAGCAGCTAAACCGGATGGAATCCAGCTGAGCACAGAACTATTTTGAACCTAGATTCCAGCTTCTTCGTGGGGGAGAATAAAGCTGGTTTTTGTTGAACCTTATTATTAGTGACCTTCCTGAAAACATGTGAGCTCTGAGCTTCAATTTATCAGGCCTCTTGACCTTCCTACCTGAGATTCTCTGCCTCAGAGGCAAGCTATGTGGCTTGATTGGAGCTCAGAACCCTTTCCTGCAGCTCCCAGTTGCTAAGGACAATCGCAACTATGCCGTGGCCCACATATGGAAAGCAAGACTTCCTCATTTCCAGATCGCTGTGTTCCACTCTCCTAATGGCTCACTTGCTCCTGGACTCTTCCCTTGTTTCATTCCCTTACCTACAGCACACAATGGTAATGGTAAGCCTCATGAGGCAAGAGGTCCCCCTACTGTCATCCTGAAGTGGCTGGTGAGCCAGGGATTCTGTAGTGAAGTCATCTTCTCTGTTCTGGTTACCACACCCACAACTTCCAACTAAACTGTTGATGGTGGTTTGGTTTGGTTTGGTTTTTGTTGTTGTTGTTGTTGGTTGGTTGGTTTTTTTTTTTTTTTTGTATTCATGGAAAATCATCTCACTGTACATTTCTCTTTTTTCCATTTTCTTCTGCTAAGTCACTCAGATTTGTCTTAAAGTCTCTTATGCTTGTATTTTCAGACGTGTTTCCATCCGTTCTCTTGCTTTTTCTAGGAAAACAAAAACATAATTTATGACCAGTGTGTGCCTGCAAGTAAGTTTATTCCTTGTAGTTTTGTTGATATGATTTTATATTCCTTTTTGCCAAATGAATTTTTTCATTTTGTTCTAGAAATTACTCCACTTATTAAAAAAACAAAACCAGATATTTCATATGTAAAAAAAAACCTATATGGAGATTACAACCTCAACAAAGCAAATTATACATTACACTCATGGAGTTTGAAATAAGATTTAAAATAAATGTGCTAAAGAATCCAACATTTATCTACAGCTTGTTTTTTTCTATTTCTGCATGCTTCTCTGACCATTTAAATATTGAATATATAATATTTTTCTAATTTTGTGTCCTTTCAAACTACTGTTCATATATCCACCCTAAATTTATCTGCTACTCTGGCAAAAAAAAGGAAATGTTTATCACTTTAAAAAAATATGTGTCTATGTGTGCATGCTTATCTATAAAGTGTACCAATATTTCCCTATATTCTCTCCATTTGCTTTTCATGTTTTTGATCTTTTCTCAGAAATCACATTTAAGGATGAATATGACATGAATATGGTTTCAGACTCTGAGAAAGAACCTTCCTAAACAGATCATTTATTTCTGTCTTGTTTAGCAACAAAAATGAGACTGGGACCATGCTACTGTCTGACTTGGTAGGTAAAAATTAGCACAATTATAATATGGCCAATAGAATGATTATATATTTGAGCTCATTATCCTAAAATAAAAGTTAGTACTGATTTATTTTTTCAAGAATGTGTATGGGTGTCTTACCTGCAAGTATGTCTGTGGACCTTATATGTACCTGGTGACCCCTGAAATTGGAGTTACAGATGACTGTGAGCTGCCATGTGGATGCTGGGAATTGAACCTGGATGCTCTGGATACTCTTAACCACTGAGCCATCTCTCCAGCCCTGTAATGACTTTTGACTCAGTAGAGGCAGATCTGAAGTTCAGTTCCAGCTGTAGCCCATGCTAGCTGTGTGATGTTTGATGAGTGACTATAATCTACCAACTCTTGATGCTGTTGACTATGAAGTAGAACTCAAGAATAGAGAAGCTATCTAATGGCACAGTTGTGAGGTGAACCATAACAAGTTGTCAGGGAGCAGTGGCGATACATATATCCTTTTAAGATGAGGCCACAAGACTCAACCCTGAGTTCTCTATTCTACCACTTTTGATGGCATGCAAAGTATAGTTCATTTGTTCTACCAAAAGTGAGCAACAAAACAGGAAATGAGAACAATTGCATATTATAAACACCTAGCATACCTTAACATACAAAGAGGACACCATTGTTCTCAGGTGGGTGTGAAGGTATGTGCTTATAAATTTACATGTGCTTTCCTGCAGTCTTGTAATCCTTGATGCTTCCTTGCTTAATGCCTAAAGATGAAGGCACTTTTTGCACTTCATCCAGCCACGAATGCCTGCAAAGTTTTTTAACGTCATGATAGCTGGGATTCTTCACGTCCTCATCTTGTCCCTGGGATCCCTGGTTTGGAAATAGGTACTGAACTGGATAAGGACTCTTCAGACACCCATCATGCCTCCTTCCTCCCATGCACTGGGCAAGTTCTGTGTCACTCTAAGGTCAGTCTCCCCCTCTCCTCTTTGTCACTGTTGCTGAGGATAATGACTTAGCTGACTTTAAGATGTCTAAAAGGACAGGGGAAGCTTTTAACTTGTAAGAACAGGAAAAGTTCCCCCAGCACACACAATGCACAAACCGCACACCCCCTGCCATGCATGGAGTGGGGGGTAGTTGTTCCAGGGAACCCACTGTAGCATTTGATAAATACTCTCATGTCATCCTACCATGATCAGTAAGCCCTAGGCATTCCTGAACAGACTATTATGTCTGCCAGTAGCCAGTCTCAGTATAATTCAAGGAATCAGACAGATACATCCTCAAATGAACACTATGTAAGCATTGAGTGCATCGCAGAGACAACATTTTATTTCTTCTGACAACATTTTATTTCTTCTGTCCTTCCATCTGTAGCAGATTAAGGAACACATTCTAACCCAGCAGCTGCCATGTCTCCAGAGCCTAGAATGGGTGAGCCCTGTGTTAATTTCATATTCAAAGCACATTTACTAACAGCAGGCCTTATGGACTCACAAACCTTCATTTCCTTATATGTGAAAAGACACACCGCAAGCCAAGGTGCTACATACCCATGAGTCAGGGAAAGGATGCAGGCTTTGAAGTCAGTCACCATAAAGCAGTCTTTCTCAACCTTCCTAACGCTATGACAGTACCTCATGCTGTGGCAACCCCCAAGCATAAAGTTGTTTTTGTTGCTGTATCATAACTGTAATTTTACTACTCTTATGAACAATAATGTAAACATCTGTATTTTATGATGGTCTTAAGTGACCCCTGTGAAAGGGTCCTTTGACAGCCCCAGAAGGGTCTCCACCCACAGGTTGAGAACCATTGCCCTAGAAGCTGACTTCTGGCTGCCTAGCTTACAGGCTCCACAATTCCATGTGAGTTTCTCAGACATTCAGCCTGTTTCCTCTTTAGAGAAATGAGATCATGGTCTTGCCTATTTTGGTTTTTTTTGTTTGTTTGGTTGGTTGGTTTTTTGTTTGTTTGTTTTGTTTTTTGTTTGTTTGTTTTTTGGTTTTGTTTTTTGGTTTTTCGAGGGTTTCTCTGTATAGCCCTAGCTGTCCTGGAACTCACTCTGTAGACCAGGCTGGCCTCGAACTCAGAAATCCGCCTGTCTCTGCCTCCCAAGTGCTAGGATTAAAGGCGTGCACCACCACTGCCCAGTTGCCTATTTTGTAAGATTGGTATGAGGGTTAAAGGAACTGATAACATTTAAAGGACTTCATACTAATTTGCCATGGCAAACAACTCTCAAAAATCTCAGGCGTAATATTTCTTCTAGTTTTATTATTATACAAAGGCGGGGAAGAGGAAGAAGATACAATAGAAACAGAGAATAGGGTACCAAACGGCCAGAAGAGGAGGGAGCCATGAAGGAACGGTGTCATGGAAACAGAGAGAAAAGATGCCAGGAAGGAGGGAAACAATATAAAAGGCCACTCAAAGGCCAGATGCTTCTGACAAGACAAAGAGCCATTTTCAGCCTGTAGTGACTAGTGAGGGTGGAGGCAGAAGGAAGAAAATAAGCCCATAGCTTAAAAAGAAGGGTATTACAGCTGAAATGTAATCACCTTCCTCCTCCGTTTGGTAGTCACAGTGGTCTGATCTGAGTACCCAGGTATCCAATCTTAGGAAAATGTACTTTTCCTGCACAAAGAAAAGGTTTGTGGAGAGAGAGAGAGATAGAGATAGAGAGAGAGGGGGGGAGATCAGGTTGGTAAAATAAAAAAATTAAACAATTTTGAGTGTGTACAACAGAGGCTGGGGGTGGCAATGAAAGGGCTCCAGCTCCAGTGAGAAGGAGGGTCATGAACAGATATGATTTCTTTCTTTTCCTTTCTGTGGGGCCACAAAATAATGTTGGTATCATAATCTATATGGGCAAATCATTCAACAAGTATTTGGAGAGTGAATTTGAACGAAGTTGATATGGAACATGGAACTTTTTTTAAAAAAAAAACAGTGCTAGACACTGGGGACAAATACTCAGCAAGGGATGCTGTGATGCTCTAATCTTCACTGCCAACTTGACTGGATTTAGAATCACCATGGAAGCTCATCTCTGGAGATGTCTGTGACTGTGTTTTCAGAAAAGTTCAACTGCAGAAAGAAGACCCATTCTGCAAGTGGATGGCACCATCCATCCCGTGGGCTGAAGTCCCCAAACTGAATTAAAAAGGAAAAATCAAGAGGATCATCAGCCTTCCCCCCGCCCCTGGCGCCCACGTGTGTGTGTGTGTCTGTCTGTCTGTCTGTCTGTCTGTCAGTTACTGTTTCTGACTCTCTCTGTCTCTTTGTCTGCCTCTGTTTCTCCTCCCACCTCTCCAGCCTGAAGGTGCAACAGCTTCATGCAATGCCTTCTCCAAGATGAACGGCACTGTCAAATAGTGAGCCAAAACCAACCCTTCCATAAGTTCCTTTGGTGAAGGATCTTGTCACATCGTTGAGGAAGTAATTAATACAGCAAGCCTAGAGAGGGGCAGGTAGAAATGAAGTTAAAAATTGTGCGAACTGGAGGATGTTGGAAGCTCCTGTGGCTGAAGGAGCCCGAGAAGCCTGAGAAGCTTTCTTTTAGGAGTGTGAAAAGTCACCTCTCTGGCTGCAGAGAGTTCAGTGGCTACCAGGGATTCACTGAGGCTTTGGAGGGAGACTGGGGCTGGCACCCACATCTTTCTTTGTTCAGGACTAAATTCTGAGCTAAAGGCTCAGAAGCAGTTTCCCTCTGGCCATGAGTATTCAGAGGGTAAGAATGCTGCGGAGTGTGGCTCCAGGGGATTGTGGGGACAGATCATGGGGTCCTGGAACTGAGTAAGAGCAAGAAACTAGGAGGGGCTACAGAAGAGGTTCTAGAAAAAGGAAATACTTTATGGTGGGTTCTGGACAAAACTTTGTGCAGCCCTTGGTGTCTACTGCCTCCTCCGGGTCTTGGCCTGGACCTCTTGTCTCTTCCAAGTGCACCAAAAGTGCCTGTAAGATGACAATCCTAATATCTGCCTCAGAGACAAATCTGGGCCACTCTTGATTAAGCAAAGGCCAGCGGCCAGGTTTCTGCATGAAACTCTATGTTTTCAATTCCTACCAGGATTTCTGTTCCTGTTCATCTCCATGTGAGTCTCCCTGGACCCTCCTTCTGTCCCCTGACCTCTAGAGCTTTTCACCTGACACAGCAGCTCCTACTGTTGCACACTCTTACCCTCTCAGTTCTGTGGAGCCCCGATTTCCAAGATGACAAACAAGAGACTCACAAGCATGGGTGCATTTCACCCTCTTTCTCCACACTGCCGTGTCCTGACAGGTAGGTTGTCATCCACTGCCTCTGTGTGAGTGGATTTGATTGGAAGTGATCTTACTTTGAACTGGGGTTTGGGGTCCTTGATTGCCTATGTCCTATATTTTACTAAATAAGCATTAGGCCACCATCAGAAGCAGAGCCTGCTGATGCTAAAAGCAACTGCTCTCTTTTTGTCTGTAATCCAGGAGGCAGCAGAGGGTAATATCAGCCCACAGAAGAGACCTGGATGCCCAGCAACAACAGCAGAAATTTTAAAATGCTACCCAAAGGATGAAATGCCCGTGCCAACACGAGTACAAATTGAATCACTGGAATTCCCATGTTAGGCTCCTACCTCAGCACTGGACATCCCCCCTCCCCCAGCACATTGCTCTGGAATATTAAAGAAAGCAATGAAGATTTGTCAATAAGTATAGGCCATAATTTGGCTCCATGGGGGCAGAGAACCACTCAGCTGTGGCAAAGGGATCCTTTGCTTTGGGAGATTTATTCAGCCTATAACTTTTTCTTGTGTGTGTGTGTGTGTGTGTGTGTATGTGTGTGTGTGTAGCTACTGTGCATAAGTGACTATATTTGCGGAAGTACTCTTTGTGTGTGTGTGTTCGGGCATGTGTATGCACGAGGTATGTGTGCCTCTGTGTGTGTGTGTGTGTGTGTGTATGTGTGTGTGTAGCTACTGTGCATGAGTGGCTGTATTTGTGGAAGTACTCTTTGTGTGTGTGTGTGTGTGTGTTCGTGCATGTGTATGCACAAGGTATGTGTCCCTGTGTGCATGTGTGTGTGTGTGCTCATGCATGTGTATGCACGAGGTATGTGTGCCTGTGTGCGTGTGTGTGTGTAGCTACTGTGCATGAGTGGCTATATTTGTGGAAGTACTCTTTGTGTGTGTGTGTGTGTGTGTGTGTGTGTGTGTGTGTGTGTGCTGGGGACTGAGCCTAGAGCTTTATTCGTGCTAAACATGTGCCCTTTATTTCTTTTTCCTTTTGTGTATGTGTGTGCATGTGTGTGTGGGGGGGGTGAGCCCAGAGCTTTGTGCATGCTAAACAAGTGCTCTGTCATTGAGCTATAGTCCCAATACTTTATTTTAATTTTAAGGAATATTTAAGTAACTTTCCCAGTCTGGCTTTGAGCTCCCCTGGCTGCTCAAGCAGACCTAGAACTCAAGATCCTTCTGCCTGTCTCCTAGATAGGTGGGAATAAAAACCTAGGCCACCAGGCCTGGCTTTTTCCTTATCTGTGAATCAAAAGTTTGTTTAAAACAAAACACTTCAGAGAGTAATTCCACCCCTTTATGCCTTCTCACTATATTCTTCTTCCTTTGCCTCCTAAAATATTACCGCAGAGACATTAAAGTGGACGCTGACATAGGTGTATATTTTTATTGACAAAGAAGGCCACAACATACATCTTGGTGAAAAAAATACAGCATATAGAACAGCACTTCTATTTGATCCCTTTTGTCTACACATCTAATCTAGGAACATACAGAGAAATATTTAGAAGGATAGACACCAAAGGGCTGACAATTGTTTAACAAGGTAGAGAGTTCTGGGTAATTTGTACTTTTTAATAATTTCCTTTCTTGAAGATTGAACAATGAACAATACCACTTTCACAAGGAGAATAAAGCCACCAAGGAGATAGGTTCACACAGAAAATAGACTGTTAGGCAGTGGGGAAGGGGAACAAGATCATAGGTCAGGCCACTTCTCTTTACTGTACTGGTATGTAAGACCCTTTCTCCACCCCAAAAGAAAGCCACTTTGTGGATTTGTTCATGCAATTAGAAGTCTGTCCCTTCAATGTTTCCACCATTAAACATTTAATACAGGTAAGGGTTAATTTAAGGCTGGAGAGTAGCATCTTACTGTGGATCAGAGAGGCCAAAGGGTTCTCCAGGGACCCCTCTTGCTCTCTCCTCTGTATGGGTCAGCTCCTGCAGGGTGATGATCAGATTCTCAAAAACCTGGCCCTTGTCATTCTCATTGTCACAGGTTTCTTTTGAGTGGCCCTCCTCACCACAGTGGGAACAATGGATTGTATGTTTGCGCTTCCTGGTTCTACGCAGCTCCCCAAAACTATTGTTCTTTCTCCCAGCACCACTGCTGGTGGAAGGAGCCTGGATCTCAATAATGTTAGGGGACTCAATGACCAGCACTTGGTCCTCAGATACAGCCCTGCCTAGGAAGGAAGAGGCACTTGAGGATGGTAGTGGTGGGTCCTCAGGCTCCACCAAGATCACATCCTCATCTGAATCATCAGGAGAGTCATCTATCTCTATCACATTGCAGTCAATACTGCTGATCATTATTGGTGGGGAGCCCTGAAATGCCATAGGGCTGAGTGCCCTTTCCATCACTGACTCGGATCTTCTGGGACGCTTTGGATTAACAAAAGTCTCCTCCCAATTCTCTTCCTCTCTTATCATCCTGATTAACTCCAGGAAATTGGGAAGGCGCTCTGGCTCATTTGCGTATACCCGGAGAAGATTCTTAAGTCTGAATCGAAGGTCTGTACTCATCTCAGCCCCTACCAGGAGCTGGTGAAGGCGAGCCTGGTTTGCCTCTCTCTCAGCAAACACCCCTGCCTGGATAGCATTCTGCAGCTGCACCTCTAAACGGATCACATACAGGGATGATTTCTCTCCATGTTCCTGAACAGTGTTAACAAATTTACTATGGGCTGTCACACTGCTCTCAGACTCCCCAAAGACCAGTTTCATTGCCCGCAAAAAATCCTCTACATCTAGGCCAGGATTGGCAGCTTGGAGCAACCGCATGACCTCCCGGGCAGGGCCTCTAAGAGTTCTCATTAGGCGTCTGACCTTTTCTTCCTCAGGCATATGCCAATCAGGCAGCACCCCAGTTACTTGGCTCAGCCAGTTTTCAAAGGTTTCTTCACCCTGGGCTGGCTCTGCCCTCCCAGAGAACAACCTCATGTTTCTCTCTGCCATGCTGGCCATTAAAGGACCAAGACTCCTCCCCAGGGACCTCAGCATGGAATGAGCCCAAGGTGGCAGGGGTGAGTTCTGCCCCCGGCTGTTACCCAAACGTGAAAGGATGCTAGCCATACTTGACAACAGTGATAGGATATGTTAATACAAGATGCTCAAGGCGGTTTAGAAACAAAACAAAACTGCTTTATCTTCAGTAGTGCAGCAGGCTCCAATCTCAGTAGGGGCTGTAAGAAAGAAAACAAGAGAGAATTTAATAAAGGAGCAGGCTCAGCTGTAATTACTGTGCCCAATACCCCATATATCGGACCCTTGTCATAAAATACCGGATAGAAGAGCAATTGCAACCTCCTGGAGCTAGCTGATGTCTCAATACTAACAGAGCGTGTTTTATAGCCACGTCATCCATACCCTCCCGCTAGTCCTGTGAGAGGGAGGGCAACTGTTGCTTCCATTCTGGCTTTTACTTGTGGAACTGCACAACGGTCACAAATTGGCAGGGGTTAAAAAGAGATGTCATTGACTTCATGATCTCTGGCTTTAACTGCAAGCCCCTCTCAAAGCTCCTTGGATCACCTACTCCCCACTCCACCCCATCCTTCCCCCCCCCCCCCCAGTGATTTCTCAAATTCTTACACCAGCTGGGAAACTGGAGTATTTCCAGCCTCTGCAACCTGTGTCCTCCCGTGAGAAGGCTTGCCTCCAGGGTACAGTTGACGGACCTCGATCGACTGGGGGTCGCAGATCCTGATGCTCAGAACATCAAGACTGCGCCACATTGGAAGAGGCAAAGGAAAGGTCAGAAAAATACTCGTCATCATCATCCTCCTGTTCCTCCCTCTCTCCTCCCTCTCTCCTCCCGCCCATTTCTGCTGTCACTAGGTAGAAAATTCTTTCTCCCACCTTCTGAATACAATTGAAAACGACACCCCCCAAAAAAAACGCCCACACATTGCATCCCGAGATACCATTAGCCTACCCAGCTGTACAATGAGCTGCATCGAATTCAAGTTCAGATTCCGCTTTGATGGGCTGCTACTGTAAAAAGAATAGGAGTTGGACACACCCACCCCCCACAGTACCCAGAAAAATTACGAGGAGATACATAGGGGGATCAAGGCAAACAAAATTCCTTCTCCCTCATCTTCCAGGTGGCTTCTTCCCCAACCCCTTCCCAGGCCAGACAAATCCTACCAAGTGGCATCTTCCAGGTGAATCCCAGTGAGGTCATGCAAATGCACCTTCCCTCCCCCAGCTTCCCAGTTGCTGATTCTCTGAGGCAGGAGCAGCCAAATACCCGCTGGCTCCCGCCCCCCCCTCCCCCCCCCCTCTCGCTTAGGAAATCCGGCACACCCCTCCCCCCCCCCCCCCCCCCCGCTTTTAAAACCTGCGATCTGCTGGTAGCCAGAGGCTGTTGCGGTGTCTTCAGCTACAGATTCTGCCTGTGAGACCCGTCGCCCTGCAGGAGAAAAGTGCTGGCACCTCCCGGAGCCGCTAGGCGACCCGAAGCTACCAGAAAGAGCTGCTTCACCCAGCTACTTACCCACAGGTAACCGGATTCCAATAGCGCAGTTCCCAGGGCAGTTGCAAAGCTTTTATCAGCAGCCTAGTGACACAAAAGAGTGTGACGAGCGGGCCAGCGGAGCCAATCAGTGGAGTGCGGGGGTGGTTTCTAGCGGCCCAAAGCCCAAGGGTTCGGGTGGGAGAAAGCGGGGAGGGAAGAAGGGGGGCAGAAGCGGGGAGGGGGTATGCAACAGGCTTGGGTAGCCAGGGCTGCTGGGCGAGTTTAAGGAGCTAAGCTGCATTGTACCTCTGTGACTCTTTCCCTCCACTCTTCCCTTCTGCCTTTTGTGTTCTCCCTCAGCCCAATACTGTTTCGTGAGGCCAGATATGTATGTATGGCAAGGTGGAACACAAATCAGATAAAACAGTAAAAGGGGGAGATATTAGGAGATATTAAGCTCCTTAGCTGGCTGTCCCAGAAATGTTTGGGGTGTTGTGCAGGTGGTGTACATCTGTAATCCAGCTTCTTGGAAGGTTGAGGCGAATGGGTCAGAAATTCAAGGGTAGTCTTGTTTAAGACTCTGTTTAATAAGCTATTTTGATGGCACCTTTGGTGGCTTATGCGTGTAATCATTGCACTTGGGAGGAGTGGAAGAGGGAGTCAGGAATTCAGAGGCGGCTTTATCTAGAAAGGGAGTTCAAGAGCAGCCTGCGATGTACAAGAGACCCTGGTGACGCCCCTCATTCTGTTCTTGTTCTCTTCTCCCTCTCTCTCTCTCTCTCTCTCTCTCTCTCTCTCTCTCTCTCTCTCTCTCTCCCCTCTCTCCCTCCCTCATCTCTCCCCCTGTCCCTCCCTCCTCTCTGTCTCTCTCTGTCTCTGTCTCTCTCTCTCTCTCCATCTCTCATTAGGAATGCAGGTAGGAAGAATGCAGGGGATTCTGGTTTACCTAGGGGCTTAAGGACACAGTTTTGTCTTTTATATTTTTAACCAGTGGTGTGGTTGATTCTACACTGTACATAATCAGAAGGACCCAACTCTCCCTAAGACCACATGGTTAGGAGTTATTGTTTTTAGTTTAGTTTGTTTGTTGTTATTGATGTTTTGAGACAGTGTCTCACACTATATCCCAGGCTAGTTTGGAATCGCAGTGTAGCCCAGGCAGACCTGGAGCTGGTGCAATCCTCCTGCTGTTGCTATTACAGCCTCCTGACTATTGTATCACAGGCATGAGCCACCATGCCCAGCTTAAACATTGTGGAATACTACAAAGAATATTAATTTCTTTGGCCTTTATTATAAAGATCCTTTAGAGCTTGCTTATTGTTTCTGTGGATGAGCAAGCTGCCAGGAGTGGGCCATTAATTCCCTGGGATGAGGGCTGACAGATCCTTCCCTTATATTTGTCTGCCTTGAAGTGGGAGCTGTCAGCCAACTGGACCCTTTGAAAACTTCCAGACTACACTCAAGGCAGACCATCTACTTTGAACAGCCATGTCCCTGCAACGAAACTCCCCCTGCAACCACAGGTAATTTGAGGGGAGTCACCTCTCCTGCTTCAGGGGGGCTTGCTGCTCTTTGATCACAACTGCTCCAGGCAACTTGCAGGGATCTAAAAGACTCCACTCCTCCTCCTGACAAAAATACTTCCCACTGCACTCAGGGGGAAAAATTTCTCATGATTGGTATAATATGATGTCTATAATAGGTTCCTAAAAAGTAATCTTGCGGTCATTTCACATGTAAAGTTCACGACTGGTAGAACAGGGAGCTTTGAATATGCAAGGCTGTAAATGGCCAAATTATAATTCCAGCGTAAGTGTGCCACGTCCCTTTTCTAGCTATAGCACCACGCTTCTTCCTCAATTTGTCAGCTTAATGCAGGAGGTATCTCTTGTGTACATTCCCGTATGTTGCAGCATCAAGCCAAATACATGCTTACCCCAGATGGTCTTTTATTGCCTACTAATAGTCTTTATCACAGATACAGCAGGCTGAGCTGGTAAGACCAAGACCTGATAAAACACAGGCTTCTGGATCCAGACATCCAGCTGCTGCTGCAGCTATAGCAACCAGAAAGTGATTTCTGATGCTATAAGCCCCCAGAATCCCGGAGCTATGAGCCTTTGTTTCATTTAGAAGCCAAGAGGCGGCTGAAGAGCTCTGAAAATGGCCAGGAGCCAGAGATTGCAGAGACTATAGAGGGCTATACAAATATTACTATAGACTATATTTTTCTAAGACATAAATTTTTAAATTGGTCTGGATCAATAGTGCTTATAAAAAAAATTCCTGTGCTATCTTCCTGCATTATCTTCATCCTTCATGTATATGAAATAAAACTTAGTCTAGGCGAGGCATGATGAGACGTGCTTGCAATCCCAGAACTTGAGTGGTTTAGGTAAGAACATCAGAAGTTCAAGATCATCTTCATTTTCATAGTCTGATGACAGTCAGAGCTGTGTGGGAGTCTGTTTTAAAAATGAAAAAGACATGAATTAACTAGACTACTCAATGACAGCGCTAGAGCTCTGCCCCTCCCCCCATACAACTCTTGTATGTTTCAGTTCAGCTGCTGTGTTGCTTTTCTCTGGGCTCTAAGATGGCTTTTATTCACCTGAATTTGACTTCACTGGCCCTAGGGAAGGAGCAGCTCCACGTTGGAGCCATAGTGGATGGGTTGTGTGGCGGCTGGAATGAGAATGGCCCCATAGGTGCATACGTTTGAATGCTTGGTCCCAAGTTGTTAGAACTATTTGAGAAGGATTAGGAGGTGTGGTTTTGTTGGAGGCTTTTGCCAGTGGGGACCAGCTTTGAGGTTTCAAAAGCCCCCTCCATGCTCAGTCTTGCTTTCTGGGTTTGCTGCTTGTGGATCAGATATAAGCCCTCAGCTAGTACTTCAGCACCATGCTTCCCTGCCTGCCTATTGCCCCCCTCCATCTCCCCTTCTCTCTGTGTGTCTTTCTCTCTGCCTGCAGATCAAAATGTATTTCTCAGCTCCTTCTCCAGCACCATGTCTGCTTGCATACCACCATGCTCCCACCATGATGATAATGGACTAAACCTCTGAAACTGTAAGCCAGACCCAATTAAATATTTTATAAGATTTCCCATGGTCATGTGTCTCTTCACAGCAATAAAACCCTCACTAAGACAAGTTGCTCATCTCACACAGTTAGGGTAAGGCTAGCAACAGCTTGCGGGGGTTTTCCAGGCTTTTGTTTCTTTATCTCAGTACTATGACACCTGAATCTGAGCTTCATCATTAGATCTGGTAGTCTTCCATGGGTCCTGGTGGCATCAAAATAGGGAAAGACTAGATATCAGGATATTGATTTTTTTTTAATGCTGATCATACAATGATTACCAGGTTAGATCACTAGAAGAGCACCAGGATTTCTTCATGTGAGGCTGGGAGAAGCTAAAGTGGCTTAAATTTTATAGAAAATATATCTTATTTCTGGCCTCAGGTTGCAAGCAAGGGACTAGAAGAAAGGGTTTCCAATAATAAGGACTCTGAGGACTGAAAAAGGGCCATATTCAGTTTCTTACCTTAAAAATTAAACCTTCATGCTTTAAGAAGCTGAATGCTGATGGGCACTAGGTCTTTGATTCATCTGAAGTCAAAGCCACCATAGGGATACTTATGGGAACCCTGCCCATGGTAATCTGATGCCTTCAGGGCAACTTCACTCATGTTAATTGTCTTTACTTAGGGTTTACCGCTGTGAACAGACACCATGACCAAGTCAAGTCTTATAAAGGACAATGTTTAATTGGGGCTGGCTTACAGGTTCAGAGGTTCAGTTCATTACCATCAAGGTGGGAACATGGCAGCATCCAGGCAGGCATGGTGTACGCAGAGCTGAGAGTTCTACATCTTCATCTGAAGGCTGCTATTGGAATACTGACTTCCAGGCATCTAGGGTGAGAGTCTTAAGCCCATGTCCACAGTGACACACCTACTCCAACAGGGCCACACCTAGTCCAACAAGGTCACACCTTCTATTAGTGCCATTCCTTGGGCCAAGCATACACAAACCATCACAATGATATTCAGATCATTAAACTTTTTGAATCAATAAACTTTTTGAAAATAAAAACAGAGGTTTTCATCAGTATATCATGTTGGTGAAAATTCTGAAGATTTTCTTGAGAGGGGATGATCTCAGGGTAACAAGATGTGCAAAGGAATGAAACAGAAGGAGAGTCATGTAGTACTGGGGCAACATAAGCAAGCAGTGATAAAAGTAAATGTGACATCTAAGAATATAAATAAGAACTCTATTCTGATTAATTTTGAAATGTTAAAAACATTATATGTTTGTGTGTCTCTGTGTGGGGGTACATGCATGAGTGCAGGTATTCACAAAAACCACGAGTGTTGGAAACCTCAGCACTGGAGTTACAGTCGGTTGTAGTTGCTGGAAATCGAACTCAAGTCCTCTGGAACAGCAGAAGCACTCCTTAACCACTGAGCTTTGGCTCTAGCCCCTCTAGTCTGCTTTTTAAAAGTAAACTGTTATACAATATGGAAACTCATCAGACAGGGCATAAAAATAATTCAAATTTTCTAAGAACTTTGTATTATATCAGAAGTAACTTTGGTGTTTCTAGGCATTATTGTCTGATAAGGTAGCAATTAATGGAATGTGACTATTACCATAACAGCAAAAGGATGTAAATTGCTAAACAAATAGAGGGGGAATTTTTTGAAGATTAACAACAGCTCCTGACAATTCTTGAGTCATCCATTTGTGTAGTTTAGTGCACCTGCACAAGCTAAGCATGCAGTCGACTGCAGAACTATATCTACAGTTCCATTTCTTTTTCTTTGTGAGAGAGTGATGTGGGTGGGATGAATAAAAGCAGAGATATTGATACTTTGAACTGCATGACTCTTAATGTAAGATAATGGACAGTGTACATAGCATGGTAATATACTACTACCGCATACACACCCAGAACATTTATAAAACTTGACCAAAGAGGAAATCTCAACAAATTTTGAGTAATTGAGTTCTGAATATAATGCAAATAAATTTCTAATTACATTTATAACAGAAAGTTCACGGGAACATCTTGGTATAGTTGGAAACCAAGACACACATTCAGAAATAACTGATGAGTTAAAGAATAATAGTAGAGTTGTACATATTTTTAACCTAACAATAATCAAAACTTGAGGAAAGGATTAAGTGGGGCTTAGCTAGAAGAAGACTTTATCAATGAGGCCTGTCAAAACCTAAAGTGTCAAGCATTCATCTCAGTATATAAAGAGGAAAAGGAAAGGAAGAAAAAGAAAAACTTAAGCCTATTTAAGAGAAATAGAAAGTAATAAAATACAAAGGAACAAAAATAACTAGAATGCCCTCCATTTGGGCCACAGAACTGGGTTGGTGGGTAAGGGCACTGCCACCAAGCCTGGTGATCTATGTGGTACAATGAAATACCTACATGCAAAATAATAACAACAATAATAGATTAATAGTATCATAACAGTATATTGATATTGTATTGCCAAAATAAATTATTATTATTATTATTATTATTACTTGGAGTATAACTTCACACCATGTACAAAATTTAACTGAAAATGGATCATATATCATATATCTAAGTATAAGAAAAAAGTTATAACACTTCTAGAAGAAACCATAGAAGTAAATATTTTTGCCCTTCAATTAGACAGACTTTATAGATATGACACCAATGTATAAATAACAAAAATCTTTTGCATATCTCAGGACACTGTCAGGAAAAGTAAAAGGCAATCCACACATAAAAGAACACATGCAAATCATGTACCTGATAAGGGATTTTTAATCTAAAATTTATAAAATATATCACAGCTCAATAACAGAAAGAAGAGTAATCCAATTTAAAACTTGGCAAAATGTTGAGTAGATATTTCTCCAGAGATAATATACAAATGACCAATAGCCACTTGGGAGGTTGTACTGTATCACAAGTCATCACAGCAATGTAAATGAAGACACCATGAGGTTCTGCTTTATACCTACTGGGATGGCTCTAATAAAAAACAAGTATTTGCAAATATATGGAGAAATTAATGCCAATAGAATATAAAATGCATAGTCACTTCAGAAGACAGTCTGCAACTTCCTCAGAGTTAAGCACAGAACTACTGGATGATGTAGCAGTCTGACTCCTGGGTGAACACCCAACACACACACACACACACACACACACACACCATACACTCACACACACATATATATACACTGACTTATTCATATACACACTCATAAACATAAATATATACACATACACTCACATACTCACACACCCGCAATTTGTACAATAACATTCGTAGAAGCATATTAATATTAGCTCCAAAATGAAATTCAAATTCCAAATCAAATGATCATCCATCAATGAAAAGACAACAGGAAAGAAGTATTGACTCATGCCATAATGAAGGTGACTCTCCTCTCACAAGGAAGCAGACAGGGGAAGGAGAAGGCTCCATGAGCACACCTCCAATGGCCTAATTTATGTCCAGTAGACTGTACCTACTAAATGTTCCACCGTCTCTCAGTAATGCCAATTACCAGCGTTCAATTACTAGCTTTTAATTCACGGTCTTTAGAGGGCATTCAAACTCAAACTATAACATTATGTGACTCAATGTGAAAAAAGTACATCCCTAAACCCAAACACTTTTGTATACCAGGAGATTTATATAGTGAGAGTGTGTCATTGAAGAACAAACCTAAAACTCTTGTGCTGTATACCCTAGTAATTAGGTGTCCCTAGAACTTGCTTACATTGCACTCTTCTAGCAGGTTTTTTTTTTTTTTTTTTTTTAAGTCTGCTCAAGCTCTGGGAATGCAATGGTAGGATGTCCAGCTCTGGAGCTGGAGAGATGGCTCAGTGGTTAAGCATGTACTGCTATTCCAGAGGACCTGAATTTGCATCCCAGCACCCACATTAGGTATTTTACAGCTGCCGGTAACTCCAGCTTCAGTGACTCGGATGCCCTCCTGTGGCCAACCAAGGCATTGCACTCAGGTGCACAAACTCACACAGAGATACAATTAGGGGGAAAAACCTTTTTTAAAATTTACAAAAGAATTTCCAGGTCAGAAGAAGTGTATGCCTCAGAGGGAGCACAGGCAGCCATATAGGGATGAGAGCAGTATCAAAGCCCTTATTAGGAGCCCGTTTTTATTTTATTTTACCAGTTCCTCCTGCTACAGGTCTTTGAACACAGGAGTGCACTGTAAAGGGGGACCAGGTATAGCCCAACTAAATCCACATGGTGAGCCCTTCAGAAGATGTAGACTAGGTCTTTTCCTTGGCTGACCTGAATAGACTGGGATGGCAGAAGCATAAGTAGCCCTTTCAGATTTGTTTTCTATGAAATCACAGAACCAGAATCGTCAAAAACTCCCATTCATAGTGCAGGGAGGAGGTGTTTAGGTACCCAGAACTCATCAAAAAGCCAGGCAGGGTGTCAACTTTGGCTTCCATGTGCACCTGCACATATATTCACACACACACACACACACACACACACACACACACCCCTCCACTCATAGATGTGGATACATCAGTTCCCTCATCTGTAAAACTGAGACATTAACAATAGCACATATCTCCTTGGGTTATCATAAGAGTCAAATGAGATGATAGAGATGAAAACACCATGAAAAGTCCCACAGTAATCAGAACTATAAGGCTATGGATGAATAAATAAAATGCACGTACTACATTTTAGTATCAACTAGTTAAAATACTAGGTGATTGAAATTAGCAAACCTCTGAGATAGGCAAAAAGGGTACTTTTACCCTTCGTGTTGAGCCCTGTACCTGCCCCATGATAATGTCCTAAAGAAAAATTATTCAGTGGCCTCTTGCTACATACCTTACCCAGCCCATTTGTAAATGGTGACAAGAACAATAGGTGCCAGATATTGAAGGCTTATTGCATTTTAGGTACTAGGATTCACAAGTTCATCCTTAAATTGACCTTCAAGTCCATCTTCATATTGAATAGGTTATTTGGGGGGCGGGGATGCCTGTTGGTGACTCTAATCCTTGGGTTTTTAAATCTAGACTATAAAGAAAATCCTGATGTAGAAACTGCAATGACTCTTGTTGGAATTTCTGTTCTCAGGACTGAAATTGTGCAGCATGGAATCTGGTTGCCATGACTATGCCTGTGCATATAAAGGATGAAGGATAAGGGCTGCAAAACAACAGGAGCTACGGCCCTGGCTCTGAGGCATTGGCTAGACGGCTCCTAATGATTGATCCCAGCCTCCCCCTAGGCACCAAGTCTATTCATTCGTCTTTCACAATTATTTCTCTGGGACCCAGCAGCTGTCATTCAAATTCAGGCAATCTCTTTGCAATGCTCTGTGACATTTAAGGGAGCAGACAGAGCAGCTCGTCAAATGCTCAGGCAGACTTACATGACTCGGGCAGACTTACATGTCCGTCCTCCCAGCTAACAGATTTTTCATAAAGGGGTGTTCATCTCTTTGGCTTGCTGTCCTTTGCATCCTTACAACTGGAGATTGTGGGGTCATTTGCCAGGTCCAGAAATGTCAGCTGAGTACTCTCATACCACCTCCCCTCACACCCATTCTTCCTCCATGGTCGCCTCACGTTAGAATGATTGGGTTGTCTACAAGTACTTCCAACTGACATGAGAGTAGACAGAACCGGCTTTCTTCTGGGTTATATCCACAGTGCTCAGCTCCAGGCCTGGCAGATGCTCAGTCAATCTTCGTTAAAAAAATGAAAGAATGAGAGATGGGTGACTGAAAGAGAGAAGCAGATCAGAAGAAATGTGACATTAGAGTCTCAATCTTCAGAAGAGGAAGGCTGTTAGAACTTTTGATTTCAAAAGTAATTTCAAAGTTACCTTAGAGCTTCAAGAAGAGAACAACAAATTCTCATGTGTCTATCCAGACCTTACCAATCTTGAGCAATCTGACAGATTTATCACTCCATCTCCTCGCTCACTTATTAAGGTTTTACTCAGGCAAGTTTCATATATCATGCCACTTTAGTCCCCAGCCTATTTGCATATTTCTTAAGTCATGGGATCTGATTGTAGATAACACCAGTACCATGATCAACTTCAGGAAATTTAGCAGTCGAAATCTCCAGTTCTTCCTCCAATTTCAGCTGCCATGGGCAGGGGGTGGTGGTGGTGGTGGTGGTGTTCTGTTTGGTTCTCCAGAGCAGAAGGAAGATTAATGGGCAAACATATGAGGAATGTGATGGATTGATCAAAAAATTAAAGCTAATACTGAATGCATTAGCTTTTATTTAAAAAATAGGGGGTGCCTTTCTACTGAGGCAGGGACCGGATAATTGCTTGCATGTTGTGGAACACACCTGAAATCCAGCACCAAGGAGACTTGGGTAAAAGGATCAGGAGTTGGAGGTCAGCTTACATAGCAAGACTTTAGAGAGATGAGGGGGTTTCTCATATGGATGGGCTATGGAGAAGGTTTCTTTCTCTGTGTGTATTTCTGCAAACCAGGGGATTTGTAAGTGATCTAATAAGCTCAATTCCTTATTCTATGTTTTGCTAACCACTACTAATGTTGGAGAGGGTCCTTGGACACCTGAAGTCACACTTCTGCCATGACACGGTATTGAAACAACCTCAAGTATTCTATCAGCCTGGCAGCAATTTCCTTAGCTCTTTCTATAAACAGGTGAGAAGAGTGTCATATATTATGTGCTCACTATGCACTAGACTTTAAGTGCTTCTCGAGTGATAACTCAAAAATACTCTCTAAAGACATAACTGTTATTTTATTTTCCTGGTGCTGTGGGTTGGACCCTGGGGTCTTGTGCATATTACAGAAGCGCTCTAGCACTGAGCTACACCCTCAGCCTGTGTGTCTAATATTATCATCTCTGTTTAAGTAGTGGGGAATCTGAAAGGTAGATTTTGATATCTTGATTTTTATCCAAACTTCATGTGCTAGAATATTTAAGATACCATGCTCCAGTTGTTCAATTGAGTGTATAGGACAATAATCACATTGGTTCAGTTCAAACCAAACATGGTTCTGATGCTTGCAATCCCAGCACTCGGGAAGTTGAGACAGGATGGTGATGAGTTTGAGACCAGCTTGGTCTATATAGTGAAGTTTCACCTACTTTCTGAGGCTCCCATTACCTGCTCTCACTGTATCATCAGCCTTTCGTTCATTGAAAATGATTAGAGGTTGGAGACATGCTCAGTGGTAGAGCATTTGCCTAGCAGGCACAAGGCCCTTCAATTCTCCACCCTCTTTACAGTTACACTAAAATACAGTTTGCTGGAGGGATTCATGTTTTTGCTCTTTAATGTATCCCCAATGTCCAGCCTAATATAGCTACTAAATGAATATTTGTTGAATAATAAATAAATGAATATCAGTAAATAAATGGATGAACAAAGACTCAGTTCTACTTCACAAAAGGATGCTAGCAAAAGGAAACAAAACTGAGATACGAATCCATTCTAGGATTTTAAGAACTAAAAGTAAGAGACAGAAGTCTCATAAAAGGCTCTTGAAAGGAGGAGTCATGTCCTTTCCAAATGGCTTTCATAAAGCTGCCATTGCAGTTTCTATGTGCAGCCCCCAGGTGGCAGTAGTGTGTTACTCTTGGGCAGCAAGTGCAGGCTAAGCACTCACTTTCTCACTTCCCACCCCAGACTGTACAGCAAGCTTAGATTTCCTGGCTCTGTGCTAGAAGACATGCAAAGTGAATTCTGGTAGTCACCTGTTTGGTCTGTGACCCTCCGTCTTTTTTAAATGCTTGCTTGCTTGCTTGCTTGCTTTCTTTCTTTCTTTCTTTCTTTATTCTGGATACTGGTATTTATTTATCCATGGGTATTAGGGCATGCCTACGGTGTCAGAGGACAACTTGGAGGAGCCGATTCTCTCCTTCTACCAAGTGGATCCTGGAGATTTAACTCAAGTTGTCCACCTTAGCAGCAAGTACCTTTACTCAGTGAGCCATCTTGGCAGTCATATAAATATATACTTTTATTTGCATGCACAGTAATAGAGCATATTATAATGATTCATATGTGCATTAAATCATATAAAATAATTATATTTTGTTCTTGCTATTAGTAATTCCTTGCTATTACTTCCCCATATGTGTGCTATTGGATATATGAATAATATGTGCTATTATTCATATCACATACATTCCATCATTTTCTCGTCTCCTTTTCTCCCTCCCTCAAGTCCTCTTTCTAGTCCCGCTTGCTCTACTCTCCCCTCCACACACTCACGCTTCAATCTAGATTCCACATGCCAGAGAAAACATCAGCTACTTGCCCCTGACATCTGACGCTGCTCCTCTTGGAGTTATCCCTGGGTACCTGAACATCTCTGGAAATCATGGCCCAATGATTCTCTCTAGGACTCCACAACCCACGTATCCAAAATAGAATTCTTATTTCGCATCCACTCCCAAAATCTCTGTGGTTTTTTTTTTTTTCATATCTACATTTTTTACATAGGGTCTCAAGATGTAGCCCAGATTGACTTCTAACTTGTAGTCCTCTTGACTATTCCCTGGACAGCTAGGATTCCAGGTGTGTGCCTCTAGGTCCTGTTCTGTCATTTGTACATCTACCTCCTATGCATTAAGTCCTGAAAAAGCCATCCGTGATGGCCTGTTTTAATAAACTTCGGTTTACTTTAATGATAGTCAACTTGACAGAAGTTGAGAGTCATTTTAGAAAAGTATACCAGGCAGAACCAATCATTCTGCCTTGGACTTAAAACAACTATAGTGTAAAAAAGTATGCCCTTAACTTTGACGCTACCAGGACATTTTGTGCATGTTCTATGTTCATTTAAAGGCTTCTTGAATGAATAGATTAAAAGCAAAGTGGAATAGAGTAGACCCGGGTGGCAAGGATGCGACTCCCAGAGTCCCACGTTCAATTTGACTGGATATTTTCTTATTGGTATATTTGATTGCTTTGCTGGTGATAGTCACGGGGTTTTGATCAGTATTTCCCAGCTGCATTCGAGGCAGCAACTGACTGCAAACATCATTATCAAATGTAAATGCAGCACATTTGAGATGTGCTCATGTAACTATGTGTAATTCTTGCCAACCTAAATCTCCATTTCATAAATCTCTTCCCACTTTGTTTCAAGTTTTTCATGCACTTCAAAATATTCATTAAAAGGCTGCAACTCTTTGGTTTCAATTCATGCAGAAGTAGTATCCTTCATGATCACATGGCCAATGCCCTTATGTTGGTCCTTACCTTATGGGGGTGATGATAAAAAACAGATGTGTTCTCTCTGCCTCCATTTGCCAAAACATTCCTCAGACATACTAAAGTTGGCATTTATGCATAAGGGTGGACATCCATGCGGATGAGTCATTTTGTCTTGGTTTTAGTTTTGATGCTGGGAGTAGAATCCAGGGTTTCACATACACCAAACACATGTTCCAGAGCTATACCCTCAGCCCAGGTTTGTTCGTCTTTGTTTTCAGAGCGTGTCTTTAAGGTGTGAGAAATTCAAATTTTTGAAGCCAAACTTGAGGTTTCAGTTCATTCCCACTTTCACAGATGTTTGTGAAAAATTCCTGAAATTTAACAATTTGGAAGGGCAAAAGGGAGTGACTTTGTAGCGAGAGGGTCATATTCATTATTAGATGCTGACATAGTATGATTTTTAAAGCCAAATAATTATTTTTCCTCAAATTTTTGTCTTTGCAATTCACAAAGTATTAGTACTTTTTAAGCCAGCATGAGTTTGTTGGATCTTGATTTAAGAAAACTGTGGGGAAAACATTCATCAGACAATTGGAGAAATGTGAACATTAACATAATATTTGACAATGTTAAGGATTTCTGTTAGTTTGAAAAAGTTGTATAACAGTACTGAAGACATACATACATTTTTGTTTGGTTATAAGAAGTCTGTGTTGCCCAGGCTGGTCCCAAACTCCAGATCTTAAGCAACCCTCCTCCTTCAATGAAAGCCTATGTTGCCCAGGCTGGTCCTAAACTTCAGGGCTCAAGCAGCCTCCTTCTTCCACCAACCAAGTATCTGAGACTACAGGTGTAATAAGCTGTTCCAAGTTTATAGGTTTTTCTTTAATAAAAATGTTACTTTGTAGAGATACATATTGAAGTAGTTGCAGATGACAGTATACAATGGCTAGGAATTGTCTCAAACTATTTCATTCTGTCTGGATTAGGCAATAGATGGAGGTAAATATGGTACAAGAGAAAACATACTGATAATTATTCACACTGGGTGAGGAGAACAGGGTCATGCATTGTAATAAAATCTCTACTTTTATATATGTTTTCATTTTTCCCAAAGAAAAGATGCTTAAACATCCACCATGAAAGTGGTCTCAGGGTTTGAGGGGGGCTACTAACAAGAGGAATCTTATCCAAGAATAATAGCCCACAATGGTTTTTATCTTTTTTGATACAGAATGAATTGAGCTTATACATTACAAGGAAGCAGACATTGAAAGGATGGAAAATGAGGCAATTTGGGAAAGAGGAGAATATAAATTCTTGTAAGCGTTATCAACCCATCGTCAGCCAGTCAACAGGAGGCTTTAGGGTGGCAGCAGCTAGAGAGAGGATGTTAAAAGAAAGTAGTGCACACTGAAGGGAGCACTGGTTGGAGGATTACTGGGTGTGGTTTGAATGGTCCGCCTTATCTGTATGTATGCTTATGAGGGTTGCATGTGCAAATGGGTGTCAATTCTTTGGCAGTTGTCTACCTTGTTATTAAGACAGAGGTTCTCACTGGCCTGGAGTTCTCTAAACACCCTGGACTGGAGGACCAGTGAGCCCCAGGAATCCACTTGTCCCTGCTTGCCCAGCAGTGCCATTACAAGAGTATGCCACCAGCATGCCCCACTTTTTTTATGTGGGTTCTTGGGACCAAAGTCATATGCTGATGAATTCTGAAACCAAACGCAGGTCCTCATGCTCTTACAGCAAGCGCTTCACCAAAAGAGCCATCACTCTAGTTCCAAACTCCATTTTTGATTCGAGCTATCATTGTCTCATCTCTGTTGGCTCTGACAGCATGATGGGGGTAAGGCATGTGGAATTCATCCTTACATCAGTTCTTACGTCAAACAGTAACACGTGGAATCATTTCTGTTGTGTTCTTCCTCCACGTTTTGAAATCTATGAGTCTTGGATCATCTGCAATTTTTCCCTTATCTGCTTCCATTATTTTCCTAAAACTAATCAAAACTCATCATTTGCTTTATTGTGACTATTGACCTGGTGGGGGCTCCTATTTTTCACTCTTCTTATCGTGAGTGGAGAAACTGAATCTCAGAGGAAAGGAAGTAATGCCCAGTATCATGCAATGCCTAGAAGACCCATAATAGACAAAAATATCTGTTTCTGAATGGTACTGGGGATTACATCCAGAAATGTTTCCATACTAGGCAGACACTTAATCCCTGGCTATACCTGTACTCCAATAAAAAGCTGCACATCCAGAATTGGTACGTGTGTTCCAAGGAATTAGAGCTGCAATCCAATCTGATTGGCTGGTACCCACGTAGTCATTTGAATCAATGATTGAATGAAGGAGCAAGACTAAATTTTGGACCTTCTTTTTCTCTGGATCTACTTCTGGTCTCCATGGGCCCCTAAACACAGGCAGGACAATGTTTGTACCAAATCGAGGTCTCCTCTGAATCTTGAAGTTTGAGAACTGCCTGTTAGTTTCCTTGGTACCCCAGGTCTGTGTTTGTTTGGCTTGTATGACAAAGTATATGGCAACCTTTACATATTAAAAGTTTACACTATGGCCAGGTGGTGGTGGCACACACCTTTAATCCCAGCACTCGGGAGGCAGAGGCAGGTGGATTTCTGAGTTCGAGGCGAGCCTGGTCTACAGAGTGAGTTCCAGGACAGCCAAGGTTATACAGAGAAACCCTGTCTCAAAAAACCAAAAAAAAAAAAAAAAAAAAAAAAAAAAAGTTTACCCTATCTTCTCATTCTGAGAAAATTGTGTATTCGTTCTCTAAACTATCCATTTCAAAGAGCAGCTACTCAGCATTTGTTTTCAACATTTATATCTCAGGTGTAAAGAAAGAAAAGAAATTTTCTTAAAAATATGCTTGATTCCAAGAGTTGTTAGAAACAGTTAATAATGGTAACTTGATTTATGCTATGCAAGTTTTCTATAAGCAGTGCAATTGAAAGCTGTCAATCACAAGTTCAGCATCACCAGGCCATAGTGGCGCACGCCTTTAATCCCAGCACTCAGGAGGCAGAGGCAGACAGATTTCTGAGTTCAAGGCCAGCCTGGTCTACAGAATAAGTTCCAGGACAGCCAGAGCTATACAGAGAAACCCTGTCTTGAAAAAACAAACAAACAAACAAACAAACACCAAGCATCACAAAGGGAAAACATACTATAATATGATGCTGTGATAGCTGGATATGGTTTTCACCCAGATTATCATGTTCATGTGCTGAGAAACAAGGCTCCTAACCACTCCTGATGGCAGTTGATCATACTAAGTACCCTCTAGGCATCATTTTGACCCCTTACAACAACACTAGGATGTAGGGCCTTTTGTCAAATTCTACCAATGAAAATTGAGGCTCAAACCACATTAAGGTAATTTCCCAGAAAGCAAACACAAAAGCCAAAAATAAATCAAAAGTCTGAGAGTCAAAAAATATAGAAGTTAGGGAATCAGTCCAGTACATCCAATAGCTAATTAATAGGAGTTCTAGAAACAAGGGCAATAGAATAGGTCATAGTAGGTAAGAAATAACATGATGTGCAAAAAATGGAGGGCTAGTTCTTCCAAAAGGTGCTCACAAAATTCCAGCTTACTATACAAAAGGTCTGCACTGAGGCATATCATTAGATAAGATACTACAGAACCAAAAAAGTCTTGAAGACAAAAAACAGTTCCATGCAGAAGGTGGAAATCATGGAGGACTGGTTATATTTTAGAAGCAAGAACACATTAGAGGAATATGTGCGATTTGAAGAATGCTTTCCACATCCTGAGAGGAGATTGCTGCCAATGAAGAATTATTTACCTAGCAGAAAATTAATGTCGTGTGAGGATATATTGAGATATAGAAGGGTTTATTAAAATCACCTCTGAAAGAGCACAGTTAGAGAAATAATGCAATAAAGTTACCTCTGATGACATCTTTCTAAGGAAGCTAGCAAAGGGTGTGGTCCACTAAGGCTAGAAAAACTTCAGTCTAAGGAACAGAAGCTAACCAGGAGATGAATTCCCAGGACAGCTCAGTGGCACATCCAGAAAATAACTATTCCAGAATGAATCAGAAGGGAGAAACTCCAAGTGTGTTCTCCAAGAAAAATAAGTGGAACTCATGAATTACTTAATATGCTGACTGTACTATGTAGAATTTTATGGGTTTGTCAGAAAACTTTTGGTACATAAACAATAGATTTTTACAAAAGAGGGATTTAGGAAGAACAAATAGCAATATTATGAACTGCACTTTATATCCATCAACTGTGGGGGATACATACATGATATAATGCAACTAGTGAATATTTTCACTAAAAATTTTATACTTGTGGAAATGTATATTTTGAAATACAGAGAAAGACAAAGAAAAAGTGAGAGGAGAAAGAGATTGCTAGTATTTTGCCATATTTTCTTTTCTTTTTTAAAAAAGATTTTAATATATATGTATGACAAGTCCACTGTAGCTGTTTTCAGACACACCAGAAGAGGGTATCAGATGCTATTACAGATGATTGTGAGCCACCATGTGGTTGCTGGGAATTGAACTCAGGACCTCTGGAAGAGCAGCCAGTGCTCTTAACCACTGAGCCATCTCTCCAGCCCTTTAGCCATTATTTACAATTGTTATCATCCAAGAAAATTCCTTATCTTATATAACAGAAATTCATTAACAAATCTCTATATTTAAACATAAGAAATAACATTACTAGGCTGGGCAGTGGTGGCGCACGCCTTTAATCCCAGCACTTGGGAGGCAGAGGCAGGTGGATTTCTGAGTTCGAGGCCAGCCTGGTCTACAGAGTGAGTTCCAGGACAGCCAGGGCTACACAGAGAAACCCTGTCTCAAAAAAACAAAAAAAACAAAACAAAACAAAAAAGATAGTGTGTTTGATGGCAAAGCATCAGTACTTGGAACAGAACGGGGAACTCAGAAACAGACTTATGTAAGTGCATGCAATGGATTCTGTGTGTGTGTGTGTGTGTGCATACACAAGTGTACACGGTGGATGGATAACATCCCTTACTGTGTTATTCCAAAGCAATCATGCCATATACCAAAAGAAGGAACTAAAAGTGTTTAAAAGACATTTAAAACAACATAAATTTATGAGTTCACATTGGTCAGAAGTCCAACACTCTGTGGCCAAATTCTCTGTCCAAAGTCCTATAAATCCCAAATTCTGATATCTTCCAGGCTTTGCTCTTTTATGTGGGCTCTTGGTGAGAAGCTGCTTTCTGGCTTGCTCAAGTTATTGGCAGTAATCAGTCCCATCCCACCCTTTCTACATAGACCCTTGCATCCTCAAGCTGGCCACAGTACTTTGAAGCTGTTTTACTTTGATTCCTTCTTGTTCTTGTGTTTCTACAAAAGTGAATTCTCACTTTTGGAAGCTCAAGGTTGGACCCATTGTTTTCTAGATTGAACCCAAAACTTATACACACTAGTGATAAGCACTTTTATCACTTGGCTACATCTCCAGCCCAATTCAATAATTTAACCTAGGAAAATCTCTCTGTTCTAAAGCCTGTGGCCTTAATCACAGCCATAAATGCCTTTCATGTAGAGAATATTCATGGGTTTCAGGAATTGGGTATGGACATCTGTTCTGAGAGCGGAAATCAGGAATAAAGGGGGTAGGGCAGAGAATGGCTGCTTCCATACCATGAGCCTTGCATTAGTCAGTTTTCTGCTATTAAAAACCCCTAAGATAATCAGCTTATAACAAGAAAAGGTTTAGTTTGGCTCATGACTTCAGTTCATGGACAGCTGGCGCTATTACTTCATGTTTATCGTGGGACATCATGGTAGAAGAATGTAGCTGGGAAGAGAAAAGGAAGAAGGGGCTGGGGTCCTATATTCATTGGTACTATTTATTGCTCCCTTTGACATATCCTCAAGTAATACCCAATGACCCAAAGGATTCCATCAAGGCTCTACCATGTCCAATAATTTCATGATGGAGATTAGTCTACATGTATCTTTGAAGAATATTATCAATATAGAATACAGCAAAATCTATAACAATCCTTGAGTTTAGAAGTTTGTGCATGCATGTATTATTTTTGTGCAAATAAATATTTTAAAAAGCTGGGCTAGAGATATAGCTTAGTTGTAGAACACTTGCCTAGCATGTGTTCAATTCCTGGCAATGTCCAAAGAAATCAAAAACTCATGTTCAACTACCAAATTTTTTATTATTGAATTCAAATGGACTCTATTTTAGATAATTTGTCAAATCAAGGCATTATACAAGCTGTCTGTATTATATATAGTCCATCTTCTGCTTCAAAAATATGCCCCAAAATCTTCTGAACACATTAAGAAATATTTGTTAGTCACAACCTTGGCTGGGCCTCACTGAAAAATCTTGACTTGAATAAACAGAGCTCCTACAAGGCATCAATTCCTTTGTTCTTCACACTCCATTAAAGGGCCTTCTCCTCTGCTTTAGTTTGGCAGTTACTACTTATAGCAAGCAAGAGCAGGTGATGATAAAACATGTCTTCTGTATTTATATGATGCCTCTATTGTACATCAGAATTAATATTGTAAATAATGTAGTCCAAACTCTTCATTTTACAGATGAAAACACCGAGTCCTCAGAGAGAGAAGGAACATGCCAATGGCCATACAGCCAGTATCCATGGAATAAAGATTCTCCTTACCAAATAAGCGCCATAATATATGGCTACTATTATTGGTCATGGATGGGATTGTGATTGACCAAGTCTAACATCCTCATTTGACAGATGAGGAAGCCAATCTAGACAGGGTGAAATTCCCTGCCCAGAATCCTTTAGACCTCCAAAACACTAATTAAACTTTGTTCTGTTAAATAAAGTAGCCACCCCTTCGACTAATCAACTATGGGCCATAGAGCCAAACATTATTCACTTCCAAATTCCTTTTACTTAGCACACCCTACCTGGCACAATGATAAATGATTGTACAATGCATCATAAGACTTTGCAAATGATTGTTTTACAATGGAATGATTTGAACTCTCAAAGTCTTAATGATTAATATGCAATTTTGAAATAATGTGAAATAAGGTGTCTCTTCTTTAGGTAGCTGCTTCTTAGGGACAAATGAATGCTTCACTGGCTGCATCACACAGGCTTAAAAGTTAGATTGACCTGTTTTCCACTTCTGTCTCCATTATTCCATAGCTGTATGGTTTTACATAATTCACTATCTCAGGTTTCCGCATTTGTAAAAAAATGATTGTAATGCAGCCAATCTCATGAGACTGGAATGGGGAATCAGGGAAATAGCACATGTATTAGTAACTTGAAACAATGCAGAAACTATTGATTTTTTTTTCATTTAATAGTCTACCTAACAAATGCTGAAAACCAACCGTGAAATGGTTTCCTGTTGCTAAATATGAAACCATTAGGAAAGATAGTTAAAGGCTGAAGAATCTTTTGGAAAAAAAATTATCTTAAGAATTGATGTTAAAAAATAATCATGGGAGCTGGAGGGAGGAACCTGGGTGGGAGATGGGAGAGGGGGGAAAAGGGGGCAGGATCAGGTATTCTAGGAGACAGAAGCCCAGAGCCAGGAGAATGAGTAGAAATATGCGGCAGTGTGGGTTGAGGGACTGGGGGAACCACTAGAAAGTCCCAGAGACCTGGGATGTGAGAGACTCCCAGGACTCAATGTGGTCAACATTAGCCAAAATGCCCAACAGTAGGGAGATGGAACCTGAAGAAACTGCCTTCAGTAGATGTATATGGCCCCCAATTGACGTATGGGATCTCCCACCCATCTCAAAAATTTTGACCCAGAATGTTTCCAGTCTGAAGAAACTGCAGGGACCAAAAATGGAGTAAAGACTGAAGGAAAGGCTGTCCAGAGACTGCCTTAACTTGAGACCCAGCCTGTCTACAGACACCAAACCCCGACACTATGGCTGATGCCAAGATGTGCTTGCAGACAGGAGCCTGGCATGGCTGTCCTCTGAGAGGTTCTGCCAGTACCTGACCAATACAGATGTGGATACTCACAGCCAACCATTGGACTGAGGCGGGGGGACCCCTATGGAAGAGTTAGGGGAAGGACTGAAGGAGCTGAAGGGGATGGCAACCCCATAGGAAGACCAACAGTGTCAACAAGCCTGACCCCTCAGAGCTCACAGGGATTAAGCCAGTAACCAAAGAGTATACATAGGCCAGTCCATGGCTCCCACTACATATGTAGCAGAGGACTACCTTGTCTGGCCTCAGTGGGAGGGGAGGCCTTGATCCTGTGAAGGCTTGATGCCCCAGAGAAAGGGGATGCTAAAGGGGTGAGGTGGAAGTGGATGGGGGAGTACCCTCTTAGAGGCAAAGGAGTAGGGGTAGAGTTGGGGGGCTCCTGAAGGGGGGACCAGGAAGGGGATAATGCTTGAAATATAAATAAATAAAATAATTAATAAAAAAGAAAAATTCTGAGGCCAGCCTGGTCTACAAAGTGAGTTCCAGGACAGCCAGGGCTACACAGAGAAATCCTGTCTCGAAAAATAAAACAAAACAAAACAAAAATAAAAAAAAAAGGAAAAATTCATGTTAAAAAAAGAAATCAAGCATACTAACACCAATAAAACCTCAACCTTAATGAAATTCACACACTCCAAGATTTAGTTGCAACACACACACACAAACATAATATACAAACACACATACATATAATATATATTAATCTAAAAACATTTCTGAAAGTTCTTTTAATTTTATTATTGTTGGTGTGTGCATACATTCACATGATATAGATATGCATACTAATGCATGTGTGTGGCAGTCAGAGGACAATTTTATGGAGGTAGTTTTCTCTTTCCACCTTTGTGTGAGCTCTGGGCACAGACCTCAGGTCTTCAGGTCTTCAAGCACCTTTATTTTATGTGCTGAGTTGTCTGTTTCTCCAGGCCAAATAAAAGTATTGGTTTCCTTATTTTTTTCTAAAGGTGCTAATACTTTATTAGTGAGTCTGACATGGTGGCACGTGTCAGTAAACCTAGCACTTGGCAAGCTGAGGCAGGAGGATTGTGAGCTCTAGGCGAGGCTGGGCTATTTTGCAAGACCCCGTATCATATAAAAAACAACCAAAAAAGAAAAAGAAAAAAAGTCCAAAGAAAGCAAACTGAAACCCAAAGCACAGTAGTACAACTCATGTAAGCATGATGTTCCATCTTTCAAAGAGCAGTTGATGGTAATGATGGAATGACAAACTATTCTGCAAAGCAAACATGCATAGATCATCCTGGCTACCTCTCCCAGAGATGGAGTGAGCATGATTGTGGCCACAGGAATGTAAGTCTTCCATAGATCTCATATATAATTACAACATCAACTTCAAATCACTAGCCCCCATGTTAAAAAGCTAGGAGTCACATACCTCCAACCCCAGCACTGTGGAGGCAGACACAGGAGGATCTCTGGAGCTCACTGGACAGTCTTGACAAATTGGCAAGTTCCAGATTCAGTGAAAGACCTTGTCTCAACAATTAAGGGGGAGAGCAGTAGAGGAAGACTTCCAACATTGATCTCTGGCCTCCATATATATGTGCATACAAGTGCACCCCCCCAGCATGTAAACATACATGAGCATGGACACACATACAACACACACACAAATTACAAAAAGAAACTCTGAAGGTACAAGTATTTAGTTAGATCTTAAGAGGACCGCTACTGACAACTAGTTTTTTTTGTCTCAACTATAAGCTGCTAATACTGAAACTTGTAGGTAGAGGTCTCCTATGACAAAGGCAACGGTGGCTGTGTATAATATCATGTGCACATCGTGTATATGATGACTGTAAGCGTTCTATTTCCTGCTTCATACTGCAAAATATCGGATCTGTTTCCATTAGTTTTTAGCTAGCTCTTGTGTATGAGTGCATGCATGTAGTTGTACAGGTGGAATAGAGGCAAGAGAACTCGAGGGACCTGGTTCTCTCCTTTTACCACTTGGTCTTGGGAATCAAACTTAGGTTATCAGGCTTGGCAGCAAGCATCTTTACCTGGTGCACCATCTTTCTGAATGGACCTCCATTAATTTTTGTAATTACAACTAATCATCTCTTTAGATGATACCTGGAAAGAATGCCCTAATTACATGTACATCCTTTTAAGGAAACTGACACAACCAAGCAACAGGGAAACTTGTAAGAAATGATTGGTATGATAAAATAGCTGCCTTGGAATTATTTTTATAATGCTTATTATTTTAGCTGTAATTTTCTCTACCATCCACTCTCCCACAACACTTTCCCCAAAACAAGGCCAAAAAAGCATTTAGGTGACATACAAAAAGACAATATTTATTTTACTTTCTTATAAGTAGTTTAACAGAAAGCCTCCTAGTTGAAGACATTACCGAAAACGTTTGACATTATTTTATGCATCCCTTCAGTGCCCAGATTCAGAAAAAGGTCATCTGAATGAAAGAAAAGGAATGGTCCTCCTTATGTTTACGTATGTAAGTGGGGGGGGGGAATCCATATACCGTAGTCAAAATAACTTATGAGCCTATAAGTTTCCAATAAGCAATGAGCTTTAAGAGTTCCTAAGGCCTGGAGATTACTTTTGTCTGTTAAAACAAAGGTACTCCTATTAACTGTCCCCTTCCCCCCGCTGTTGTACTACTGAAAGAGAATTTGAAGCAAAATATGATGTCTTTGTTCCCTTGCTGCAAGATTGTTAGCATAGAGGGTTTCCAGAGCATTTCAAAACATGCTTGTCATCACCATCCAAAAAGGCCAGTAGTAAAAAATGGTTCTGTGCAAGGCAGTTAAGGGCTTTCCTTCCCAGAACTATGATACCTTGGGTAAGGAGTATTTCACTCTTATGCAAGAAAGCCAAGTCTTCTTTCCAGCAAATAGTAGGAGAAACTGCAACACCTAGGATGCCTGTATCCCAGCTGCAATCTGATACCCCAAAAAGTCAGGAGGAAATACCTGTGCATCAACTGTTTCATGCTTCAATATTTCCTGAAATTCCAGGCACAATGCTCCTCTACTACCATGAAAGCAAGGTTCCCTTTGTCCCAACCTGTGGAGAGGAGGGGTCACTTATCTTCCCTGCTTAAGAATAAGAGATGCACGGAGCATCATTTTATTAACACAAACTGGTACATGCCTGGAGAATTTTGATATGAATTCTTTTAGTCCTTGCTAGTGATCTGTGTATATGAGAAAGAGAAGAACTGTTTTACATTTGCAGAAATGGTTGGAATGGGGGGTATACATATGCATATAATATTGTGAGAATGGAATTGGAAACCTAAAGCAAGTACATAGTTGGAGCTCCCCTTGCCTCCCTCTCAATAAAAACCAGAATTGACAGGACTACTTACAGCATAGAAAACAGCCATCCTAAGGCTTATTTTGCAAACAAAAAGAAACAGATACGAATCTTTTCCCCCCCTCTCAAGCAAATAGAGCTAAATTCTAAGTGAAAAAAAAAAGACATTATCTCTATTTAGAAAACACACAGAAACAGCAATTGCTCAAAAACCTCAAATAATTGCAGGCTCACGGGGAAGTTGCAAAATATGTATGAATTACATATTGTTGTTCAGTCTACTCATTTTTTTTAACCTGAGATGCAGAGTATTCCCCGCTCCAGTAGGCAGTCTAAGCAAAACTGTATCCTCAAGTCAAAAGGCTACAAGAAACAGGATAGGGGAGTAGGCACGGTGGGGCATAAGCATAGGAGATGGGAAGTTCAAAAGTCTGGGAAATGGCTCTCTGGAGATAAAGAAAGTGCTAAAAAATAAGGAGCCCTAAATGTATGTAAACCCATGAGTGGGGTCCCACCCCTCATACTTAAGGGTTTTGCACAAGTTAGATACATAGTCAAAACCTGAGTAGCAGAAATGAAAGGCGGGCAAACATCATTAGAGACTTCTTGGTTCCAACTCGCATGCTACCTCATTCTGCCTTCAATGTCCTAAAAAGACCAGCAATGACATAAATCAGCCCTGGCTTTAAATCAGCCTATGGCTTTTCTGTACTTATCATCACCATGGCCCAAGATGATTTCTGGGAATTTCAAAGCAGAGGAAAATGCTATTGAAGTGAATAATGATAGTGCATTTTAATAGCCACAAACATTACTCAGCGGGTTCCCAAACAATAGGCAGCAGACTGTATCAGTTTTGTTTGCTAGATGTTCTGTGGGAATCTAGTACAGCATTAGTGTACACACCCAAAATGAATTTCCTCACAAGAAAAATTTCTTGATAGTATTCCACACAAAGAATACAGAGCAAGCAGAGATTCCTTAGGAAGCCATCACAATTCCTGATAAGATGGATGGATGGTCATTGTCCCCTTTTCTTTGTCCTCTAGTTTGGAGATTTGGCAAAGGATGTCTGCTTTTAGGATTGAACAAGACCGAGAAGAACTCTGCTTTTCTTGAAGAGCTCCTTTGGTTTGGATTTTCGGTGCAGGAGTCGCATCAAGACCTGTGGTTCTTAGGAGCTGCCTGTTTTTCAAGAGTTGTTTCAGTTTCTATTTAAGAAGTCCCCAGATAACAAATGGAGAATGCAATAAATCTTCACAGGGTCACACTGAAGGCACAAAAAGAAACCACGTATCCCATCAAGGAACTGCTTTCTTCAGGTTTTCTATCAGCACTACAGAATCCGTTTCTTCTTTGGACTGTTTCTCATAGATGTCATACTTCTTCCAGTGCTGGAAGGAAGGACAAATAACACACAGTGACTTTTCTCAACAGTATACTTTCCTTGCATACTCTGACTCAGAGCTTATTTTGAAGTTTGCGTGCACAGGGACCATAAGTGGAATGCTTTTTCTGCTTTCAGTTTTTTGATCTAACATTATAAAGCTAGTTGGACAATTAATGAAGAATTAACATTGAAGATGGGAAAAAGCATAGGATTGTTACGTGATGACTAACAGCTGTCTGAAGAAATAGACATATTGAGATCTTTCCAAACCTAGAGACGGCCTTTTGGAGATGAACCAAAGGGTGGCCTGCTTTTCAGACTGTTTCAGCTGGACTTTTCTTTCCCTCCCACTCAAACCTGACCACTGCTCCAGAAACATCCCAGGCTCACAAAATCCACTTAACATCTAGTGAAGAAGGCGCTGGGTATCTCCAAGGTCTTAATCTTGAAAAGCTTATATGAACAGCTTTATTTAACATCATTTGCTAGACGTTATTTGCTAGACATTATGTATAATGAGCTCATTATACATAAGACAAACTCCCCCTGAATGGGATTCAAGCATGTGTTTTATGTTAAAAAGCCAACATTCTGGTCCCACATGGCCTTCTTTATTTGTCAATCTGGAGAAAGAGTGAAATACCAATTCAGTTCTCTCCTCTGTAAAATAAAGCTGCTAGAAAAACAACAACAACAAAACCTAGAGGTGGGCAAACTGTGAGGCACAGGTCAATCTAGCTGCCTTTCTGAGGAAGTCAGATTTTATTGAACTATAATTTTTTTTTTTGTATAAACGTGTCTGTATTACCAATGACTTTCTTCATCGTGTAAGATTTAAATTGTTACAGAGAGTAAACAACTTATAAACAAGAACAAGCCTTTCTTTGCAGGGGAAAAAAATCTTCACCACTCGCTGCACAAGATTATGTCTGAGAGCCTTCTTTTCTCCTTTGGTGTTCTATAGTCCATTAAGCTTATGGGAAGAAATGGAAGTCAGAGAAATAGACACATGAACAGCCTGTTGAACTGTGTCAGGTTATGGCACTGTGGAAATTAGGAACATCTAGTATTAGTGAGTGGAGCTAGAAGCTTAGAGAGGCTGCTTAAAATAATTTCCTAAAGAAAATATTTAACCCTAACATATCTAACAGAGTTCTAAAGTTAAAGATATTAAAGAATGCAAGTGCTGATGGGTGTGTATAGTAACTGGATCTCTCCCACATTGTTGATGGGAATATAAAATAGTAGTCACTGTGTAAAATAGTCATGCGGTTTCCTATAAAACTGAACATATACTGAGCACGTGCCACAAAAGTCCTGCTCCTGTGTATTTACCCAGAAGAAATAAAAACATAACCATATCGAGACGTCTACATGAACATGTAGTCTACTCATGACAACTACAGATAACCTTGATGTCCTTACAAAGGTGAATGTTTACATAAACTATGTAGTACTTTTTAGCCACAAAGAGAAGTAAACTGTTGACAAATGAAACAATATGAATATTTTGCTAATGCATTATTACTAAGTGAAAGAAGACAGACTCAGAAATCCATGTACCTTAGGATTCCATTTATATGACACTGTTAGCATTCTGTCTATACTCCACTCCAGTTACCTGGCAACAGCCAGGTATGCTCCTCCCCACAGTTACCTGGCAATAGCCAGGTGGGCCTGACCCACTATAAAAGGGGCTGCTTGCTCCCTCTCTTGATCTTGCTCTCTTGTTCTCTTGCCTTGCCTCTTGCCCTCTTGTCCCCCTCCCCATTCCCTTCCTCCCTCTCTCTCCAAGTGGTCATGGCCGGCCTCTACCTCTCTACTCTCTCCCTCTCTCTGCCTTTCTCTGCCTCTACTACCCTCTTAGCTCCCCTCCCCATGCCCTGAATAAACTCTATTCTATACTATACCATGGTGTGGCTGGTCCCTCAGGGGGAAGGGATGCCTTGGCATTGGCCTGCTAAGGCACCCCTAACCCCATACCTCCCCACACCCCATAGAACATATTCTTTTATCTTTTTATCTTTTTATAAACACATCAGACACTATGGAAAAAGAAAAGTTCTGGGGACAGAAAATAGATCTGTGGTTGCAAAAACAGATCAGCAGTTTCAAGAGTCTTGAGTAGTGGTTCTCAACCGTCCTAATGCTGTGACCCTTTAATACAGTTCCTTATGTTGTCGTGACCCCAACAGTAAAATGATTTTCATTACTACTTCATAGCTATAATTTTGCTACTGTTACGAATCATAATATCTGTGTTTTCCAATGGTCTTAGGAGAGCCTATCAAAGGGTTCCTCACCCCCCCCAAAGAGATTTACAGAGACATTCTATATCTCTACTGGAGCAGTGACTACAAAATTGCATTTATTCTTCAAATTGAACATTATAAAGGAATATAGTTTGTTACATGTAAGTTCTACTTCAAAAAGTTCTATATTTTAAACAATGGGAAGTGTGCAGGCTTCTAACAAAAACAAAATGTGGGTGCTTCAGTGCTTCTTAGAAGGGGGAACAAAATACTCACAGGAAGAAATATGGAGACAAAGTGTGGAACAGAGACTGAAGGAAAGGCCATCCAGAGACTGCCCCACCTGAGAATACAGCCCATATATAGCCACCAAACCCAGACTTATTGTGGATGCTGAGAAGTGCTTGTTGATGGAAGTATGATAAGCTGTCTCCTGAGAGGCTCTGCCAGAGCCTGACAAATACAGAATGGATGCTCTCAGCCAACCATTGGACTGAGTATGGGATCTCAGATGGAGGAGTTGGAGAAGGGACTGAAGGAACTGAATGAGTTTGCAGCCCCAGGGAGGGAGCAACATTGTCAACTGGCCAGACCTCCTGGAGCTCCCGGAGACTGGACCACCAAGCAATAAATACACATGGAGGGACCCATGGTGCTGGCCGTATATGTGGCAGAGGAGGGCCTTGTTGGACATCAGAGGGAGGAAAGGCCCTTTGGCCTGAGGATGTTCAGTGCCCTGGTGTTGGGGAATGCCAGGGATGGAAGATGGGAGTGGGTGGGTGGGTGGGGGAATCCCCTCCTAGAGGCAGGGGGAGTGGGGATGGGATGGGGGTTTCCGAAGGGAGACCTAGAAAATAAAGTATTAAAAAAAATCTGAATAATTCTATAACCTTAAAACAACAGCTTACTCAATAAATGGCACTATGCCAGCTGGCTAAGCATTTGAAAACCAAAGTTAGCCCCTCCCTCATAGACTACACCAATAAAGTCTTGATGAATTAAAGCCCTAAATGTAAGACACAAAGTCAACTAAATACGTAGGAAACAACTATATCTCCCATGGGATAGGCTTTCTGCACATAAAAGATGATTTTTTAAAAAAGGGTGGGTTTAGTGCAGAAAAAGGAAAATAAACCATTTGTATATAATTAAGCACCATAAATACAACAGCTGACAACACAAAGGATTGCTATCTAATATACGAGGCTAAAGGTATGGTTTTGTTCGTAGAGTGCTCACCTTGCATGGATCAGACCCTGAGTCTCATCCACCCAATATATAAAGAATCTTACAAAGGACCAAGGAAAAGATAAGTATTGCAGGGGATAAAATTACTAGGAACAAGAATTTTACAAAATAAACAGCCTAAGCCAATGCACTGATAAAACATAAAATCTGTCATACAAGATTTCCTTACCTATTAAAACAGCCATCAATTTTTAAAAACATCACTTATCAGCACATTGGGAAAACTGTGTCCAAACTCTACTTGTCAAATCTAGACATTTGCATATACTACTTTTAATATATACTTCTGTGAATATATAAGTGTATGAATTCTCATATTTTGCATAAGTAATTCTGGATGTTTCATTTAGCAACATATAAATTCTCATAAACTGGCAGAACAGAAAAACCTCATTTTCTTTACCTCTAAAAACTATTTCATTGCATGAATGCACCATAACTTATTCAAGCCAGACAACCTCTCTGGAAAATAATTTGTCACATCAAATCTACAAATTGACAAACTACAAGCTACTTGAGGAATAGTTCAGATCTAGCATGTTCAAACTTCTATCCTCAGCAGAGAGAGAGACAGAGACAGAGACAAAGAGACAGAGAGACAGAGAGAACACGAGGTACAAAAATCTGTTTTTCTATCAAAGGCTATACAAAAACAAGTGGCAGCTGGCAGGATTGGACTTAGAGTTTGTAGTTTGCAGAGATATGATGGCAGGAAGGTAGTTGTGGCAACATGGTATGGTATTTGTCTCTCTCCAAATACAATCACTTAAAAAAATAAAAGGTAGAAAAGCAAAAATGGATGGATGGATGATGGATAGACAGACAGACAGACAGACAGATGAAACTTGCTAACAGATTTTACAGCTAAACTAGATAAAAACCTGATTCTCCATTAATCCAAATAAGGGTTGATGGGGACAAACAAATGATAGTTACGTGACAAAAATGCTAAACAGTTGTGGAACAATATACAGAAAGAATCAACATGGTATTCAAGATATCTGAGAAGTTGATGGGAACTCAGACAGCAGTGATCTAATTTCTGAACATATTCCAAAAATGGAAAGGGTCTGCTAACTAAAACAAACAAAACAAAAAAATCCATGGTCAAAACTGAATGTCCTCAGCTCCTTTGCAGGATGTAGCTGCACTCTGAGAAGAGACTAGTGGGATTAAAATCTGATCGGCAGGACAGGGGAAAGAAATGGGATGAGAAAACTCAGGAAAGAATCAGAGATAAAGGGAAATAATAATTTTATTTCAGAAATGAAAACTAAGCTAGAGGGAACATGGGTAAGCAAACACAACAAATCATGAGATAATATTTTCAGAGAAGTGGAAAGTGAAATGGAGGATTTCTACAATTGTCCGGGAGGGCGTGACAGATACAGAAAAAAGAGAGGCAAAGAAAAGAAAAGAGCAGAAGAGGCTACAGATCACACAAAATACTTGAGAGTAACGGGGGGGAGGGAGCTGGGAAGTTGTTTCAAAGCTGAATATACACACATAAGTCAAGACATTGTAGTCAAGACCCAAGCCTAGCACAGGCTTCTTTCATGTTTCACATATATTAAATAGTCATAACTGAAGATAATGTTAAACGCCTATTAGATAATAATGCCTATTAAAATTTTATGCATAAAACCAAGTTCTGGGAGGTAGAATTTCCCATTTGTGGCATCATTCTGGCCCTGAAAAGATTTCAGATATTTCAGCATTCTAGATTTTAGATTTTTACATTAGAAATCTTCAAATTATACCTAAAAAAAAAAAATTAACCCAGAATGACTAACACAAAGAATGGTTCTGGTAAGATGATTGGATTTTGTGAGAAAAAAATATTTGGAAAAGCCAGGGGGAAACCCAAATATTTTAATACAATTGTCAGATGTTTTTAAAACACTTTATACCAGAAGAAAATGTATGAACATATTTAAGATAGTCAAGGCAGGGTCTCTCTGTGTGTGTGTGTGTGTGTGTGTGTGTGTGTGTGTGTGTGTGGTGGGTGTTGTTGCATTAGGTTTTTTTCGTTTTTGGTTTGTTTTTTAAAAAATTTCTTATGTATGCTGTCACAACCACTGTGAGTTCATGTGTGCAACAGCCCTGCTGTATCTGGAAAACAGGTTCTTTTTGATCACCTATCATCTCTGACTCTTACAATCTCTCTGACCTCTCCTCTGCAATGATCCTTGAGCCTTGGTTACCCAGAGCCAGAAAGATAAACATCACATGTTTTCTCTCATCTGCGATGTTAGCTTTGAATCTTCAGATATGTTTGGTTCATTTGGAATATCCATAAAGGTCAGGAAATTACTAAAATCCCACGGGGAAAGGCTTGGAAAGGGAAAGGAGACACAATGCATTGGCATAAATGGTTTAAAGTTACTAACAGAACAGGTAGGGTTAAAATGAATAAGGGATGGGAGAAGAGGCTAGAGGAAGGAATTCATGGAGGGAAAATTAACACCAAAGACATAAAGAGGAGGTCCTACTACTGTAGAAGCTTCCCTGTCATGTTCCAATGAACATTCTCAATGGGGTAGTCACAGAGATAGTCCTGGCTAAATCAAATGGGTCACAAAACAAACCCAAAACTCGAGAATCCAAGACAGGGAACAGTAGGAAAAGGAGGGGGTGGAGTTGATTGAGATGAGAAGGAATAAGGGAGGCTGTGTGTGTGTGGGGGTCAGCTGTAATACAGAATACATGGGTTAACTGTCATCCATTATAATCGTCCGTCCTCCTTCTCTCTCCCCCTCCCCCTCTCTCCCTTATCAGTACCATAGCCTTTCTCTAGGCACTGCATGAAATAGGCCCACGTAAGGGAGAAAGAAGGAACACAGGCTCTTGCCTAGGATTCAATTATATGAACTTTATGTCAGCCTAATTTTTAAATCCATAAAATTACCAATCCATAATTCAATCCTTAATCTGTCATTTAAGACAAAAGAAAAGGGTCATCAACAATAGAATAGTGGCCAGAGAGGAAAGCATCACAGGTTTTTAGATTGTAAAGCAATATATTCAAGAGTATTATAGAATATCCAGTCTCAATTTAACATTATTTTCAAGTTTGATTACAGTATTTCTCAGTGTCTATTTACTTAGTAAGTACAGTAAGCTTTGTATAGCTAAGCATCACGTAAAAAACAGTGGTCTTTTGGACACAAAAAAACCTATTTCATACCCTAGTCCTCTTCTGAGCAACAGCAAAAAACCAAAAGGCTGAACAGGACAAATTGGAGATCCCCACATCTAAGTGAACTGTTGAATGTGGAATGAAAGAGACTAATTTGAAACTATTTGTTGAGGCTATTAACCCAACTCCACATTTTAGAGACCAATAAAGGAAAAAACATAAGCAAGCATTCTGCCCTTTGAGCAGAAATTGAATTTCAGTACAGCTAAAGAACCTAGCTGACAACCAAAAAGCAATGCTTCACAGGAAACTGCACTTTCAGGACACCTAAAACCAGGGAAAGCAATGGGATCCACGGGTGTCAAAGGCATCAGCTGGAGGTTTGACAGGGTTGCCAGCACAATACCCAACAAAGTATTTCCAAGGGCTACGGGTTGGGGGTCGGGGAGAATGCAGGCAACAGGAGAGAATATGCTGGCATTATCTTAAAATCAGTGGTCAATCTTAGCCCCACTAATGCTGGGATGATTGGATGGCATCTACCTCTAGACAACTGAGACACATGGCAAAAATGTGAGCAGGGCCTGAGCCTTAGCCGATATTAGGAACTCCTAATCTTTAAAGCATAAGCATGGTGATGCTCTCATGGCTACAGAGGAAAGCATCCTTTGTTTTTTTGTTAGTTAGTTTGTTTGTTTGGTTAGTTTTTGTTTTCAAAGATATATACTGAAGTAAAAAAAATTAAAGTATTTGGAAGTTTAAAAGCTAGTTTTTGACTGAGCATGTAAACGTGGCACAGCACAGTTGCCTGCCAAGAAATGTGGGAAGAAGAGTGTGCTTTTCTTTTTTAATGGATGCAAGAAACACAGCTGTAGAAGGGTAGCAATCCCTTCTGCAATCCCCTCCCCCACCCAGAATGTGGCCAGCAGCTCAATCAGTCACATGGAAAAGGCAAACAGCAAAGCAACTGGAAGAATCACTGTTGGCCAAACTGTTACTACAGTGATGGACAAGACAGCGCGAAAACTTTAAGGGAAACTGCACTGACCACTGATTTGTGCTCACATCTAAATACAGTTTTGAAACAGCATTATTAATGCTATTGGTATGGAAGTAACAGGTATTTAAAAATCATGGCTTCTTTCCGCGGATTAAAAGATGACATCTTTGGGCTACTTGGTTCTATAGTCACTTCTCTACCTTTAGAGACTTCTTGGTGGCTCCCAAAGTCCCCTTCTCTAATAATGATGTTAGAAGAAAATCTAAGATTTTGCAAATTTGTAATTAAATATGTGTCTCATCAGACGGCATTTAAGGTAATGTATAGTCTGTGACTAAATGATTTTAGAAGGAAAAAGCTACCTTTTTCTAACATCACTTGTGAAGACTACTTCTGTGTAAAGGAAGCAGATTACGGAATCTGTAAGATGGGCTCAGGGGGAGATGGCTCTTGTTGGTTGCTGAAGCCCAGAAACCTGACTTCAACCCTCAGGACCCACATAAAGCTGAATTGAGAGAAGTAACTGTTAAAGCTGTCTAAGCTCCACCCCACCGTTACCTGGCAACAGCCAGGTATGCTCCTCCCCACAGTTACCTGGCAACAGCCAGGTGGGCCTGACCCACTATAAAAGAGGCTGCTTGCTCCCTCTCTTGATCTTGCTCTCTTGTTCTCTTGCCTTGCCTCTTGCCCTCTTGTCCCCCTCCCCATTCCCTTCTCCCCTCTCTCTCCAAGTGGTCATGGCTGGCCTCTACCTCTCTACTCTCTCCCTCTCTCTGCCTTTCTATGCCTCTACTACCCTCTTAGCTCCCCTCCCCATGTCCTGAATAAACTCTATTCTATACTATACCGTGGTGTGGCTGATCCCTCAGGGGGAAGGGGGTGCCTCAGCATGGGCCCACTGAGGCACCCCCTTCCCCCACACCTCACCACACCCCATAGAACATATCCTTATACCTCCTTATCTTTTTATAAACACATCAGTGACTCCCCAAAGTTGTCTGACTATACAGCATCCCCCAACACACAGAAAATGCATTTTGGTTTTCTTGGTTTTTGTTTTGTTTAGTTTAGAAAAGCAGATTACTCATTTGCTTAAAAGCAGACAGAAAATTGTTCCCTTACCCTTTCCTATGTGTGGCATTATTTTATTATACTTTTAGTTCGAATGAACTGATTTTGTTTAATGGTCTGCAGCCACTATGGGCAAAAATATCTCATGCTTTCAATGATCCATCTTTTCAGTATACCCTGCTCACAAAATTACAGAATTATCTGACTCATTGGGACAAAAACAACATATCCTCTAGACAGCAAATTGAAAAATCTCCCGCAATTTTCCCATCTCTGAGAAATATAATTGATCTGATTTTGCCATCTGTGTTACCATCATTCACTCTCCCACTCAGAACTGGAAACTTCTGGTTATTTTCTCCCCACCTTTCATCACCCACACGGAGTCACCGAGTCAAGGTGCATTCCTTTAATAATGGATCGTATTAGCAGTCTCCTCTGCTGCCATGTACATCTAAGTCTATTATCTCCCAGACCTGGATGACTACAATAGTCTTCCTCCTTGCTAATGATTTGTACGCAGTTTCTTTCATTGTAAAGGTAATACATGCTGATTACAGGTAATTTGGAAATTTCAGGGAGATAGACAGAGAGGATCAGCTACCCATAATCCCTCTGACCCAGTTCTTTCTACTCATTGTTCTATATGTACTTAATATAGTTTTCTAAAACTTGGGATTGTGATTTACTACATATTTATAATTTGTTTTGTACTCTTAAAAGTGTTTTTTTGTGAGATACTATTCTTTGAAATTAACTTTTTCAAAAAAAAAATCAATTTGAGATGTCATTACCTATCCAAGTGCTGTGGATAGAAAGTCTGACTACAGCTGTCTTATTTTATAATTGTCTTTCCAGCTGAAAGCTATTAAGTTTTCACTACCCTTTGACATGATACATATCCCCTTTGTTCACTTTACATGTCTTATCAAACTTTTCTGACAGCCATTTATGAGATTCAAATATTCCATCTGCTTGTGGGAAATTCTGTTATTTCATTAATTTTGGTTCTCATCTGTTTTTTTTTAATAAGTCATTATTTTTATGTTAATTTCACTTGATTTATCCACCAATTCTCATACTATTTTCCTCATAGCATAATTTTGTTCTGGAAAATAAAATCAATTCTCAGTTGATGGGAGCTCATTGGTTACTAGATTTTCATATCAGAACAAAATGGTGCATGAATCATTCTTGTGCCATGGTTCAGTTATTCCCAGATTATGTATTTTCAAGAGTATAATTTACATGAGCAAAGGTGCTTATTATATTTTATCCAATTGTTGTCAAGAAAGAGCATACAAGTTAAACACCCCTGATCCAAAACACCCAAGTTCTGAAATGTGCCAAAATCTGAAACATCAGAAGTTCTGGATTTTGGTTGGGTGCAGTGTTAAATGCCACTTGGGAGTCAGGGCAGCTAGATCTCTGTGACTTCAAGGCCAGCCTGATCTACCAAGTGAGTTCCAGCCTTGTAAGGGCTACATAGTGAGACCCTGTCTTTAAAATAAAGAAGTTTTGAAGTTTGGATTTCTGATTTTCAGATCCAGTCTGATTAATCTATATAATATTACAAAATCTAAAAAAAAATTCTGTTCTCAAGCATTTCAGACAAGGAACACTCAATCTGTATGTAGGGCCACCAGTACTGCATGACAAGTATCCTTATTTACTTGTTAAGAACTAGATATTATTTCTTTTTACAATTGCATTAGGCTGGGAGTTTATACCTTGTCCTATTTACTTTTCTAATTCTGCAAAGAGACACCATGACCAAGGCACCTTATAGAAGGACAAGTTTAGAGGAGTCTTACAGTTCTGGGCAGTTAGAGTCATTGACCATCATGTGGGGGAGCACAGCATCAGACATGGAGGCAGGCATGACACTGCAGCATTAGCTGAGAGTCATATGTCATCCACAAGCATGAGGCATAGAGTTAACTGGTCCTGGAGTGGGCTTAGGAAACCTCAATGACAAATCTTTTCCAACAAGGCCACACCTCATAATCCTTCCCAAACTGTTCCAGCATCTGAGGACTGAGTATTCAAACATATAAGCCTATGGGGACCATTTGTAATCAAAGCATCACATAATTTATCAATGCTTTGGTTGGCATATGATGTGATTTTGGTGTTTACCTATAGACACTGCACATTTGGATTGTGGTATTTTGGTTAGTCTCCATGGTGCTGAGAAGAAAAGCAAACTCAAATATCGTACCATGGCCTGGCATTGAGGCCAGTGTGTTTCAGCACAGTGGTCCTGGAAATGACAAGAGTTGGGGTGAATATGAGAGTGCATGCCCTGCTACTATTTCAAATGGAAAGATTTGAAGTAAGTCACTCTGGCCAAACAAATACATCCACTGTTACAAACCAGGCCTACTTCCAGATTGATGCCATGTGTGTATCTTCTTTCTCTAATCCATCCTCATAGCAACCAACTGCTATTCCTTATTCCCTGCATACTATTGATAATGTGATCCCAAGTCTTCTCCTTGTAACTTCTTTATCCTAACCATCTATTGTTAAACCAACACCATAGAAAGATGAGGTACTTGAGGACAAGCATTCTATCATACAGGAGTAATGAAGCACAGGAACAAAGGCAAGGGGGTTCTAGTTATGTGACTATGGCCAAGTTTCTAGACCTCACTGAGTCTCTATTTCCTCATCTGGGAAATGATACTAACAGCACTCTCGTAACTGTTTTCTTGCCGCTGTGACAAAATACTTGTGACAAAGGCAACTTAAAGCAGAAAGGGTTTATTTTAACACACAGCTCATGGTACAGTCCATCATAGCAGAGAAATCAAGGCAACAGGAGCTTGAAGCAGCTGATCATCTCTCTCCCCCCCACACACACAGTAAAAGAAAATAGAGATGAATGCCTACTAATTCTCAGCTTGCTTTCTGTACCTTATATAGTCCAGGATCCACTGCCCAGGAAATGGTCTCAACTACAGCTAAAATGGGCCTTCTCACATCAATTAATATAACCAAGATAATCCTCTGCAAGCACACCCAAAGGCCTGTCTTTCATGTGATTCTAGATTCCATCAGCTCAACAGCATTAACCACCACAAGCACTTATACTATAGGGTTGTCATGAGGACTCAGTAAGGTACATAAGCCAAGCACTCACTGCCCTTGCTGATACACACTAGATGTTCAGTAACTGCTTCCAGCATCTCGTAGAGTAGCTGTTGAAATAAAGAACACTATGGTACATTGGTAGTACTACCAGGACACAAATCACCCGTGGCCTCTTTTTAAATATGCAGATTTGTAGGATTCACTCCCTGACTTGACAGCATTTTTGGAGACAGTGCCCAGGAACCTGTACTTCTTGCAAGAATTCCAGTTGACTATGACTCAACTAGAGTTTAAGGACCACTAGTTGGCACATTAAGTTTAACTTACATTATACAGTCTTTCTTATAGACTGCTTGACCTAGCTGCCCAGTAGTACCCTGGCCTGAGCATTACAACTCTCTACAAAAGTGATTTGGTTTTAAAGATTAAAGGACTCTACAAGAATCCTTTTCTGCTAGCCTGTCAGTCTCCCCACTCCCTGTCCCTAACCGAATAGCATCACTGCCAAATATGAGTCATTCATTAGCATGAGAGTCAACAATAAATGCATATTATTGCCAAAAGCACTACTCACTGGTAACATGCATTAAGCATGTCTAAAGTGTGAGGCATGCTAACTAGTTTGTAATGTTATTATTTTCTGTTATGTATTTTAATCCACAAGACAACAGCATGAGACAGGTGCTGCTCCTACTTCCATTTTTATAAATGGGAAAACCAAGTTACAGAAAGGGTAAGCAAGTGACCTAAGGTCAAAGAGGCAGTAAATCACACAGTGAATGTCTGAATCCGGACATGGTGACTCCAGAACACAAGCTATTATCTAGCACATGACAGCACATCTCTGAATGAAGTGCCCTATGCCTGTTATTACTAATTAAAGATATCTACCATGCTAGTGATATTTATTTCATACATGTTCTTCATTATCTCATTAGAGTGAATACATTTATCAAAGAAATCTCAAACTATTATGCTCCTATGCCTTAAGACTCTAGTCATAGGATCTAGAATGAGAGGTTGCAGGAAACCAACAGTTGGAATGGGTATGTGCTTAGAGTCCAGCTTTCTAATGCAACTATATGAACAAGGTACATCTTAGCTGTTAATCCTATCTATATTTACCTGTTATAATTTTAAAAAGTATCTAAAAGTTGAAGGCCTATCTTTTAGGTTAGTTTCCCAAAGGAGGCTCTTCCTCTTGTGTGTTTAGATATAATATCTTATTCCTCAGAAAGAGGATAGAGTCCAGTGACCTGAGACTGACAAGGTGTTCTGAGAATTTCTTAGTTGGTATTCTTGGCCAGATATTCCACATTTTTAAATCAATTCTTTCATTCTTTTAAATCAAGTGTAGCCTAAAATAACCAATTTGGCCTGAGGAGGTGACTCATTAGATGAGACCATTTTTCTGTGTAAACATGAGGATCTGGGTTTGAAATATCAGCATCCATTTAAAAACCCATGCATAGCTGCAGGTGCATGTAACCCCAGTGCTGTGGAGGGCAGGGACATGGGGATCACTTGGTGCCCACCGGCCTCAGTGCAGATTCAGTGAGGACCATTTTTTTTGCAAAGGAATAAGGCAGAGAGTATCCCATCAACATTCTCCTCTGGCTTCAACGTGTGTGATCACTCCCCAACAGATAATATACACAATACCCAATCTAAATAATTCTGATTCACGCTGCAGTATGATAAACCTTGAAGACAGGATGCTAAATAAAACAAGCCAAACTCAAAAAGGCAAATATTGAGTGATTTCATATATATGATATAACCTAGAATAGCCAAACACACAGAGCAGAATACAGAATAGTGGCTGCCAGGGGAAAGAGATGGGAGAACAGGAAGTTTCAGTTTGGTGAGGTACAATTTCCATTAAGGATGATCAACAAGTTCTAGAAGTAGATACTGACAGTGGTTGTAAAACAAGGAAAATGTATTGAACTATCTTCTTAAAATGATTGGGATAGTCAATTTTTATGTTATGAATATTTTACCATAAGTTTTCAAAATCTCATACCCTATTTCAATCCCCCATGGAGGCAGTGCTTACCAGGGTATCGTCATTCTGGTCTCCAAACATTTCTTTAAAGATCTTGCCAGGATCAGGAATTGGAGGAAATATAATGATCTTAAGCCTTTAAAAAAAAAAAAACAGATACTTTTTAGATCTAACCTTTCTGTGCACTGGAGTCTCTCACATAAATACAGCTATATTAAAAGTAGGCATGCAAAAGTCACAGTACACATTGCGGAGGGTGGGGTGGGGGTTGTACACAACTTTGATCCCAGCACTCAGAGAGGCAGGCAGATCTCTGTGAGTTTGGGGCTAGCCTGGTCTACAGAGCAAGTTCCAGGAAAGCCAGGACTGTTACACAGAGAAACCCTGTCTCAGAAAAAAAAAGTCACAATTCACAAGTCACTTTTAGTAAATTACCTTTCGTAATGATGGAATCATAAAAAACATCTTTAAATGGCTATGAGAAATCAGTGTCATAAGAGCACCAAGTCTGGATGAAAATGAGGCACCAACCTAAACAAATTACTTAAAGCACTTAAAAAATAATGGAGGCCAGGCATGGTGATAAATATCTTTAATCCCAGCACTCTGGAGGCAGAGGTAGGTGGATCGCTGTACATTCAAGGCTAGTCAGGTCTATGTAGTAAGCTCCAGACCAGACATGGCTACATAGTGAGACCCTGTCTATACAATACAATACAATACAATACAATACAATACAATACAATAGCTATGATAATCTTAGCAGGCAAGAAGTTTGACTTTTTTTTTAATTTAGAGAATGAAAAATATACATATTTGAGTCCAGAGGCACAGACTATAACCTTGGCTACTTAGGAGCTTGAGGCAGGAGGATTGCAAGTTCAAAGTCCAAGTAACTTAGACTCTGTCGTAAAAAGTAAGAAATAGGTTAGGGATATGGCTTTGTGGTTATAGTGCTTGCCTAAAGCACACACAAGGGCTTAGATTCAATGCTCAGCACTGCCAAAACCAAAATCTCTTGAGTTTTTTTTTTGATGGGGGTTGATTTGTTTTGCATTTAAACAGCATCTCATGTGGCTCAAAGTGTCCACAAACTTGATTTGCAGCTAGAGCAGACCTTGAATTATTTTGTCTCTACCTGCCAAGTACTAGGCTTACAGGCATGCACTACTTCACACAGCCAGAATCTGTTAAATGTTTTTCCTTTATTATTTCTCTCCCATGTTTTCTTCAACCCTAGTGATGCACATACCAGACAAGTGAGCTGCTGCCTAGCCTCATCCTCAGCCCCTTCCTCTCCAGCTCTCAACCTTTTCTGTGGGCTTGCCTTACCTCTCAGGGTGTGGCCCCAGGTGTACTCCACCATTCAGTCCTTTGTCCTCCTGTATTTCCATCTAAGTGTTTGCTTTAGTCATTTTAATTCCCAAAGAAGGGACTCTGCAATGTTCTCTCTCCCTTAGAGATCTTCCTTAAACTCCAGGTCCATGTATACAGTTGTCTAGTGTATACACTTTGATACTTACTAGGTATCTCTAACAATTTGTTAAAAACTGAAATCCTCCCCTTTCTCTCAAAGGTAGCTCTGCTTGCATTTCCTTCCATCTCAAGAAATGTCACTGATTCTCAACTTTTCAAGACCAAAAACTGGGATCATTCATTTCCTCCACACTTCCATCAGCAAGTCTTGTTAATTAGGGCTTTCAAAATATATTCCACATTTATCTAACCATTTCTTCCTTTGTCCATGGCTAACCTTCTAGTACATATAGCTTTCAACCCGTCTAGTGTTGAATGCCTTTAATCCCAGCACTCAGGAGGCAGAGGCAAATGGCCCTCTGTGAGTTCGAGGCTGGCCTGATCTACATAAAGAATCCCAGGCCAAGAATCTCAAGGGAACTGTGAGACCCAGTCTCAAAACAAAAGGAAACAACCAAAATACAAACAGACTGCTTTCATCCTTCCTGCCAGACATTGTTGTCCTCTAACTAGCTCACTTGCTTCCATTCTTGTGCAAACCAAGTCTTTAATAGTGACATGATCCTATACATAACAGTACACTAGACGATACAAATCCTCTGCTTTGTGTGACTAGTCCAAGGTCTCTTATCATGCGTAGGATAAACATCTCAGTTCCTTGTCATGCCCTATCTAGTTCTATCTGCCAGCTTCTCCAGCCTCAACTCTGGCCACTCTACTTACCCTGTGTCTTCCAGTCACACATGCTAAGCTCATATCAGTACCTGAGCCTTTGTACGTACTTTTTCCTTGGTCTGGACAAATATCTGAATGGCTTGTGCCTTTATTTTGTGACTCTCTCTTCAAGTGATCATGTTCATAGAAAGGTCTTCCCTGGCCACCATATGTGAAATGAGTCTTCTATCATTGCCTATCTCTACTTTCTGCCAACCTGACTTCCTACTATGTATGTGCTCTATCCCCTCTGAACATATAGATGGGGATGACGTTCTATTCACTGTCATAAGGCTGATACTTTGTACAGTAGCTAACATATAAATAGGTATATAACATGTAATGTTGAAATAATGCTAAAACATTGGTTCTGAGTCTTTAGTGTTTACTGCAGGAGCAATAACCATCTCTATACTGGTAAAGAGAAATAAAATGTCCCTTCTCTTTTTGACATACAGCCTCACAGAGCTGAGGGAGGCCGTTAGTTGAGTGTGTAGCTGAGCATAGTTAAACTCTTGCTTCTCCTTGCCCCCCACCTCCCAAGTGTTCAGATTGCAGGTGTGCACCACCCTGCTCTTCAATATAAGCACTCTTAAGAATAAGTAGTATATGTTAGTGATAATCTGGTAGAATTCTCTTTCCTGTGGCATAGACTAGTAGCCTGCTTTGCATTAACACTAAAGTAATTTCAATAGCAATAATTTCATTTCTTCTTTTCTTTTTTGTTGGTGCTGGACATTGAACCAGAGACTCAAACATGCTATGTATCCTACCACTGAGCTTCAGTCCCAGACCCAATTTTAAAAATTGAAGTTTGAGGGTCAGGGCACACATGTGGGTGAACATGCCACTGTGTACATAAGCGAGGTCAGGCGACAATGTTGTGGAAATGGTTATTTACTAAAACATTTACATGGGTTCCAGGGATGAAACTTAAACCACCAAGATTACTCTGTAAGTGTCTTTACCCAAAGATATGTCTTGCTAAGTGCCTAAAGCACCTAGTTCTAAAAGCTCATTCCAAGAGTTACCAACTTATTGCTGATAAGTGAGGCACTGAAAAGAGTCAATGAACAAAACACCCAGTCTATTTTTAGCATTGTTAAACATCTACACAAGGAGCCATGGCCGCACAGTGCTCTGGGAAACTCATTGGATGCTTCCTTTACTGAAAAAGGAGCACACCAATGCTTTGCCTGTCAATTTCAGCAAAAGTCACATATGATGATAACTGTGCAAAAGAAAATTCGAGACAAATACAATATGAATGAAGAGTAACAGGCATAGCACCAAGGCTAGCAGGAACTGTGAAGTCTGCCTGGGCGGGTGGCTTACCTTTTTAGGTAAAAAAGAAGGATTATGATTGCCACTGCGACAAAGACTGGAATGATGAGTAACATGGTGGTATAGAAGGTGGAGTTCTGCTCCTTACCTACAGAATAGGAAGCAAGCACGGAGACGTGAGAACTAAAAACACTTGTGTGTGTGATAAATCAGGCAACAGTTCTACTTACAACTGAGATCACAGATATTTCTTTCCTATTCCCCAAACCATTTTCCCCCAAACTCTTCAGTTATCCTGGAACAGTTTAAAAAAATCTCCTGCTCTGGTGCCTGTGCTTTCTAGATGAGTGATCACCTTAAGGTTTGTTTGCAACCAGGGCATCTTAAGTTGTTTTAGACTGTATTAAATAAAAGACTTTATATCTATTCACAGTGGCTGTCCTTTCTTACTCTTTACTTAAAGATGTATTATTGTACTCTCTTACACCCACTGTTGCTTACTTACGGAAATTCTAACAAGTACCATCATTATGATTCCTAAAAAGTGCCTCCCCTATGTATCTGGTACTCTGACATGCTTATCTCTGAACTATTCTGTCTGTTAAACAATATTATCTACGTTCTATTTGGGAGATAAGGCTCTGAGAGGCTTAAAATATAGACCTATCTAATTACAAATTTCAGCTTTCTACAGCTAACACATGGGAGGCTATTTATCCATTTCATATCATATTTCCCACAATGGCATGAGTATCTTGAAAGCATCATCAGGACCTAATGTCCTTGTTTTAGGGAGCTTCTAAAATGACCCCAAATGATTCCTGCCTCCTAATGATAATACTCCTATATAATTCCCCTTCTTGACATGGGCTACACTAATTGACTCGCTTCTAAATAACAGAAATAGCGCCAGTGATGGTCTCTTATTTCCAAGATAGGTGATGATGGAGTCTGGTTTTCACAAGGCTGTTCTCTTACATACTCTTTCTTGCTAGGATTGCTCAATTGAGGAAGCAGATTTCTACATCAGAAAGGAGCCATGGGGAGCAGCCGAAGGGGGCAACGAACTAAAAACTATGTTTGTATTAGTTTCCTACTGCAGAAGATTATAGATACGTGGAAAAAAAAGTTTTCTCTCACAGTCGTGGAAGTGAGAAGTTCAAAATGAAGATACTGGCAAGGAAGGCCATGCTCCCTCTGAAGGCTCTAGAAAATAATCTCTCACCTTTTCTCAGCTTCCGGTGGCTCCTACAATCTTTGGGATTTCTCGGTTGTGACTACCTTACTCTAGGATCTCCATCTGACCTTCCCCCTAGTGTTTCTCTATGTAATCTCTTCTTCCTTTTCCCCTCTGGTACACCTAGAAGTGGACCCTAACCTCCATCAAGCCTTTGGCTTAGATAAGATTACAGTACCACTCACACTCTTGATGCAACCTCGGGAGGCTTCTACATAAACCATGCTATTCTCCTTCCCTGGAGAAACTAGGAGATGGTAAGTGTCTGCTATTGTAAGCTGTTAAACTTTGATTCACTTGTTTGTTTTTCTGTATTTTTTTTCTTGAGACAGAGTCTCACACAGTAGCCCAGGCTGATCCACCATGCAGCCATGGTTGGTCTCAAACTTACACCAATTATCCTATCTCAATCTCCTGTGTATTGGAATTGGAGGTATTAGCCACCATTCCTAGGTAATGTGTTGGTGTGCTTTGCTATGCAACAACAGGCAAATAATACAACCGTGCTGACACACAGCTTATTCAGTCTCTTGATGAATATGGAATTATATTACTCAAAAAACCCACTTATGACTATTTTTAACAGCTGTTCCATCTTATGTTGATTCCATATTGCTCCTAGTGGCCACCAAAAGAAAAGAAAATTTCCTCTCCTACCCAGCAATACAGTTAAAGACAGATTTCAGTCAGCCATTCTGTCTCCTACGATGTGATGCTCCACACACAGATTGAGAAAAGAGGCTGCCACATACTTTGTATGTTTGTGCGTTTACACGCGCAAGTGCAAATATTCATGTATGTACAAACCAGAGTTAAAGTCAGATGCCTTTCTACCACTTTTGTTGTTGTTGTTGTTGTTTTGTTTTGTTTTTTGAGACAGGGTTTTTCTGTGTAGCCCTGGCTATCCTGGAACTCGATCTGTAGATTAGGGTAGACTCCAACTGCCGCCTCTGCCTCACAAGTGCTGGGATTAAATGTTCGTGCCACCACCACCACCACCCAGATTTTTTCTTTTTTTTTTTAACCTTTTTTACCCCACCCTGAAACACGGTCTTAACCTGTGAGCTGCACCAGCACTGCTATCCAATATTGCACATGCAATTTCTCTGGCACCCCACTCCACAACTCAAACGGGTAGCTCCCATCCTTTATTTTGAGCATGGCTTGCTCAGTACAGCCACTACCTTCATCTTCAAACCTACATTCAGGCTTATCTCTATTAAATACCGCCAAGCTCACTGCTACTCGCCTGAGTCCATTAACCAGCATGCAGGATGGTCCTCTGGCATGAGTTAACTTGAAAATTGGATGATGCCTGCTTTCTGTGTTTTTGTTTGCCTTGCTGACAAAGATGGGGATAGAGCAGAGTAGAGGATAACACCCTGTGGACCTGTATGTTGTCTATTAACCCTAGCTGATTTGACAGCAATTAAATGGAAAAGAAATGTTTACTTTAAATACTCTCTGGCATCAAAAAAGAATGGCAGCTCCTTTTCCAATCTGTTCCACGTTTCAGCTTAGTTTCTAGCCATCAGTGTTTTACACTGTAATGACATTGTACTCTCTTACCTATACTCAGCGCTTCGCTCCAATCACTCCACAGGTGGTTGTCATCAAAACATAACTTGTTTGTTTTGACTCTTACTCTGACTGTGTAGACTGTGTCGGCAAGAACACCAGGGAATAAGAGACAACTTGCACCCTTAGATATAAAATGCACAAAAAACATTAACAGTTTATTCCCTTTAGCTCTGCTGTTGAATTATAACATAATTATTGGCCAAATTCTGTGTGGGATTAAGACTTGGATTACAATTCCAATTATCCGACTTTGACTCCCCAAAAAGCATTGATGATAGCCTACAGAACAAAACAGTTTTCTTTTCACCACACCAAGCATTTCAAATTCACACTGTGCCTGACCTGTCCCACCCCCAGTTACTTGGGTGTTCAAGCCCAAATAGCCAAAGCTAAATTGACTGACCTCCATGTTTCTGTCAGATTCGGAATTCGGGCATTTGTCCTCTTCACCCTTGGGAAAAAAATTTTCATTTTTTAAAAAAAGGTTTATGTCTTTAGCCGTTTCTAATAAGCTTTCCTTGCATCCGATTTTATTTATTTATTCAGGGTTTTTTTTTTTTTGGTTTTTTTTTTTTCGAGACAGGGTTTCTCCGTGTAGCCCTGGCTATCCCAGAACTCACTCTGTAGAGCAGGCTGGCCTCGAACTCAGAAATCCACCTGCCTCTGCCTCCCAAGTGCTGGGATCAAAGGCGTGCACCACCACTGCCTGGCACTGCATCTTATTTTAAAAGACCATGTGGACTGAAGAGATGTCTCAGCAGCTAAGAGCACATGCTGCTCTTTCAGAGGACCTGAGTTTGATTCCAAGCACCCATGTCAGGCAGGTCACAATCTCCTATAACTCCAGTTCCAGGAAATAAGATATAAATTTGAGTTTTTTCAAAAATAGTAAAAAACTTAATCAAGCAAAAAATGTTGCTTAGTCTTAATAGTTAAACTTCTGTCAATGGAATATTTTTAATTTTTAAAACATGTTTTAGTTTTAGTTTGTGTGTGCTGGTGTTTTGCCTGCATGTGTGTCTGTGTGAGGTTGTTGCATTGCCAGCAGCTGGAGTTACAGACAGGTGTGAGCTGTGGTGCTGGGAACTGAATCTTTGGAATCGTCCTGGAAGAGCAGTCAGTGCTCTTAATCACTGAGCCAGCTCTCTAGCCCTTAAGCAAAAATCTTAATCCCAAGCTTGTGTCTTTAATTACTGGAGACCACCTAGTGCTCCTCTTCACAGTAGTAACTACCATTTGTCAACTTTCTAGAATGTGCTACAAAGATATTCTCTAAGGGCTTCTGATGTAGTAGCTCATAATAACCCACGAAATTAGTATTATTGGAACCCACATTTTTGGGAAACTTATGCCAAAGAAACATTAAATGACTTTCCCACAGCTTATAAGTCAGTGTGACCTCAAAGGTCAGTCTCTGTATCTTCAACTTGGACTAAGATTACTTATACAAAACATCATTAAATAAGGGCTAGGTCTATAGCTCGGCAACAGAACACTTGCCTAGTATGCTTGAGGTCTTAGGTTCAATCCCCAGTAGTTAAGAAAACACTAAAGTCTTGTTGAATTAAGTTATATAAGTGCCACACACACAACATATATATTATATATACTATATATTATCATATATAGTATATATAATAAAATATGCAGTATATAACAATGTGTAATTATGCTATACAAATATTGTATTGCATATGTATTATGCTATATAGATAACGTGGTATAATATGTTATACTTGTATAATAATGTATACGATATATAATATTTACATACACACACACACACACACACATAAACCTTCTGAACTAAAGAAAACATATAAACCATGGATGTTATACACATAAATTGGACTATAACTTACTTGGAATTACTCTGTTCATGTGTTTGAGTTTACTTCTTTCTTTAAGCAGATGTTCACCAGCTGCTTCCTCCCTAAATGTCACCAGCTCTTTGTGTGCTAATTCTGAGCTTTGCTGGTTAGACCCTTCTTTTTCTTACTGAAAGACTACTTGAGGAGTTGTTTGTTGGAATTGCAGTTTGAGTGATGAGTAAACTGGACCATGAACTTGTCCTGTCACACTGGGATATAGTCAGAAGGAGCTTAGAATGGTATTGTGAATAAAGTCGGAATTGTTCTTCTACACCCCACCCCTTCCATGACAACTGTCTACTTGGTGCTGTGTCCTTGTTCTCCTCCTCTCAACTGTATTAGCAGCTGCTGATCCATACATAAGGATTTACAGTAGAAAGCGATCAAATCACAATGATTTGCTGACTTTGACATTTGTATGTTTGGGAAATGGTCCAGGAAAGTAGTGACATCAGTCTGCAGCTTGATCTCTCAAGAGGCACTTGACACTTGTGATTTCTCAGCAGGCCAGTGGTTTCAGAAATAGGACACCAACGCCACCTGCATGGCCTTTTCTCTGCCTCTGTATGAACAAACTATCGAAACAATAGTCTTTCCTCATCCTGTTGGCCCTTTAGCTTTTCAAAAACGCTGGCATGGAACATTTAGTAAATGGCACTGAATTCTAAAATAAGTAGTTGTATATTGTAGTCTTTGATCTATATTTAAAAGTTCCTTTGACAGGGGCTGAAGAAGAGATGGCTCAGCCATTAAGAGCACTGTCTGCTCTTCCTAAGGAGCTGAGTTAAATTCCCAGCAATCGTACAGCAGCTCACAACTGTCTGTAACTCCAGTTGCAAGGGCTCTGACACCCTCACACAGACATACATGCAGGCAAATATAAAATAAAAATAAAATGTAAGATAAAAATAAGTAAATTGCTTAATCTCTGCGGTGGTTCTACACACCTTTAATTCCAGCACTCAGGAGGCAGAGGCAAAGGCAAGCAGATCTTTGAGTTCAAGGCTAGTCTGATCTACAGAGTGAGTTCCAGGACAGCCAGGGCTACACAAGAGAAACCCTGTCTCAAAAAACCAAAACAAACAAACAAAAAAAAACAAAAAAACAAACAAACAAAAAACAAAACCAAAGAGACTTTTGCTTAAATCTTTTTATATTTTATGCATGAGCATTTTGCCTGCATGGATGCTACATGGTTCCTGCAAAGGCCAGAAGATGGCATCAAATCTCTGGAACTAGACTTATAGCCATATGGGCTCTGAGAATCAGAAACCTTCCAGAAAACCAGTGAGTGCTCTTAACCACTAAGCCATCTCTCCAGCCCCTTTTGCTTAAATCCTGATTCTATCTTTTACCAGAAATACAGCCTTAAGGGTAACTACAATTACAGGGATCAAATAAAATGACATAATAGATCCCTGGGCTTGGGTTTCTAATTGAGAGATTAGGGATTTCTAAATGAGAGAATTAAGAGAAAGTACTTACTAATATACCTACTAGTCACCATTCCGAACATATAAAGTTGTTGCTAGAACCAAGAACAGAATAAAGTCGACACTAACCGATGCCTGCTGTGTACTTTCAGTGGAGAGAAGAGGCATAAGTGTGATCAGGTTTGAAATGGCAGCATAATTGAGGAGCTAAATGAGTTAAGAGAAGCAGCATAGCTCTCTGCAGTTCACACAGAAGCACCGGGGGAGAGTACAGGCTGGAGTGACCAAAATACTCACTTAGTTGTCGATCTAGACATGGCCCCCCAGACATCATTTCACTTTGCATGGGGACACTATGCTTTCTAACACTAACAATGGCTGTATACGACTACACAGTTTCATCTGCAAACACCCGAAGGGCTCAGTTCTACTGTGGAGCAGGGCACTCCCTGTGGAGCTCAAGAATGTCAACACTAACTTATTTTACTAAGCATTTTAAGTGTTCCATGATGAGCTAAAAAAAGTAGACCCAGAAAGTTTATCCATGTGCAAGATACTGGGTTCCTTTAAAAACCAATGTAAGGTGCTTTAATATGGACCTTCTAAAGGAACCAGGGAGGTAGCAAATAAAAGTGAGTGGTGCACTATCTGTGGTCTCAAGGCGCCACCTTATGGAAATATACACCTAGAATGGTCTGAATTTAAATCTGCACCCGAAACAGATCTTAGTTATTATTACATTTAGTGTGTGTGTGTGTGTGTGTACGTGTGTGCTCATGTACATATAGGCATATGACCGCTATGGCACATTTGTAGAGGAAAACTTGCAGGAGTCAGTTCTCTCCTTCTACCCATGTGGGTCCCAGAGACTGAACTCTGGTCATCAGGCTTGGCTGCAAATCTCTTTATCTACTGAGCTATCACAACAGCTGACACCACTTCTTCCAATTCTAATGTAGCAAGCAAAGAAACAAAATCTCACAAGAATCTATGAAGCTTAAAATGAACAATGGGACTGATGCCCTAAGGTTACACCATATTCTGGTGAAGGCCCCACAGAGACTTCTCATTTGTGTCATGTGCATTGGTTTTTGGACAGTAGACATATGTTTGTTGTAATCCAACAAACTGACTATTCCAATTTGACTGTATTCCTTGCCACAAACTCCACAAAAACCCGAATGGCCTTTCCTAGGCCTCTACACACCTGCATGATTTTATCTCTGCCTATTTCGTAGACATCTTTCCTACCATATTTTGGGCATACCTACCCATTCTTGTCTTCACATTGCACATTTCAAGCTCGTTTTCAATTCTGTGTTTTGTTTTGTTGTTTTAACACGCTGTCCCTTCTGACCCCAGTTCTCCATATAGGCAGCAAGCTCCTGCTCAGCATTCTGTTCTCATCACAAATGTCATTATTTCCTGTGACTTCCCTACCTCATATTCCCTTCTTCTAGTAATTCTACTTAGCAGTCCATTTGACTTTTGTCATAATATGCACACTGAGAAATCAGTTTACACTTACCTGTTTTTTAATTGGCAATATTTGTGAATAAAAAAAAGATGGAGAAACATGTTTGTCAGCTGTCACTGTCTAAGGGCTGTAGCAAGTGAAAGTATCTACGACATGGCAGACAATAGCATGTTTTAAGCAATGTAAACCCTGCAGCCAATACTACTTTAAACCATTAAAATTTGCAACATGTCTTTCTTTTTTTTTAAATCATCATTATCTCTCACAAATGTTAAGAGCTAGTCTTCATTATTATTTTAATGTAAGAAGTTCAAGTTAAAGAAAATACTCCAAGAAAAACTATGATCTGACAAAACCTACCTCTACAGAATTATGATAATCAGTTTGAGTACTATTGACTTCCACTTCATAAGATAAGCATCTGCCATGAAAATTCTGTGGATTTGTCCACTGCACAAATAAGGCATCATTCTTGAAGGAAAGATGCTTAATATGTGGAGGGCCAGGTTTCACTGAAAGATAGAAGAAAGCAAATTAGTTTCTACATGTTTATTTAATTTCATGTCTATAAGATGTGATTATATATGTAAACTCGATAATGAAGGTTCACAAAGTTAAATCAAAATAGGGCTGATGGCTTTTAATGGCTTCACATGATCTGATATAGAGTTTGAGAATTTCTGATTAGCCACAATTAGCAGAGGAAGTGTATTTAAATCTGCCCAGTAAAATGGATTTCAGGAGAGTCTTTGGGGTTATCTGGTAAATGACATGAACTCTGATCTGAGTATAGTCAGAAACTGATCAAGATAGAATCAGGACATCTAGCTGCCACACAGAGAATAAAGAAGAGGCTTTCTTAGATCCAGATGTGCTTCCTCCACATGGGCAACAAACTATAAGGTATAAGAGGCTTCTGTAGCTCTCCCTCACCAATGTTAAGCCAAGACCACAATTTTAAAAGTACCCCGGTCTCTTTTACAAGCTATGCCATAGCTGTGCTTTGAGAACATTATGTTAAGTTCAACAAGCCAATCTAAAAAAGTGCTGTGCTTCTACTCATGTGAAATGCTACAGTAGCTATAGTCAAAGAAACAGAAAACAGAAAGGTACTGCCAAGGGCTGTGGGAAGCAGAATTAAAGTTTACTATGCAACTAGGTAGAATTTCACTTTTGCTTGATGGAAAACTCGTAGGTGCCAGGTGGTGGTGGTGCACACTTTTAATCCAAGCACTCAGGAAGCAGAGGCAGACAGATCTCTGAGTTAGAGGCCAGCCTGGTCTACAGAGTGAGTTGCAGGCCAGCCAGAAATACACAGAAAAACCATGTCTCATGAAAACAAACAACAACAACAGAAAAAAGAAAGATTTGTAGAGGTCTTCTGTACAACAATATGAATATATTTAACACTACCGTACTTACAACCCCAATTAAGGATAAAAGTTCTTTGAAAGTATTAGCCGGGTCAGTTTACTTTTGCAGAAGTGAACAATACTTAAGAAGGAAGAGAAGATAATGAGCAATTAACAGAAAACCTGTAGAGGTCATTTTGTCATGAAGAATTATTACTTATATCACTACTAATTCAGAAAGAAGAGTAATATTAAACTTTAAAACCCTACCTAAGATAGTTTGCCAAACAAGCAAAAGGAACTTGAAGGGCTTTGCTTCAGCCAATTCCATGTGATAAACTATCCTGACATCATTCTTTTAGCCTACAAGCTAGGCTGCCTTTGGTCCCCTGATACAGTTGACTTCCAAGACTATCTGGGGGAATGATAATCAATGCTCTGCTTACAGATTTAGAGAAGCCTTTGTCAAATGATGCCTCTTTTTTCTGTAAATCATTCACTTGACATTTAGTGAGACTCTGAGCTGCCTGGTAGGTTATTGCAACAAGCAAACCATTATACTGACATTATTTATACAAAATTGTTTTAGATACTTCATGTCCTTTGGCCCTTATGACATGAGGTCAAAAGGGACCATATACTTCATTTTACAAATAAGGAAACACTCAAAAAGAGTCTATATGTCCTGACAAGAGGGGTTACTAGATTTTCAACCCAATATGTGTTGTTCAAGTTGAAGCTTTTTGCTGATTAAATGTTTGTCAACTTGATACAAACTAGGGTCACCTGGGAAGAGGGAACTCAACTGAGGAAGTGTGCCTGTCAGACACACCTGCAGGCATGTCTGTAGGACACTTTGTTGATTAATGACTGATGTGGGAGGGCCCAGCTCACTGTGAGCAGTGCTACCTCTGAGTAGGCTGGACAGGCCACGGGGAGAAAGCCAGTAATCAGCCTTCATTCACAGTCCCTGCTTCAGTTCCTCCCTTTAGGTTCCTGCCTTGAGCTTCCTTCAATGATGGGTTGTGGCATGGAAATGTAAAGAAAACTAAACCCTTTCCTCCCCCAAGTTGTTTTTGACCAGTGTTTGATTCAAGAAACAGAGAAGCAAACTAATATTGGCTACTAACAAACCAACACTTAGACAATCCAGTCAGATATGGCTGTCCTAGATGTCATGGCTGACAATACATATACCACATGGAGTTCAATATTGTGGATGTGGTGGTGAGAAAATACTTCAGTAGAAGAGCATAGTTAAGCATCCACAGTCCCAAATTCAGTCCTCAGCATTACTAGAAGAATTCTAGTAATATACCTGGGGATATTTCTAGCCAAAAGATCACTCAGGGACTATAGATCAGATGAGCATCTCCTCCAGAGCATCAAAGTGAAAAGAGATCTTCGAGTGAGACAGCCCAGGTTGCAGCCTTGGCTATATAACTGACTGTCCTGTAAGTCAACAAGAAGACTGCATGCAGTACTCATGTTCCAGAAGTACCATTTCCAAGCTTGCTTCTTAAAGCATCTATCAAAGAAAAGCTATGTAAGTGCAGTCTCTTGTTTTGGGAAGATCTTAGGACTAAAAATCACCATCTTCAACTATTTGTTTTAACAATTCAAAAGACAGGACAACCTTGTATCCATGCTGTCCAAGAGGGTTTTGGAAACTTACCATAGGAAGTTAAAGACACTATTTTACAGGATGGCCTAATTTTCCCAGCATTATCCTTGACCATTATTTGAATGTTGTGATGTTCAAAACTAGATACCACTCTAGTCAATTTAAAGGAACAAGCAATGCGTTGACCTTCTCTATAGATGTTTTCACATTGAAGACTTTTGCCCAGGCTGTTGTACCTACAAGATAAAATGAGACAACAATCTATTATTTTGAACAAGGTCAAGAAGCAATGGTAGTCATTTTTCTAATGGCTGAAAGAAATGTCTATGAAAAGAAATATCTTATTGCAAGGCATGCTAGCTGTTTTGAAAAGCCCATTTTCTACTGTGCCTCATTTCATATTCTAGAGGAAAAGACCATCCTTTGTTGATGGGTATTAGTATTCACAATAGACATGGACACTGGAATCCTGACCTTCCTGTTCTATACGAGGGAAGAAGTTCTGAAGCCAGGATAAGAAGTTTTACACCTTCTGCAAATACATATATACTGAACCCCAGTGGTTCCCCTGTGCTCTGCTCTGCCTGTTCTAACTTTGACTTCTTAGTTTGTTTTCCTCCTTCTTCCCTGTTCCCAGGGATGAAAGAGTCACTGGCATCCTTCTCTTACTTCTGTTTTGTGTGTGTATGTATATAACCATATGTGTGTGAGCAGATATGGATGCAGAGGCAAGAGGGCAATGTTGAGTGTTTTTCTCAATTGCTCTCCACTTCATGAGACAGGGTCTCTCACTGAACTAAGAGTTTTGGTTACATTTAGTGATGAGCCCCAGGAATCCTTCCATCTTCTCTACCGTAGTATTAAGATTAAAGGCATACACCACTGTACACAGCTTTTTTGAAAAAAAATATGGATGCTAAGTATTCGAATGCAAACTCTCATGCTTACAAGGTAAGCAGTATACTGACAAAATCGTCTCCTCAGCCCCTCCCCTTCTTTATTTCTAATTCCCCTGTCCACCCATTCTCAGTTTGTCACCCCCATCTTTCGACTTTAATTTGAATTCTGGGGAACCTGACCATTTACCTTAGAATTCTTCCCAGAGATTTTTTTCTCCCAGATAGTGTCTCACTGTATAGGTCTGGCTGCTTTAGAAATCTCTCTGTAGACCAGACTGGCCTGGAAATTACAGAGATCAACCTGCCTCTGCCTCCTGAATGCTGGGATTAAAGGCGTGTGCCACCATACAGCACATCCCAGATTTCAAACTACCCCATTTGAGTGTTTCCTTCTCCCCTCTTTCCTCAGTCATTGTCTGAAGACAGCATATGTACCTCGCCCCCACACACATTGATCTGCCATTTCTGCCAATCTTTGCATTTCTACCACTCAGAGCTCATTTTCTCTATGGTCCTTAGATACTTTGAAATGACCTTTTTCTCTCTCCTTCTCTTTCTCTACATTCTATCACCAAATTGTTTGCCAGATTTGCTTAGAGTCTTATCTTCTGTGATATTCCCACTGGTCACCCCTCAAATTCATGATCTCACTGTTGCAGACTTCATATTTGACCTCCATGACCTTCATTTTTAATGTGCTCCCATTACTGCCAGATCAAAGTTCATTAAAATTTATTGAGCTGCTAAGACTGGAGCTGTTCAGGCCACACTCCTTCCAATACCAAACTACCCTGTTGGGACACACAGTGGCTTTCTAAGTACCCCCTCTACCATCTGGTTTTCCTAAGTGGTACTGCTGGCACCCTAAATCTAATTTCATCTCTACACACCCCTTCCCAGTGACCATGAGCACCTATCCAATGACTAGTATTCATTACATTCCTCCCCCCTCTTTCTCCCTGTCTCTCTCCCTCCAAGTCTCCACCCCCTCCCCTCTTCTCTCTCTCATATTAGCTATCAGAAACCTCTGTTTTTAGGAACTAGTACAAGAAAGTGTCAAGTCTTACATCATCTTCCACAATTGGAATTGTGCAGATTCTGCAGAAAAAGAAGACATTTTTCATAGATAAAGAACAGAGAGTTCCAAACCCTTGACTTGTAACCTCAACATTATCTGTAGTTTTTCCTGAGAAGAGGGTCTTGTTACCCGTCAGGGGGAGGAGAGTCCCTTGGGCCTGAGGGTGTTAGATCCCCCAGTATAGGAGAATGACAAGGAGGGAAGATGAGAGTGGGTGGGGGGGGTGGGTTGGAGAATATCCCCATAGTGGCAGGGGGAGGGTGGAGGGAATAGGGAGGTTCCAAAGGGGAGATCTGGAAAGGGGGAAACATTTGAAATGTAAATAAAATATGAAAATAAAAAAAATTAAAAAAAAGAAATCAGAACTCTGACAGAAATGCACATGCTGCTGAAAATCAGTTGTTTTGTTTTAATGAAGATGTAATATATTTATTCCTGAAAACACTACAAAGAAGGGTTCTGCTACAGAAAATGACTTTCAAGAGACAGTTCATTTCTTTGTGTTGTTGTTGTTGAGACACGGAGTCTTAAAGACTAGACTGTTTTCAAACTCACTATGTAGTCAAAGATAAACTTGAACTCCTGGCATCCTCCACCCTCCACCTCCAAAGTGCTGGGATTATAAACTTGTGCCATCATGATCGTCTAACAGCACGAAACCTTTCCTCTTACTTGTACATCTCTATGGATCATAAAAGAGAACTTTTAAAAATTAAGTTGCTATCATGAGTACTTTGGGGATTAGACAGTCTTTGAATGTTTTCCACCCAAAACAGAAACTAAAGCTACTAATGACATTTTTCTTACATAACAAAAGCTTATGATTAATGTACCTTTGAAAAGACAACGAAAGGAACTCCTGCCATGTAGTCTTTTAGGCTCACCTTTCATTTTGTCTCTTTGACAGTTCATAGATAGATACTCATGGACTCTGAACATGACTGATGTCTGGGCGGGGGGGATCCCTAAAATTCACTGAGCTGCTAGACTGGGCATTCTTCCAAAGCAAACTCTCCTTCTGGGACACAAGTTCTGGGTTTGCAAACAGTGAATTTTGCATTAAAAAAACAACTCCCTATTTTCTGGATGGGATTACGGGAAACAGTTTGGCAATCTGTACAATGTGATGTATACTGGCACCTAAGCCATCCTTGGTGTTTGCTAGTCAATACCACATCTGGATTCCCTTGCCTTTGGGGTTCTGATTGAAAAAGAGAGAAGGAAGAATGAGCTGGATGTCAATTCCATGTGGTGGAAGAAGAGAGCAGCACTGGGTGCCCACATTCCCTGCAAGGGAATACAAATAAGTAACAAATACCAGTATCTACAGATGTCATGAACTGCCATACTGACCACGAATCACCTTTCCAATCACTTCATATAACAGCCCTCAACAATCTTCAGAAGTAAGTATTATCACTATCCCCATTTTGCAGATGATAAATCCAAGGCATAGTGATAATTAAGGATCATTTCTAGTAAGGATTTGAACACGCACACATCATGGCACTAGAATGAAGAATTTGTGGGATAGTGAGAAGAAAAGCCATAGGGCAACACTGTACAAAAGAAAGGTACCATCCAGGTAAAGTCAATTGTGACCTCTGGAACTGGCTAGTGAGACTGAGTCCCTGAGATTTTAATTTCATTTAAATTAAATTGCAAACAGTCTGTGGTGGTTTGAATGAGAATGGTCCCCATAGGCTCATTTACTTGAATGCTTGGTCCCCAGTTTTTCAAACAGTTTGGGAAGGACTAGGAGGTGTGGCCTTGTTGGAAGAGGTGTGTCACTGGGAATGGACTCTGAGCGTTCGAAAACCCACACCATTCCCAGTGAGCTTTCTTTCTGTCTCATAGTTATGGATCAACATGGGAGCTCTCAGCTACTATTCTAGCCAGAATGCCTGTCTGCCTGCTGCCATGTTCTCTACCCTAATAGTCATGGACTCTAACCCTCTGGAACTGTTAGCCTCAGAATTAAACACTTTATAAGTTGTCTTGGTCATGGAGTCTTAACACAGCAATAAAAAGTAACTAAGACACAGCCATACACTGGTAGCATCTCCTGTTTATATTATGGAAAGAACCTCTGCCAAACGGCTAGCTCTGGAAATATTTGACAAAGAAGTAGGATCTTTGATATATGACCCTTGGGTGCAAGCGAACCATCAATTTCCAGATCACTTCTTGAGCCATATCCAATTGTAGATTTTGTCCTGCCAAAAGGTATCAACGTAGGACTGAATGCCAACTAAAACACTGTCTGCTCTCAACCTTGACTATAGCCTGCATCACCCCTGAGAAGAATGCTTTTCCAAGTTAATCTCAAGGGGACATTGTTAGAATGGTTTGTATTGAGATTTGGTTTATGCTAGTATATCTCCAGGGAATGAGGCAATTCCCTATTTTTTTCTCTTCTTTTACTAGATCTTTAAGGACTAGTACACCCCAACTGTAAGACCTGGATTGCTTTCCTTCATAGTCTGTCATGGATTGTGGTAGTCTTTTCTAATCTCCTCCTGTAGGCGCATTTCTAAAGGAATTCCCTGTGTTTCTAATCATAATAACTCTGGGGTTAGTAGCATAATAAACACAGGGATTCTATCAATTCCTACGGTATCTTTAAAGCCTGTAGTAACAGCTTTCCACAGACTTCACTACAGCACAGAGCCAGGAGACTCCTAAAGGATTGTTCTGTTTGTTCTCTGCTAGCAAGTCTTGGGAGGCAGATGTACTCAATTGTTCTTTTTCACTCCTGTACTACAGTGATGCTGTGTTGCTTATAATTCTCAGTCTTCACCCTCTCCCTGAATGTTCTTTAGTTTTGGATCCTACTAAGAATTTCACAACTAATTTATTAAACGCCTACCTCATGTGTCAAGTACTGGGTAAAACACAAAACAAATCCCCTGCTCTCAAAGGAGATTGCTGCATAAAACACAAAACAAATCCCCTGCTCTCAAAGGAGATTGCTGCCTGGAGAAGGGAACTACCAGTAAGTAAACAGGAAATGACAACACACTGCACAGAGTACCGTGACCTGCAAAAGTACTATTGAGGATATGTCTCCAGACTTGAGAACTCAAAGAAGACTCTCCGAAGAGGAAATTGCATCTGAGCTGAGCTGAGAACAAATGGGAGGCATTAGATGAAAGGGCAAGGTATAAACTGTGAGAGTAGGCCAAATGTTCCTACTATTCTGTGTAAATATCCTGTGTAAATACCAATATTGTGTGTATTGAAGTCAGTGTAAAGAATAGAAATAAATTCAATATAGGATGTAAGAGGGGCAAAGAAGAAGGAGGAGACAGGCTAGCCAGGTGATACGGGGTATTGTTTGTCCTGTTTAAGAGTATGAACTTTGCAATAACTGTACAAGAAAACCACAAAAATCTTAAGAAAAGCTGATTCAGTAGGTAGCAAGGGTGAGCATGTAAAACTTGAAAACTTCCAATGAGAACTTTTACATGAGGATTGGGGAATGGATCACACGACCTTAAGTGCCACCTGGCTTTACCAGTCTCTGTCTCAAACTTATCAGACTGAGCCTCTCACCCAAGGGAGAAGAGAGTGACTGCAACTCCCCAGGACACTTAGGAGGGATTTCATTCAACAATTCATGTGATTTGAGGAGACTGACATGCCAAGCCTGGTTTATACAAATGCACTGTATATGAATATACTGAAATATCACATGGGTAGCTCATAAATATGCATATTTTGTATGTATCATTTAAAAGTAAATTTAAATGAAAAATATGGGGATTTTGTCCTTTGTCCATGATCTGCCCATGAATGTTTTAAGATAGTACAAATATTTTCCATGATGTCATCAGGCAAAATGGTCACTGCAGGATTTTATTTTTTCTATTTGTAAGGTCTCAAGAATGCATGTGTTCTACCACTGAGCCACGGCCACAGCATGACATTCCAGGACATCTATCTTCAGAAGTCCTAGAGAGGGTCCCAGCCATGCCTTTTTGAACTTTCTTTCAGAACTGTTTTATCAGTCAAGAGAACAAGGCCATGTAGAGAACAGACTCCCAAGACGAGATTCCTTTCTCCATCCAGCTAGCTGTCACGGTACTTCCATATCCTTGTCCTAGTTAGATTGTTTGTTTGTTTGTCTATTTTTCATAAACCTAAACATATCCAGAAAGAGGGAATCTCAATTGAGGAGTTGCTTCCATCAGATTGGTTTGTGGGTAATCTGTGATGCATTTTCTCCATTAATGACTGGTGTGGGAGATCCCAGCCCATGGTAGATGATACCACCCCTGGTCCTGGGTTGTGTAGAAAGTAAACTAAGTATGTCAGGGGGAGCAAGCAAGTAAGCAGCACTCCTTCATGGTCTCTACTTCAGTCCCTGCCTTCAGGTTCCTGCTTGAGTTCCAGTCCTGATTTTCCTCCAAGATGGACTATAAACTTCATCCCCTAGCTGCCTTTTGTATTTTTATATGGAAATAGAGACCCAGACTAATGTAATCACCACAACTGATAAGGGGGATAGAAGAGGGTGGATATAGCAGGGCTATCAGAGCCCTTGATAACCAATTGCACATTTCAAAGACTGGAAATTAGTTTGAAGGCCATCAGTACACAGAAATAACAATATTTGAGGAGAGAGACACCATAATTACCATAACTTGATCACGGCACAAAGTATATATATGAACCAAAATACAATACAGTATTCCACAAGTATGTACAAATTTAGAATTTTTAAAAAATGATTAAGTATACCCATGAAGTCTCCAGGGCCTTTATAAAAATCCCCCAATTTCAGCCAGGCATAATGATACAGGAGTATTGCCACAGTTTAAGGCCAGCCCAGGATACACAGTGAGTTCCAGACCAGCATAAGCTACAGCATGAGAAACTGTTTCATAAACAGAGAAAGGAATGAATTCTTTATATGTATATAAGTACATAAATGGCTCTCAGGGGAATTGTGATACTTTTTTTAAAAGCCAGTTTTATGTGATATATGCTGTAGAATTCCATTCCATTTCAGTGACATTCTTGAAATAACAAAATTGCAGGGCAGTGATGGCACACACCTTTAATCCCAGCACTTGGGAGGCAGAGGCAGGTGGATTTCTGAGTTAGAGGCCAGCCTGGTCTACAGAGTGAGTTCCAGGACAGCCAGGGCTACACAGAGAAACCCTGTCTCGAAAAAAAAAAAAAACCCAACCAAACAAAAAGAAATAACAAAATTATATAGATGGAGGACAGATTAGTGAATGGTTGCCAGAGGTTAGAGACCTGGGAGAGGGAAATGAGAAATGAGATGGGCTGGAAGAGGTGGCTATGACTCTGAAAAGGGCAACTGGAGGGAACTGGGTAGCGATGGAGCCATGTGACAAAGCTGCACAGAATGCTACACACAGATACATATGAAACTACCGTCATGGGACTAAGATTGCAGATTGTGCCAATACCAAATTTCTGGTTTTGATATTGCTTTAGAGTTTACCACGGGGAGAAAAGGAGTGAAAAGAATACAAGGGTCTACCCATATACATGTTGCAATATTGTGTGAATGAGCTTTTAAAAATAGGAAGTCTTTTTAAGTAGATGTATTTTCTATTCAACTTGTCTATTCTTCTTGTGGTGTTTTGGTCGTTTGCTTTTTGATTCTTTTCCTTTTTTGTTTTGTTTTGTTTGATGGGTGGAAATTTCTTTCCTTTTGATAGTTGTAAAATTTCTTATTACACTTACGTATAGGTATTTATTTATTTAGTGAGAGATATACACATCATGGTACATGTGAGGATCAGAGAACAACCTGCAGAATTTATCACATGGGCCCCAGAAATCAAATCCAGATCCCTAGGCTTAGAAGCAAGTGTCTTTACCTGCTGGGCCATTTCAATGACCCTTTTCTTTTAGTTTTATTTTTAGATTAAATTTTAGTTTGCCATAGCAAGCAATGGGGTTAACTATGAATTACCTATCTACTGCCTTCATAGAAAAGAGTAGGTTGGAGCTGAATATGTAGCTCAGTGGGAAAACACTTCCCCAGCATTTGAAAGGTACTGGTGGTTGTTTGTTTTTGAGATAGGGTCTCTCTCCAGAGCTCTGGCTGTCCTGGAGCTTGCTGTGTAGACTAGGCTGGTTTCAAATTCACAGACTTCTGACTGCCTCAGCCTCCTGAGTCCTAAATTTAAAGGCATGTACTACCACGCTCCAGCCAAGGCCGGGACTTTTATCCCCACCACTACATATAAAAAATAGGCTGTTCAGAGCCAAGCTTGGTGGCACATGACTTTAATCCCAGCAGTAAGGAGGCAATGGCAGGTGGATCTCTGTGAATTAGAAGCCAGCCTGGTCTATGAAACGAGTCCAGGACAGCCAGAGCTGTTATGCAGAAAAACCCTGCCTTGAAAACAACAACAAATGACTGTTCTTTTTTTAAAACAAGGTTAAATCCAAAGGCTCCCAACACAATCAAAATCAGTGTTCCAGTTAACCTGCTGTGTGTGCAATACATACTCACCAATAGTAAAGAGTATAGTTTGTGTCAGGGCTTGTATTCCTTCCAGGGAGCCAGGAACACTTCATATAGCTCAGGTTGTGCCAAATGCACTGGAGATCAGTCACAGCAGACTCAGGATCACCTAGAAGATCCAGGCAAGAATCCTTGTCATGGAAAACAGTCAACAACCTATACCCTAAGATCACACTCATTTCACCAGAAGTCACCCAGGACAGTGAAAATATAAATGTAATTGTTCACAGCTTTCTTTCTTACCTTTTCCTACGGAGAAAGCATCTTTTATATCTCCAAAGGAACCTTACTCTTCTGACTAGAGAGTGGTTAAAAGTCAAATAATATTTCAACCCTATGCAGTGCCTACAAAATAACTAAATGAATGTAAAAATGCAAACAGCCCCTGTGTTTTGTCATTTTAATATTTATTTTAATTAAAATATAATTATATCACTCTCCTTCCCTTTCCTTCCTCCAATGTCTCCCTCACTTCCTCTCAAACTGATGGCCTCTTTTTCTTTGGTTATTATTGTTAAATACACATATATATATATATATATATATATATATATATATATGTAAGTATATGAATACAATCAGATAAGTCTGGTTTTGTTGCTTGTGTACATATGATTTCAGGGCTGAATACTTGGTATTGTGTGTCTGCATATGGGTTGTGTGCCTATGAGTACATGTCACTGCAGAAGTCAGAAGCATCCAGTACCTGGAGCTAGAGTTAAAGGTGGTTGTGAGTAACCTGACATGGATACTTGGAACCTAACTAGGGTCCTGTGGGAGAGGCAAGCCTTTTATAAAGACACAATTTACTTTCCTTTCTTCTCATCAAGGGGAGTTCTATGGGGAGATAAGCACAACCTAAGATTTAATAGCTGTTTGTTGTCTGCTGTGGTTGTAGGGGCTCCTCTTCCCAGACCCCTCTTTTCTGACGTGGTTTTCTAAGTAGCCTAAGATGACCAAAAATTTGTCATGTAGCATAGACTGGCTTTGAACTTGTAATCTTCCTGTCTCCTCCTCCTGAACACTGGAATTAGAGATGGTGTACCACCAAGGTGACTGTCCTTATCTTTTGTTAACTGTTTGGCTGGCTGATTTTAAAGTACTGGCTCAATCTCCTGGCTTCAAACAATCCTTCCCATCTTGGCCTCATAAGTACAGGCAGATGCTACCACACCTGGCCTGGAATCCTCCTGATGTGATATCTCTCTTGATAAAGATTTCACTTATCATGTTTCTACACTAATTCAATGCCTATGTTTGAAATGTTAGCCTTTCACCCTCTTGCTCCTTGAAAGAATACTCCACTGAGCCATCACAAACTATTTTATGTCACAGTATAATTGCTTTTCAAAGTATTAAACTCCTAAAAAGTACAAATATAGTAGGCCAAGCTGGTTTAAATCATGATCTCAGTCGCTTCACAGTCCTAAATTTTATACCTTTAAAAGCAGTACTTCAGATGTTCTTTTGATCAATGCAAAGCAGAGAGGCTTGAAGAACGAGCCATGAAGGGCTAAGGTTTGGAAGTTGGAGAAGAAGCCTGGCCCTGCCTAACAAAGGGCCAAGATAATATGAAAAAAAAATGATTTAAGTATTTATTGTAATCCTCTCAATGATTGTAAGAGGTGGGTACTCCCATCTTATAGATCAGAAATATAGTTAAGGGGCAATAAACAAATCAAGATCACACAATTAGTAGCTGGCAGAGCTGGGATTTAGATTTTGGTAGCTGGTATCTGGCAGCCTTTTTTAAATTAATGTAGGCTCCTCCCTGTGCATAAGAGGCAGAAGTACTGTTGGTGAAGTGGTACAGGGGACAATGATCCTCACCACCCAAGGGCTTTTCCTTTGACTAGTCATGTATTCAGCCTAGGCTGGCATAATTATTCTCCATACCAACCTAATTTCCATATGTCATGAATCAGACAGTACTATAGGTTCCCTAAAAGCACTGGGCTTGAAGACCTGGAGCAAGTCAATTCATCATCTCTCCATCATGAAACAGATCAGGGTAACAATGCATGCTTTATTTACAGTTCAGATAAGTGGGCAAAGCATATTTTAGGGAGGAAGGGAGGGAGACAGGAAAGGAAAGGGAGGGTGTGTATTCATTTTTCAAATGATAAAAGAAAGCATTCTAACTATGTACATATCATTATTATTCAAACTCTGTGTGAGCAACTTGAAGTGGCAACATCCTCAAACTTACCAGCATCTAGCACAGGTCCTAACCCTTATTTGACTCAGTAAAACTTGGAGAATGAAATGAACTCATGACCAGTGACTGTGAGGACACTGAACAACTGGGTATACTCTTGAACTACCAAGGGAGAACAATTTTATCTGTTACCTTCAGGGGGTGAGATGCACTTTTTCACCAAAGGGCTAGGCTTCTCACTTTCATTGGCACTACACTGAGACCCCACTTGCAGACAGATTTTCTCATTTAGGGGTAATTCCTCTTTACGGCGAGTTTCAGGAGCAATTTTCTGAGAGTAAAAAGTAAAAAAAAAAAAAAAGGAAAAAAGGAAAAAGTAACTTCTACAGAAAACACAAAAAGACACTTAAATAACAGTCTTAGCAGACCCAAATGTTTAAGAAAAAAAGATCAGTTCTTAAATGGCGTTGTCTCACTTTTCTGCCATGCCTGTAGACATTCAGTAGTATCCCAGTCCTGGCTTTGGTTGTCATAACTTTGAAGCAGAGAAGCAAGACACTACTGACATTTAATGGATAGAGGCTAGGAATGATACCAGACATCCTATAATGAACAGGTTAGCCCACCCTTCTCCTCCAAAAAATAATTAGTGTACTAATTAATTATTAGCCTGTATCAGGCACTAATAGTACCACCTACCACCAAATAAAACTCTAGTGTGGATGAAGACAAATCCCTACATCTGAAAGTAAAACTATTATAAAACTTACTTAAAGCTAACATCAAGTTTCTACAAGCAAACTAAAAGGAAGCAATTACTAAAATTCCATCAAGATCAAGGTTAAAAATATGTCACATCAGAACTCCAGTCATCGTGGAAATCTCTGGAGGAAAGGGTCCAAAGGGACACTTTATTAAGCACTTTTTTTTTTTGGTGGTGTCTGAGTAAGTTTCAAGGATTGCTAAATATAGACTTCCACACTTCATCTGGAACACAGATAAGGAAGCTTTGTGGAACCACGGAGGCCCCAGACAACTCAGTTCAGACACCAGAAATCTAAGACTAAATCACAAATCAGAACAAAGTATTACGGGCCTCTCTAGGATATTAACATTTCCAGAGGTGAGAGGAATAATTAAGAATGCAGCTGCTTTTAATCAGAGTTCTAAAGACAGCACTTCCTGTTTTGTAAAAGTTTCTGACTCAAGTTTTTCATAGTTTTTCCTTTCATAATTTCCTGGTGGCCATGAAGAAGGAGGAAATGGTCACGTCGCTTAATGATATTTTACATGCCTCCTACTGGCTGCGAATGAGGGAAGCCTGTGTCGTCTCTGAAACTAGGAAACAAGGATGTTTTCAGGAAGTCACCAACAAACCCATGATGAATATACTGGAGCCAAGATATGCATACAGAGACAGAATAGTTCTTAGGCACAATTAAGATAGTGCTCTGGAAAAGTGGGGTGGGATGACAGAAAAATAGATCTTTTCAAGTAAAATCCTGGCTTGGAGAAAAGAGGTGGTGACTTTACACAAACATGGAGAATCTAGCAAATGATGTTTATCCTCATGGGGGCCTCTGGCTTGCTATTCATAGCCAAGGGCATTTTCACAAGGAATTCTTGATTGTTTGCCAAGAAACCTACTTATCTCTTGGCTTCCCATATAGGCCTCTGCCTACCAGGATGAAAAAGAACAGGGCTGACAGAAGTCTTCCTGAAGTGCCTCCTCATTTAACGATTGTCCCTTTAGAAATGAATGTGTGCCAAGGAAGAGAGGTTTCTGACCGAGCCCATGAAACTCAAGACCAAGGCTCCCCCCCCCCCAAGAGAGTGATAATGGTGACAGAAAAGCTTCCAATATTAAGTCTCATCAGCGTCCCTACTTTACCCATCACAGTTGCTAAATGAGCCTCGCTTACTCACAGGTCCTTCCTAATAATTCTCATATAGGACATAATAGTCGCTCTCTAAGGACACCACGGGAAAATGTCCTGGCAAACCTCATAAATTAGGGCCAGGAGGACAGCTCGGTGGTACAGTACTTATCTCAAAAGTGTGATGCCTTGGCTCAATCCCTAGTATCACAGTTTTTGATGTTTCTTATTTAAAATAACCCTTTTTATTTTAAAAAGTATTTTTTTTTAGAGATCAGAAATTAGGATCGTGGGAGGGGTGGTTGGATCTCACTTCTCTTACTATATTAGGAGCTGCTCCAGTTAGAGCATTTTATACTGTCATTTTGAAATTAACAATTGCTTCTGACATAAATTTGGATCTTATCTTCTAAGTGCATGCATAATAAAACAAATATTTAAAGATAATAATTTTAAAAGTCTCTTTCCATGATGGTGCATGCCAGTAATCTCATCATTTGGGATGTAGAAGCTGAGGAATCAGGAGCTCAAGGCTAGCCTCGGCTACATAATGAGACAGAAACCAGCCTGAGATATAAGAGAGCCTGTCTCAAAAAAACAATCTCCAACTTTAAAGTATGTGATATTAAATTGGTATGAATAAAATAGGAAGCTTGAATAGTAATGATCACCAAGTCTAACGAGTCTCTCTGTATCAGACAAGAAACAAAATTCCTCCCAACAGGTCCTGATGAGGTATATATAACTTTCAGCTTTGGTGCATCATTCCACTGGATGCTGCTGTAATGACAGTATTCTTCACTTCTCTGGGAATCTGGCCTTCTTGTAAAATTTATCCAAACCTGAGGCTATAGTCCTGAATTTCTCTGTCTCCCTGAAGAGGAACGCCACACCTTTTCCTGACTCTCATTCTCTCCCAGCAGGAAAGGGAACCAGCCTTGGCTTATGCCTCTGTGCATGCTTGGACTGAAGGGCCTTTGATTCATTTGCCCAGTGGGACTTCCCTATCTCTTGGTGATGAAAGAAAACCTGAAATGCATTGCCAGAGCTGCCTCAGCTTGCCAGACTGGGGAACTAATGGATAGGGATAAAGCAATAATGGAGGTTAACTGGTGATATCAATCTTAGGTTTTTCAAAACTTCTCGACAGATCTCTCATATCTTGATAAGCCTCTCTGTGAAAACTGCAAACTAACTTCAGACTTGATCTTATTTAGTAACTTGGAAGTACAGGGCTTCTGCCTAAACTACCCCTGTTCAATAGGCCTAGGGATTAGTTACAACCCTAAACATGATACTGAGGTTGCATCCAAAGGACAGGAAGAAAAGCATTGTTCTTGCCACTCATTCGGAGCCTCAGGGCAGTAAACTCCAGGAAGTCTAGACAATACTACCTCCTCAAAATCCTGGACCCCCCAAAACACCTCTCTCACTATCCAAAATCAAAGATGTACACTCACCAAAATAATTGAATAGATGTATCAAAAAAGAATCCAACTATCCAATCCTGCCATCAACCATTTATTTAAATCATCTGACTACTTCTAACTGGCACTGGTTACCATTTTGCCCTGTTATTTCCCTCCGGCACCAGGAAATGCAAACCCACCCACCTCTAACACCTCATCTGCCCACTTTCCCATGGAATTTACCTTTAGACCCCAAAGTTCTTGCACATCTATCTGTATACATGATTCATGAGATGCTAAATGTAAAAAATGCTCTGAAATTGCATGTCACATTAATACCAGAACACAGAGCTACAGAGAAGAATATAAGAACAGACTCAGCAAGAAGAGAACTGGCTATTTATGGGTGCCAAATACATACAGCTATCTAGTATTTATTGTAAGAACAATTAATTATATTCAATCATCAAATAATTAGCAACTTTTTTCAAATGTTTGATTTTGTTGAGAGCTGTTTTCATAGTTTTCCCCATCTGAAATTTGAGAACAACCTAAAATAAAATCCCCACTCTGAAGATTACAATTTGACTCATTCCACAGTGTTTGGTCACTTTACCTGAACCATGGCATGTACTGTAGCAAACTTACCTTATCCTGTTGGTCATCAAAGTGACTAAAGTATCTGAGACTGCAATTTGGACTGGCTCCCTCAGGAGGACTCCATGTCCATATTACTGTGCAGAGATTTTCGACAGAGACACGCAAATTCGTCACAGGTGGTTGAACTTCTGTTCAAATCAAACATAAGACAAACATTTATCCGTGCCAGCCAGAAGTTTTAATGGTTTATTTAATCTATTCTTCTACATCCTAGAGGCCAAGACCAACACTCTGAGTTAATGATATCCAACATTTGCTGAGACAGACACAGTGTTACACTTTCTACATATTAGTGACGAAAATCTCCATTAGACCCCTTTTGAAATAGGGACTGCGGTTGGCTTCATTTTAAAAACTGTGATGACTATTTGGGTGTGGTCGTTCATATCTGTAATCCCAGCACTTGGGAGCCAGAGGCAATAGGATTATCCTGAGTTTAGGGCCAGTCGGAGCTGAATAGTAGATTCAAGGCCAACATGAGCTCTCTTAAAAAGGGGGGGAGGATATAGGGGGGTTTTGGAAGGGAAACCGGGAAGGGAGATATAATTTGAAATGTAAACAAATACAATGATTAATAAAAAAAGAAAGAGAAGAAACAGAACAAAGAAAGAGGGGCAAAGGAAGGGGAGGGAAGGGAAGAAAAGAGGGAAAACAGGTTGTCAAGGTAACTCACTGGGTAAAGTCACCTGCCCACAAGCCTGGGTACCTCAGTTCAATCCCCAGGTTCTACAAGGTAGAAGGAGAGAACAGACCCTTGGAAGGTTTTCTGACTCCCACACACATGCAGCGGCATGCATGTGCAAGCAAGCACATGCATTATACTTTTAAAGGTATAACAGCAAAAGTAATGGAGGCACAAGGAAGTCAGTCGCTTTCCTCATACCACGTGACAGAGCTAGAATTGCAATAATGTGGTTTATGGTCACTTTCTTTTTTCAGATGGTTTCTCAGGGAGCTCAGACTGGCTGTAAACTCTCTAGCTAAGCTGGTCTTATACTCCTACGTCCACCTCTCAATTGGTACAGTTACAGGTATGCACCACTATGGCACACATCTTTTCTTTCTTCCCTTTCCTTTGTGGTTCCATGAATAGAACTTAGAACCTCGAGCATAGGAGGTTTCTCTGTCACTAAGCTACATCTCCATCTCTCAGGTCATAGGCTTAGTTAAATATAATTAATATAAAAATAACATATTTTCTTTAGTATCCATGTGAGGTCTATTCCAGAACCTTATTTAGAAAATGAAATTTGCAAATGTTTCTGTGTAGCATTTGCATATAGTTTATGTACATCCTTCCACATTTGTTTTATTTTTTATTAATCATTTTATTCATTTACATTTCAAATGATATCCCCCTTCCTGGGATCCCCTCCACCAATCCCCCATCCCTCCTCACTCCCTCCCCTTTGCCTCTGTGAGGGTGTTCCTCACCCATTCACCCACTCCCACCTTACCCCTCTAGCATCCCCCTCCACCGGGGCATCAAGTCTCACTCCCATTGATGCCAGATAAGGCCATCCTCTGCTACATATGTAGCTGGAATCCTGGCTCCCTCCATGTGTATTCCTTGGTTGGTGGTTTAATCCCCGGGAGGTCTGGAGGGTCCAGTTAGTTATATTGTTCTTTCTATGGGGTTGCAATCCCCTTCAGTTCCTTCAGTCCTTCCCCTAGCTCTTCCATTGGGGTCCCCAGGCTCTGTTGATGGTTGGCTGTGAGTATCTGTATCTATATTGGTCAGATACTGGTAGAACCTCTCAGGGAATAGTCATATCAGGCTCTTGTCTTCCACATACTTTAATGGCACATAGATCAATGTTATAATGTACTGTTTGAGGAATAATGACTAGAAAAACTAAATTATAACATGTTCAGTACAGATGTACTGACTGAATGATTGATCTTTCTTTTTCTTTCTTTTGTTTTAAATCTATAGGCAATTGACCAGCAAACACAGAGCCCATGAATGAGGAGCCTATGGATTCTAATTTATTTACTAATTGTTTTGGTGATAGGCTCTCATTATGTAGCCTTGGCTGACCTAGAACTTGCTATCACTATGTGGACCAGGTTGGTTTTGAACTCACAGGGACCCACTCACCTTTGTTCCCCAGTGCAGGGACTGTGGATTCTTAAATATTAGCATTCCCAAGATTCTTCCTCCAGGATATTGGGATTCCTCACACTCAATACAAACAGTTTGCTCAGCTGTTTTGTGACTTAGCAAACCAGATTTTCAATTGTGCTCTCTTCAGTTGTCCTCAAACTAACATGTCCTAGCCCTTGGGTTTTTTGATTTGTGTTTTTTGTTTTCATTCTAATACAGCGTTTCCAAAGTACTGAGAAGGAGATTTAGCACCCCTGATTCCCCCTGGGATCTGAAACTATGAAGCCAGAGCCAGAGAGGGAAAGTAGAGAAACCAAAACAGTATCTCAAACTTTCCTGAGAACTTCTAAAGCCAGGATTATCCTCCGCAGAAGCTGGGTGGGAGTGGAAAGGAGTTCTCTGCCTTTCTTTACAATGCTTCTGCAAACATTGCAGAACAAAATTTATTAAAGCCATTTAAAAACCTACCCAGGCATGGGAGGCCTACCTGTAATCCCAGCACTCGGGAGACGGAGGCAGGAGGATCTTGAACATCAGCCTATACTGCAAATGGAGACCCTCCATGTCAAAAACAAAACCAAGGTCGACAATGACAGCAACAATAACAAACTAAAGCAAAAGACAACCCTCGAGGAGCTAAGAGTATAGCTCAGTGGTAGAATACTTGCCTATAATATGCCAAACCCTGAGTTCGAATCCAGCACTGAAAATAATAATAGCTGATGTTATTAATATGATGAATTAAGAACTATAGTTATAGTGTTTTATCATAACATTACAAAAACCCCATCAGTCCCAAATATCAGCCCCATGGGCACTATGTAGTTGAAGTTTCCCTAACAGTCAATTTAATACATCACTAGTGTTTGGGCAGCAGCCTTTAAAGCCCTTGAATCTTGATATTGCCTTACTTGCCTGATACAACTACTGATAAGCTTTTCCCAAGGCCCGGGGTAGGTACAGTCCAGAACCTGTCAAGGTCTTTAGAAGCAGGAAATTTCTACCCCAATGTCTTAAACTGAGCTAGTAGCTTGCTATGGTGGCCCATAGATATAATTTCATCACTCTGAATACTGAGGCAGAAGGATCACTGTTGAGTTTGAGGTCAGTCTAAGCTGTGTGGTGAGCTCTATCAGTTAGGATTTTAGAGACCACAAGATACTTGAGGACTTCCTCACAGTTTCCAGAAACTACTTTATTCTGCAGTTTCCAGAAACAAGTTTTAGCAAAAAATCACAGATACCTGGTGTAGTAATTTGAATAGATTTGGCCTCCATAGATTCATGTGTTTGACTGCTTGGCCCATGGGGAGTGGTACAATTTGGAGGTATTCGAGTAGGTGTGGCCATGTTGGAGGAAGTATCTCACTGTGGAGGTGAGCTTTGAGGTTTCCTTCTATGTTCAGGCTCTGCCCAGTGTATAAGACAGTCTCCACCTGGCTGCCTTCAGATCAAGATGTAGAACTCTCAGCTCCTCCAGCACCATGTCTGCCTTGAAGCAGCCATGCTTCCTACCATGATGAGTATGGACTGAACCTCTGAAACTGTAAGACAGCCCCAAGGAAATGTTTGCCTTTACAAGTGTTGCCTTGGCCATGGTGTCTCTTCACGGGAAAACAAAACAAAACAAAACAAAAACTTAATCAAGACACTTGGTTTAGCAGTTTCTGACTATCCATTTAGCTCTCCCACAAATATTAAAGACCTGATAAGAAAAGCAATGGAACTATTATTTATTGTTATTTTTATTGGATTCTAAGATTTGAGGTAATTTAAGACAATTAAACCCTACCCTGTTTTGCTGGGTTTTGTGGGGGTTGGTTTTTTGGGTTTTTTTTTTTTTGTTGTTGTTGTTGTTGGTTTTTTTTTTTTTGAGATAATGTCTTATTCCCACTCAGACTGCCTTGAAGTCACTATGTAGACCTAAAACTCACACCAAAACTTCTACCTCAGCCTCTGATATATTTGAAATCTATCAAAGGTCTGCCCTAAGTCTAATCTCCCAAATGAGATTTAATTTTCCCATCTGTTTGAAAATACTATTTAGCCACATCTAACTGGTTTGCATCTTAAGCTACTTGGGGGCTATTGAGCATTTTCTTTTTTCCTGAGTGGATACTTAATAAATGATAACATTTTTCTACTACCTACATTGTAAAAATTGTACATGGATGCAGGGTATACATGTTGCAGTATAGAAAACATCAGTAATATACCTTCCTACCTACATGGGTAGATGAGCTATAATCTCAGCACTCAGAAGGCTAACACAAGGTAATTGCACCCATTTTGAGGGCATTCTGGACTACATTGTGAATTCCAGGCCTAATCTGGGTTAAGAGCTAGATTCTGTCTAAAGTGCACATGCACACACACATTACTACCACCACCAGCAGCAGCAGCACCACCACCACCACCACCACCACCACAACCATGATGCCGACCACATGCTAAGTAGCAGATTCCAAGTAATATAAAGACATGTCCTAACTAGGCATGGTGACTCATGCATGTAATCTCAGCACTTGAAAAGCTGAGATACTTGAATTTTCACAAATTCAAGGCAAGCCTGGATTACAGAATTAATCTTTCTCCGAAAGAAAGAAGGGAGGGAATGAGGAAAGGAAGTAAGAAATAAGAAAAAGAATTTCTTTGCATTTAGAGACCCTAAAGGTGGCTGAAATTTTGCAATTTCCAGATAAAGGAATGGACTAGGAATACTGCAGTTATTTTTTTTTATCAAGATTTGATCAGTTTTAACTTTTCACACAACAGTGGTTGTAGAAAGTTGACCCTGGGCAAGCAAATGTGCATGTGCTTCTGGAACAGCTGATGTGAAGTTGGTCAAAGTAGGCAAAGAGAACTCTGCCCTCCAAATATCAGAGATCTGTATTCTGATCACTGGTTACTCTTCTAATAAGAGAGGCAAAGACAAAGTCCATGGTCAAGCTGTCACATTGACTTTATCATTGCAAGTCCATCACCTTCTGGCACAAGTGACTTTCAAGAACTTCACATTACTGGCATTCCTTTTCTCTTCCTCATTCACCCCCAATTTTTTTTTTTTATTTTTTATTTTTTGGAAACTAGACATTAAAGAGTCCAGACATTTAAAATTAATTGCATACATGAGGAAGATTAAGGACAAAGTTTCCAAAAGACCTGAGAGCCTCAAGTCAGAGACAGCCTCAATAATAAAAATAAACAGACACAGATGATCAAGCAAAAATCCCCAAGTGAATATAAAGAAAGAGTGTCCTCAGGGACATAAGAGAGCAGCTGCACATACAAAGTCACAGTGGTTAGGGCAGCATGCACATACCCTATGTGATCTCAAGCTGGACCAAATCCAAGCTTGGAGATTGGAGGTGGACATGAAATCCCCTAGCTGGGGAGCCATTGGCAACTGATAGTTTCTGGCAGAGAGAGAGAGAGTAAAGTTAGTTGTCTTTAAGAGTGCTGCCCCTGGCATGTTGCTCACACTCTAGTGGAAGGCCACACATCCATGAATGTATGGGCAGCAGAAATTGGACTTGATGGGTAAAAGTACTAAATTCTCACGGAATTAATAAAAAGGTGGGATCCTGCTGGGCAGTGGTGGTGCACACGTTTAATCCCAGCACTTGGGAGGCAGAGACAGGCGGATTTCTGAGTTCGAGGCCAGCCTGGTCTACAGAGTGAGTTCCAGGACAGCCAGGGCTACACAGATAAACCCTGTCTCAAAAACAAACAAACAAACAAACAAACCCAAAAACAAACAAACAAACAAACAAACAAAAAAAGGCGGGAGCCACCGAATAATCTGCTTTCCAAAATTACTATGTTCCTTTATTCAAATACTCTATTTTAAATAAAATCCAATCACAATTCATAAAAGGGAACAGTAAAGTATAGGTATTCTTTTTTCCTCTTTTTTGGCAGTGCTGAGGATAGAACCCAGGGCCTCGTATATACTAGGCAAGTGTTCTATCACTGAGTAACATCGCCGAGTAACATTTCAGCAAGTATGACCCAGTCAAAGAAAAAACCATCAGGATAAACTGTCCCTGAAAAAGGTAAGTCTGCTAGACAAAGTTTTTTCAAATGTCTTAAAGATACTTAAAGAACTAAAGAGAAGTAAAGAAAACAGAAATAGTGACAACCTAAAAAGAAACTAAAACCAAATTCTGGAGATGTAAAATAAAATAACTGAGCCAGGCATAGTGGCTTTCACCTGTAATCCAGGCATGCAGAAGGCAGAGGCAGGAGAATCACCAGGAATCTGAGGTCAGCCTGGGTTACAGAGTGGGCAATCAGAACTACATGAGTGAGATCCCATGTGCAACCTCCCCCCAAAAAATAATAATAAAATAAAATAAAAAACCAAAATAAGGTATTTAAAAATAGATGGGTCAAATAAAAGAATCAGCAAACTTGAATATAGCACAATGAAAATTACTGAATGAATAACAGAAAAATCAGGCTAAAGAAATAGGGATCTTAGCTTCAAACTTGTAGATGTGTGTGTTTGATTTGGAGGGGTCACAGAGGACCTGAATCCAGAAAGAACCTATGATACAGGAGAGGAGACGAGCCCTTAAGGGGGAGGGGACTGTAGAACATGTGTCGTGGAAGTAAGTTGAGCAGTGGAATAATGGGGGTTAAAGGCGTAAGCAGGGATGGGAGAGAAGAGAAATGACAAGCACTCAGGATGTACGAGAAAAATACTACAAAACCCACTATTTCTGTAAGCTCATTCATATATGAATGAAGAAGAGCTGGCATTATGGCTCATGGTTAAGATACTTTCTATTAAGTTTGACAACCTAAGTTCAAGCCCCAGAACCCACATGGTGGACACCTAGAAGACATGGGTTATTAATTGAAAATCTCAGTGCAAATTATGGGCTACCTCCCTGTAAGTTATTGGTCAAGGAAGCCTTAGAGTCCCCAACCACCAAATTACACAGGATATCATCATTGCTTTTCATTATCCACTATAGATAGATGGTAAGACACACTATACTCTGATTGCAGCACGCAGAGAAATCAACGGAGCTAATTTGGATACTTCCTTTGTGGTGACAGGCCGATTTCAAGGAGCTGAAAGGTGTTATGCTGGGGGAGAAAATTCACCCAACTGACTTACACAGCACTGCCCTGGGCATGGCACAATACCAATCTGTCAGGAAAGATGGCCCCATGGGTTTAATAATAGCATGACCAGTACTGGGGCAACCAACTCTTCTCTGACAGGATCTGAGGACTGCTCCACAGAAAGGAATTCCTATCTAGCACTGTAAATCTAGTCAAAAGCCCATGGCTGCGAAGTCATAGGCCCTCAGAGGAATCTACTTCTATTGTTTTGCTAGAACTGTGGTAGAACTGCCTCCTAAATATTTATGTTTATACCTCTAGTTTAGTCTTGCTCTCCTTCTTCGTTTACAGATGCTTCTTTCTGCAGCAGTTCACAGCTAAATGTTCAGCCCTAAATGAGACACTTGTATCAACCCTCACAAGTCTCAGGGAATAGGGGGCAAGGAAGATGGAAAGGATGTAAGAGATGGAGGATGGGGAGGAGAGCTGTCAATCTTTTAAGACATCGCACGGGCATTGATCTCATGAACTACTGTAGATATGGGGACTCACTACTACTATTGCTACCTGTATAGATCAGAGGAAGCCCTGAGTGTGTGATGTTCTGAGTTGAATGTATGTTACTGGCATAGGAACAGTTACATCAAGGACCCTAGCCTCAGACGCAGAGAGAAATGGCCAAGCCTTCCCTTCTGGTCCATGTGTAGATGTTAATAGTTTGTGCAGAAAATGTCCACCATCCCTTTCTCCTGCTAGATATTTGCAGCCTGAAGACTGTGCCCCTACAGAGACAGCTCCTACTAAGATTGGCTAAACCTGTCTCCTTGATCCAGTTGCATACCATAAGCCCCGCCTCCTTGTTTATCTTTATGTAATTACCCCACCTCCTTTCTCCTTGTTAATCTGTAAGTAATAACGCTGCCTCCTTCTTCAGCTGTGTACAATAACTCCACCTTCCTATTCAATGCTACATAATAAACACAGTGAGCTTTCTGACACGCTGTGGCTTCTCCATTAGAGAGCCTAGACCACAGATTCCTAGCTTTCTGCCCACGTGTCTGCCTGTTTGTCTTTTCCTCATTCCCTTGCAGCCCAGTCAGGTATACTCCTAGAGCTGCACACAGAAGTTAGCTATATAATATCAAGCCAGTAAATATCTCCAAGATCGGGGGTGGAGTGGTTCATGGGCCCCCACCCCTTGGCAATTGGTAGGTGCTAATGGAGGAAGAGCCATTTTTCTTTAGGACTATGGCTGCTGGTAGGTTGCCCATGTTCCTGAAGGCAACACTAACAGGACTTACTGTTTACCCTAGGTGTTTGATCTTTTAAGACTGAAGAAGAACAAACAGACCCCCAGGAACCTGTGGGACACCAATGTACCTATATCTGTATTGGGGGAGGGGTTAAGGAAGGACAGAAAAGGGAAGAAAGAGAATTTTAAGAAAGTCTGAAGGGCAAGGGAAATGGTTCAGATGGCAAGGCAGGCATGATTGTAATCCTGGCACTGAGGATGTGGAGACAGGCAGATCCCTGGGGCTCACTGCCCAGCCAGCCTATCCTACTTCGAAAGCTACAGACAAGTAAGAAACCCACAAGGAAGAAATGGACAGTGCCTGAGGATCAACTCCCTAAGGCTGAATAAAGAAGGGGATAGGGATGGAGAAGAAAAGGGGGAGGGGGAAAAGGAGAGGGAAGAGGCCGCCAGGCCTGATACATACCTGTCATCCCAGCACCAGGGAAGTAGAAGCAGGTAGATCAGGAGTTCAAGGTTATCCTCGGCTATGTTACCTAACAAGTTTCAAACCAGCCTGAGCTACAGGAGACCCTGTCTTAAAATCCAACCCAGACAAAGAAATAGTAACTGAAAATTCCCCAAATTTTATGAAAAATAGGATTGCAAACATCCAAACACAACCTCACTTTATAACTTAAGGGATTATAAAAAGAACAGGGCAGATCTGAACTGAGGAAAATAAAGGAACTTTACAAAGAAGACGAGAATAGAGATAAATGAACTAAGAAGTGGGAAAGTAAAGCTGTGCTAAGAAAAATAGAGGGTTCTTTTAAGGGCAGAATAATTTGTAAATCTTTATGTAGGCAAAGAAAAGCCTGCAGTGACTAAAACTCAAAATGAAAATGGATATATTAAATGGGTATATTATTACTGGTTCTAAAACATGAAAAATTATTATAAGAGAGAAGTATGAACCACTCAATACTAACAAATTTGATGTTTTAGATGAAATGCACAAATCCCTAGAAACACAAAAATCTACTGAAAGTAAAGCACAAAGAAATATATAATCTGAAATCAGTGATGAAATTTATCTCTTGACTCTCCAAAATCTAAACCTGATAGCTTCATGGGCAAATTGCATCAAGTATCTAAAAATTGAATAATGTACATTTCCAAACATTTTCAAAGGCCTTAAGAAGAAAGAATACTTCCTAATTCGTTCCTTGAGGCCTGCGTTATCTGATCCTATATACAAATAGACTGGTAGAAGGAAAGAAAACTACAGACCGATATAATCTTATCTATAAATCTTCAATAAAATGTCAACAAGGTGATTTCAGTAACATACCAAAAGGATTGTACATTATGACCAAGTGGGATATATTCCCAGAAGGATGACTCAACATATGAAAATTGACCAATATAATATACCACATAACCACAATGAAAGGAGCAAACAACATGGCATTATCCCAACTGAAGCAGAAGGAAAACCTGACAAAACTCAGCAACTGGAGCTAGGGGTGGAGCAGGGAAGAAGCACTGGGTTCAACATTCAGCAGGCATCACCACCCAAAGAAATGCCTTTTCTTTCTTTCTTTCTTTTTTTTTTTTTTTTTTTTTTTTTTTTTTGGTTTTTCAAGACAGGGTTTCTCTGTGAAACCCTGGCTGTTCTTGAACTCACTCTGTAGACCAGGCTGGCCTCGAACTCAGAAATCTGCCTGCCTCTGCCTCCCGAGTGCTGGGATTAACGGAGTGCGCAACCACTGCCTGGCAGAAATGCCTTTTCATAATAAAAACATTCAAGTTTGGGCTTGGAGGCACATGCCTATAGTCTTGTCTACTCAGAAGACTGAGGCAGGAAGACTGACTGTTAAGAGGTGAGGCTGGGTTACAAGGCAAATTTCAGGCCAGCCTAAGCAACTTAGCAAGACGCTGTCGCAATTTAAAAAAAGAAAAAATTAAATAGGTTGGGAATATGGTGACAGAAGGCTTGCCTTGAATATGTGAGGACCTGCATATAATCCCAAGCTTTGAAAGAAGACATTGCTGAGAGAGCATGATTCTTATAAAAGGGAAGGGGGAAATACATTCAATAATTTAACTGAAGCATATTCAGAGAACCTGCATGCAGTTAGGTACAATCTAACACAAAGCCTGTTTTCAGAATGCCTAGGGTTCCTGAGGCCCTGGGTTAAACCCCAAACACAGCAAAGGGCATATGCTCTCTAAAACAGAAAATGCAATCTCCAAATACATATGATTTCGTAATACACAAATACAAAAAACAATTGTAAGACATATACATAAATAAGTGGTGACTATACTTAACGAGTCTCTACGGGCTTTGGGTGATCTCACTCACTACAGTGTAGTGATTAAGAACACCAACCGTGGAGCCTAGTTCATATCCCAGCACTGCAGCTGCTCTGTGGCAAGTTACTTAACCTCCCTGTTCCCCAACTTTCTCATCCACAACATAAAGATGAGCATCATAATCTATGGCAAAGAGTGAGTATAAATATTAAACATGTTAAGGTAAGTAATGTCTCACACCTGCAATCCCAGCACTCCAGAGGCTGGGGGAGGAAGACTGCCAAGAGTTTAGAGCCAAGCTGGGCTAAATAATACATACCAGGCCAATGGGGGCTATGTTATAAGACCTTGTCTCCAGAAAAAAAAATAGGTAAAGCATCATAGCAGTTCCTACACTGAGCAAGTTTTATAGAACTAACTAGCTGCTTTCTTCAGAGACAAAATGGGCAGTTGCAAGTGTTTTCTTGGTTCTGAGACATCACACACACACTACTTCTGTCTTCCTTTGGCATCAACTTTCAACCATTTACTGGGAGATAATCTCTGACCTTTGACAGAGGACTGTAGAAGAGGACAAGACTGAAGTGGATCTACCTCAACCCTCAGTGTGTCTGTTTATCACCCATCCCCACACTCTATGTGAATTGGGAGTTAACACCATCAGTCCTTGTTTAACTGCAAGGTGCTTGGTTTAGCTGATTACTTTTGCTTTCTCTCGTTCAATCTCAGGAGTTGGCAGAGGCACGTAGATTTCGGGAAAACTGAAGGAAATCTTAAGAGTCATACGTGAGTCATCTGTCTTTCTTTTCTTCACATGCAGTCATCAACTCCTGACCCCCCTTTTTTCTTTTGCTACATCTTTCATAATCATCCACAATCACACTAATGTGCTCCCCTCAATCCAACAACATGGGAAGATACCAGTAAAGTCACAATCCTACACAGGAGGTATATACACACTGTATACATCTTTCTAATAATGACCTGTATCTGCGAGTCATATTCCACTTCACTAAGCTTCACACTCCAATGGTTCCTTCTACCCAGGCAAGTCTCCTTGCTTGCTTTTCCACAGACTGTGCCCTGATCAGGATGTTTAAGCACAAATAAAGCTCTTTTGCACAGACTGAGTTAACTATGCCTTCTGGCCAAGCCAGGTTCTTGACTAGCAACGTCTTAATCTTTTCTCCTGCTTAATCCCCCCCCCCACACATACACACATGTATGAACACTGAAAATCATTTTCTCCATTTAAATTCTATCCTTCCTAATGGTCAATCTCAAGTTTGTTTTGTTCTGTGAAATTTGCAGCCTTCAGTTTCCTGTCTTCTGAATGCCTATTGTTTGGAGTACATGGCCCAGCCATTATGAAGCCAGTCTCTAATATATGACTAGTCTAAATATACTTTCATGGATCCCACCTAGTCCCTATACTAGTACACTGGGAGGTACCTACCTAGGTCTTCTGCATGCCAAAAGTTCAAGGCTAGCTGTTATTACACCATGCCCCAATGTGGGCTATTGAGCTAAACAGACTAATCTAAACTACTAACTAAACTGTAACCCCCTACTGTACCTTGTTTCTCTCCGTAGTACTTTATTGGACTGTGTATTTGGACATACTATATTTTACTTAATACAGAAAAGCACACACCTTCTGCCAATAGTATATATTAGCTTCATGGGACAGAGACTTGTGCAAATATAACTTTAAATCAAAAAGAAGTAAAGCACTTAGAAAACTGCTGGAGAGACAGTAGACATGGGCATTCGAGCGTTATTAAGCAATGCCACAGTTTAGCCATTGAGCCAACTAGTAACCTAATCACTTTTAAATACTCAGCAGGATCAAAACTAGAGAAACACTTAAAATGTTCGTACGGCGCTCTCAACACCCAAACACAGAAATCACAATTAAAACATTTGATTAAAACCCATAGCACCCAAGCTCTTCATTTAACTTACAAGATTATCACACGGGGAGGGGATAATGACTAATCCTGAGTCTCAAATCCAGTCACTGTCCGAGCCATAAAAACTTAAACCTCTGAGTAATTAGAGCTAGTAGATGCTTTTTTACACCATAGCACAAATGCAGTTATGTCTAATAGGGTGAAGTTTTTGTAGTCTAAGGTAGCGACAAACAATAGTGGCAAAAATAAGTTGAGGTTTGACAGTCTTATTCGGAGGGCCCATTGTTGTTGCAGGTGTGTGTGGGAAGGAGTCTGCAGGAGGGAGTGTGTTGGAATGACACTGTGAAAATCAGGACATTAATAAGTGACCTTAGGTAAGTCTGTGGACTGCAGTTGTCCTATACCTATGGAAACCTAGTATCCTCAACTGAACTGGACATACTTCATAGGCAAAGATTGGTCTGTATACTCTAAAGTTCTAAGGCACCCTTCATAGCCTGGCTCAGAGTAAAATAAACAAGGCAAACACTTGAATAATTATCAGAGTGACTCAGTTCTAGAGCACTTAAGCTAGCTTGCCTGAAGCCCTAGGCACCCTCTCCAGGAACCCAGGAGAAAAGGGCAATTATTGACTGATGAACTTAAGTATCCCTCAGATGTCACTCAACAGTAAAGTCTTTCCATTCCACTCCATGTGATTGACAACTGTAACTCCCTACTCTGGCTTGTTTCTCTCCATAGCACTTTAGTGGCATGTAACATACCTTATCTTACTTAACACACAGAAATACACCCTCTGCCAAGAGTGTAACTAGCTTCGTGACTCCAGGACTTAATCCATTTTTTTCCTATTACATCCTCAGCTCCTAGAAACATTGCCTGTCATAGATACTACATATATTTTGTTGACAGAGCATGGGGATTTCCTAATTAACATTTCAGCTTTCGTTTCAAAACACAGCACACTTGATAAACATTCGTTAGCAAGTCTGTTTGTGTGTGTGAGAGAGAGAGAGAGATAATAAAACCTATTTTAAAAGGCCCTGATTGCCAAGCTTGCCAGGCCTAGTCCATAAGGAAATCATTCACCTGCGATTTTCACAGCAATCCTGCCAAGTTCATTAGTTAAAAGTTGTCCACAAGCACGAGGGCAATAGTGCAACTTCCCAAACAATGTACAACTTTCAGTAAATTTAAGATTATCTTCCACGAAATAATATTTATTAAAGTTGGAAGAGGTCTGTCCAGATGCTGGTCAAGCATTCTCAACGGATTTCTTAATGCCAGAAGAAGCCTTGACCCTTGAGTCTTTTTACTACTAGGACTAAGATCCATCTTTAGAGGGTCCCTTTAACTTCCACCGCTAAAAGCCACACTTTTAAACTGAGCATCAACCAGGCTCAGGGCAAGGAGCCCTCAGGAAGTTCCCAGCTCACCAGGACTTGGTCGCCATCCCAAGGTTCCTCGTCCCTTCACAGGCAAAACCACTTGTACGGGTCATTTTGGCAAAAATCTGTTCCCTTCAGTCCCCTTCCTCTAGACGCCAGCCTCCTTGGCTCTTCCCTAGAGCTCAAGGGAAGTGAGATGGCCAGTTGCCGCGTCTGTCCGGCTCCCGGCCACAGCGCCTGGGAAATCCCCAGCACCCAGGTCCCTCAAATCCAACAGGATCAGGAAGACCCAGCACGAAAGGCGAAGGCTGGCGACCTAGCACAGAGCATCGAAGAGGCGACCACCTCAGCGCGCACCCTGGCCAAGGCGATCGAACTCCTGGCGCCTCGCCGGCCCAAGTCCCTGCCAAGCCTCGTCCGCCACCCCCCTTTGGTGGCTGTCACCAGCCGGGGGCCACACTCACCTGTGGCCGCGGCAACTTGGCCCAAGGCGGCGGTCCACAGTAGCAGCACCAACAAATCGCCCAGCAGCGCTGGCCGCGCCATGCAGCCCCTCGCCTCGAGCGCGGCCCGACTGGAGCCGCGGCAGTCTCCGCCTCCTCTGCTCTTGCTCCCACTTCCCGGCCGCCGCGCGCTGGAGGCCAGAGCCAGCGCAGACGGGAAGGGCTGCCCCGCCCACGGCCGCAGGTAACCCGAGCGCGCGGGGGCGCCTGGGCGCGGGCGGCGGAAGGGACTAGGCGGAGCTGGCGGCTCCGGGGCTCCCACTGAGCGACACCTGGCCTCCTTCTGCGCCACCACCTGTCACAACTACCTGGGAGTCCTTTGGAAGACCCAAGGTGACTTCCCCTGGAGCTTTGTGTCGGGGCTCCAAAGACTGGCCTCTCCCCACTCCTACTCCGATCAGGATGTGTGGTTGTCCCAGGTGCCAAAGGCTGCTCTCTGCTACATACCAGGGCAGGGTCATGTAGGAAAAGAACCTTGACCTGGGAATCTGGAAACCTGGCTTCTAGCCTGAGCCCTTGTTTCCGAAGTTCCGACTCCTAGATTAGTAATAACAACCTTCTTTATTTCTCTGGGTGGACTTGGAAGTGTAAATAGGGGACTTTAGTGGCACTCTGCTTGTATTTGAAAACTGGTAATAATTGAATTTTTAAAGTGACATTCCCAAAACAAGGGATAGTATCACTATCCTGTGTACCAGTTAGTGTTAAAACACACCATTAACATAGATTTAGGTTTCGAGGCACATACTGTAGACAGGCATGGTGTTTCATGCCTGAGTACAACGGCCTAGATTAAACAAGTGCTTAACAATTCTGGGACTGAAGTAGGATTGTCACCAATTCCAAGAGAGAGAGGAGGAGGGAGAGGTGGAGAGGGTAGAGGGAGATTGAGAGGTTGTAAAGCTTAGGAAGTAAAGATGGAGGAAGAAGAAAACTGAATCTTAAAGTTGGCCTCTGACCACGTGGGCACCGTAGCATGTGTGTGCACGTGCACGCACACCTACACAAACATAATTTAAAAAATGTGAAGAGTATGTAATAAGAAGATGTAGAATGCGTTGAAAGGCTCCACATTGGAACCATGATACTGGGTGCTAATGAGCATTTCTGAGATTAAGGAAGGAGAGGAAATGAGAAGCTTTTTGAGTTTTGTACTGCTGCTGTGAAAATCACCACAATTTGGGTGACTTAAAAGCTGTGTTCTAATACATTTCTGGATATCAGAAGTCTAACTAGGTGAAACCCAAGTGTAGGTTTCTCTTGGAGATTCTAGAACATAAACTGTTTCTTTGACTTTTCCAGCTATGAGACACTGCCCACATTCCTTGGTTTATTGCTGTATCACTAAACCCTCTGTTTGTTTCCATGGTCATAATATATCTCTTTATCTGACTCTGGCTAACCTATCTCCATTTTCTTCTTATAAAGATCACAATAATAATCCACAAATTTTAAAAGGCTTGATTTGGGGGCTAGGGAGATGGTTCCCTTGATAAAGTGCTTGACACACAAACACAAGGACCTGAGTTTAGATCCCCAGCAGCAATATAAATAGCCCGGCACAGAAGAGTGAACCTGTGATTCCAGCCCTGGGGGAGGCAGGAACAGGAAGATCCTTCGGAGTTTTGGGCTTGCTAATCTGCCAGTCTAGCATATTGGTGAGCTCCAGGTTCAGTGAGACAGTCTATCTCAAAAGAGAGAGAGAGAGAGAGAGCAATTGAGACACCTGATAATTGATCTCTGACCTCCACATGCACACACACACACACACACACACACACACACACATATGCAGGCACGCACATACAAATCTATTGTTTAAGCCTTATTTAATCACATCTTCAAAGTCATTTTTTACTATGTAAGGCAATATACTCACAAGTGTTAGGCATTAGAACATGGATGGGGTTAAAACACACTATTTTTGCCTCTCTTTTCCTGATAAAAAGCCATGTCTGGGTGGATGGTGACACCCACTGAGATGCATTTTGGTCACATTGAGTCAATAGAGACACCTGAAAGTAGTTATGGATAAAAAAGTTATCTATCAAATGGCTGATTATGTATCTGATTATGTAAAGTTATCTATCAAATGGCTGATTACGTATCTGATTATGTATCTAGTCTCAACCTCACCCAGAGGCCATCAGAATGTTTGGTCTAGCTAAACAAAGACTCCATTCTGGAATGAAGGCTCTTGAGTTCAGTAAATATTTGTGAAGTCCACGAGCTATGGAAGACTATCATTAAAGGCAAACTTTGGCTAAAGGTGTCTAGCTCTGTGGTTTAATGTGTGCTTAGCACGCACAGCCCTCCAAGTTCTGTCCTCAGCACCAAGCAAAGGTTTTTTTTTCTAAAGTAGAGCTTGACAACAAAGAGCTGCAAACAGTTTCCAGGGCTATCCCAGAACATGTACAAGATTACTGATGCAGGGAAGTGCTTGCTGACAGGAGCCTGATATGGCTGTCTCCTGAGAGGCTCTGCCAGAGCCTGACAAATTCAGAGGTGAACCACTCGCAGCCAAAGATTGGACTGAGCTCGGAGTCCCTGATGGGGGAGTTAGAGAAAGGACTGAAGGAGCTGAAGGGGTTTGCAGCCCCACGGGAGGAGCAACAGTGTTAACTGGCCTGATCCCCCAGAGCTCCCGGGGACAGGACCACCAATCAAAGAATACACATGGAGAGACCCATGGCTCTGGCCGCATATGCGGCAGAGGAGGGCCTTGTTGGCCATCAGAGGGAGGAGAGGCCCTTGGGTTTGAGAGTGTTCTATGCCCCAGTGTAGGGGAATGCCAGGGTGGGAAGGCAGGAGTGGGTGGGTGGGGGAGCACCCTCATAGAGACAGAGGGGGGGTATGGGATAGGGGTTCCTGGAGGGGAAACCTGGAAAGGGGAAAACATTTGAAATGTAAATAAAGAAAATATCCAATAAAAGTAAAAAAAGAAAAGAAAGAAGTGTGCCTTATGAGAGGGAAGGGGCAAGAAAGATTTGTAGAAGGAGGCTTTGTATGTGGAGTCTTGAGACACTGGTTCTTGCTGCTAAAGGTTCAGTATGAAGCCATACCTATATGTGAATGCAAAGGAGATAATGTTTATGAAAATAGCCCTGTCAAAGCTGATGGAACTGGTAGCTACTATTGCCCTTTTCAAATCTCTCTGTAAGTAGCTTGGCACTCTTTGGCACAAGGCTCCCTTTTCCTCACCACCTCAAACATACACACTTGTTGACATGTGCTATAAACATTATACAATAAGTTTATGATAGCATTTCCAAAATGATTGTGCCATCTGCCTTTTAAGGAGTCTCCAGTTGGAAAACAGAGTCCCTGGGGAACTGGCTGAGAGCCTCCATGGCACCAACTGGCCTAGATTGAATGTGTGCTTCAAAACTTTCACAGCAACAGTAAGAAATGATTACAAGAAGGCTTATCATTAACCTCCAGAAATGGCTCTGATAATTTGAATGTGGTGAGAAAGAAGACAAAAGGTGTCACGGGGAGGGGGTGGGAATGGGTTTCCTCTCACCCAGCTGATCCTGGTTTACTGCCTGAGAGTGAATCTATAAAGCCACTTCCCTTTCTTCCTGACTGTAAACATCCAACAACCTTTTTTTTTTTTTTTTAATTTCAATAGGAGTCGTGAAGCCAGAGAGGGTTAGGGATGCTAATTTCTTCAAACTCAAACTGTTCTTTGTAGATTCTGTGTACTTTTATTCTAAGTGCATGTTAGATTGAATTAGGCCACCCCCTGGTGTACAAGAAGAATAAAAACAAATGGAAAGCTTTCCAGGAACTGCAATAAACAAGAAACTCAGTTTGGCCTTGAATAATCAAACTCAAGATGAGGCAACACCAAGTTTCCTTTTGACCCTTCCAGCCCCTATGATTGGGCCTGAGACTGTCATCTCCCTACTTTGCACTTCGGCCCCAGGGATGGCTGGAGCTGATCTATGAACCTCATCTACTCTGGGGTGTGTGTGGGGGGAGGGGATGAGGCTTGTTTGTTTCTTTTTATTCTTCCTGCTGTCCTACCTCCTCTTTTTTGGGCATTGTCTTACTACAGAAAGCAAATTAGCCTCTGAGATCCGATTCTCCCATTTCAGCTTCCTAATATTGGGAACACCAGTGTGCCCCACCTCCAGTTCAGTTAGCTTATTTGGTCTTGTTTTACAGTAAAGGAGAGGATCCATTTTCTAGATTTTTGCACTGTAGCCCAGACTGACCTGGAAGTCACTAGCTATTATGTAGGCTAGCCTCAAACCATCAGCAGTCCTTGTGCCTTACATAGTTCCGGGATGACAGGAATGAGCCTCCATGCCTAGCTTCAGTTGGATGCCTTCATTTTGCTTTCTCACCAAGGTTTCCTTCCTTTCAGGAGCTGGAAAGCAGCAGAGACAAGATAGCTGAGAGAGGAAAGAATGATGTTCCCCCTTTCTGCTCATCAGACCTCCCTCTAGCCAGCAAGAAAGAGCCTCATATATTCAAAAAGGACCCAGACAACAGGGTACATTATGGGCTTAACTAAACATGCTGGTGTCTTAGAAAAATATTCCACAATGTGTCCTCTGCCTTTTATTACGGAAGATCCAAACAGATACTCTACAGTGTGGCTGCAAGAAAAGAGGGGAAGTCACAGGGAATTTCCCTCTAATGACTCTGAAGCAATGGCTCCTAACCAGGGAGATTCAGCCTCCTAGATGACATTTTTCAATGTTGGGGTATTTCTCGTTATTGTGCCTGCCAGGAGTGGTTGGGGAGAGAATATTCTTAACATGTAGTAGATAATGGCCAGGGATGCAGCTGATCATCCTCCAATGCACAGGACAACCCCACAGCCAAGATTTAGCCTGTTCAGAATGACACATTAGTGCCAAAATTGATAAATCCCAGACTAGGATGCTCTTCCTCGTCCTTTATACCTGGCTTTCCCTAACCCATTATCCTATGATTGCCTGCATCAGAAATGAATGCAAAAAAAAAAGCTAAAATCACCTGGTCTTGGTCCTATTTCCTGTACTTATTAGCTGGCCTTGAAAACCAACACAGAGCTTCTCAATGTGCAAATCTGACCATTTTACTCTTCCACATAAACTTCCTAAACTAAGTGACACTGTTTTTTGCAAAGTGTCACACAAGCCCTCAATTACTTTGCACACAGGTTTGCCTCCTGGGGACAGATTGATTCTCCAGACTTTTATTCAGCTTTTATTCTAGCAGCCCTGCTCCTAGAGTACTCAGGTTTCTAACCCTGCCAGCTAGCTAGCTCCCTTTAGGCGGAATGTCCCTTGAAGAAAATTGGCTTTTTTTTTTTCTGTTCTGGGGATGGGACCCATTGCCTCATCCGTGTTAGCCAAGTGTTCTGAAAGGGTGTTTATCAATATCTCGGGATGTTTCTGGTTCTCCTGACAGGGATATAGGGAGAAGATACTCCTGGCTTGTAACTGATAAACACATGAGTACCAGGCTGGCCAAAGCTGCATAGCAAAATCTCATTGTAAAAGAGAAAAAAGGAGGAGCTTCAAGAGGTGATGCCTAGGGTCTGGAGAGATGGCTCAGTGGTTAAGAGCACTGACTGCTCTTCCAAGAGACCTGGGTTCAATTCCAGCACCCACATAACAGCTCACAGCTGTCTGTAACTCTAGTTCCAGGGGATCTGACACCCTCATATACATATACATGCAGATAAAATATCAATCCATATAAAAGAAAAATAAATAAATCTGTTTTCAAAAAATATTGGTTTTGCAGAGCAGGCGGATTTCTGAGTTCGAGGCCAGCCTGGTCTACAGAGTGAGTTCCAGGACAGCCAGGGCTACACAGAAAAACCCTGTCTTGAAAAAAAGAAAAAGAAATCTTGTTTTTTTTTGTTTGTTTGGTTGGTTTTTTGTTTTTGTTTTTGTTTTTGTTTTTTTAAAAGGTGATGCTGGGTTTACTGGCAAAGCAGCCTAGCCTAATCAGTGAGTTCTAGGCCAAGTGAGAGACCTTTTTTTCAGAAAATGGAGTGGATTCTAGAGAGAGAGAGCCCAGTGGTCAAGAGCACTGGCTACTCCTACAGAGGACCTGGGTTTGGTTCACAGTACCCACTTAGTGGTCTGCAACCATCCATAACTCTAGTTCCAGGAGATTCAATATCCTCTTGTGAACTCCAGAGACACCAGACATGTACATGTACACACACAAACATGCAGACAAAACATTCATACCCATAAAATTAAATAAAATAATAAAAAAGATAACGTCAGTGGAACAACAACCAATGTTGACCATTGGCCTCCAAACATATCCTCTAATGCACACAAATCCACGCAAAAAAGGAAAGTTTTCAAATGGTATTTTGCTTAAGGCTCCAGAGCTACACTCCCTACTCCCCTTTAAAAATATTAACTGGCTCATGATCCCAGGTTGTCCCCAAAATAGCTATGTTAACTGGGCATGGCAGCACAGAACTTTAATCCCAGCATTTGGGAGGCAGAGGCAGGTGGATTTCTGAGTTCGAGGCCAGCCTGGTCTACAGAGTGAGTTCCAGGACAGCCAGAGCTACACAGAGAAACCCTGTCTTAAAAAATCAAAAAACAAGCAAAAAAGAAAAAAAAAGGATGTAGATAAGGATGACCTTGAATTCCTGAACTCCTAATGCTCCTTTCTGAGTGCTGGGATTGCAGGTCATCATACCCTATTTATTCAGAGTGGGGAATCCTCCTCCTCCTCTTCCTCCACTTCCTTCTCCTCTTCTTCCTCCTCCCCCTCCTCTCCTTCCTCCTTTCCCTCTTTTAGCTCACTATGTAGCCCTGGCTACCCTGGAACTCACTATATAAACCAGGTTGGCCTTGAACTCACAGAGATCTGCCTGACTCTGGTTCCCAGGGGCTAGGATTGAAGTTATGAGCTTCCCAAGTGCTAGGCATGAAGGTATGAGCTACCACCCATGTCTGTGGAACCCAGGATTTCTTTCTTTCATGTTAGGCAAGCACTCTACCGATTGAATTGCAGCCCCCAGCAACTCTGCTGTTTATTATAAAGAAACCGAAAGTTCTGTCATTTTATTAGACCTGTAGCCAAGTGTACCAAGACTCAGGATACCAAGCAGAAGTTGCATCTTGCTTCAGAGCACTTGCTACAGTCTGTCTACAGAGTTGCACCCACTGCAGCTTAAGAGCATGACTCCTATTTGTTGCCTCCAACATTTCTTCCACACAATATGTTTTCTTGGCTCAGAATCATTTTCCCTCTGTCAGACGTCACAATTTTTTAATTACTTTGCTCCCAAATGCAAAATTCTTTCCTGCTTCTCCTGTGCTTGTATGTGTAAGACAGGGGGTTGGGGGAGGGGAAGAGAAGGAGGAGGAACAGAGAGGGAGGGGGAAGGAAAGAGGGAGGAAAGGCGATTCAGATAGCCTAGGAGAAGTTTGAGGTTGGGACTGATTAGAAGGAACAGCCATCAGGGGGCTTGTCCTGGAGCCATGTATACAGAGCAAGTGGTCCTTTCTTACTTAGACTCTTAGTTGATCTGAAGTGGCTTCTGGAAGACATTCCCTGGCACCACAGAAAATACACAGATGACTGTAATGTGGTTAGGAGCACATGCCATGCCCTCATTGCTCATGTTTAATTTAATTGAAAGGCCTCTCTCTTTAGCAAGTGATTTTCTTCTATAGGTTTGGTGGAGTCCACTAAAGGGATTCCTGTTTGTGAATGAAGCGTCTAATGGGACCCTTTTAGTGAAACTTGAGGCATAGGAGGCATAGCAGGTGTCCTGAAGCCTAGAGACACCCAAGCCTCCAAATTGAGATCATATTGTAATTTATGAATAAATCACACACATTATGTGCTGAGAGGGATTCTGTACTCCTAGCCTAAACTGTGGAAAGTTACACAAAACAATTAGAGAAAATTCATCATCATTATCATCATCAATGTGTAATTATATAATAATATTTATAATGATAACAAGCAAGTGGGGAAAGTCATTTGTCTATAGGTCAAGTTCAGAAAAAAGTTGGGGCAGACAAGTGTAGTCAGGTTCATTTTTGAAGGCGTCATAGGTTAGACAGGAATTCAAGTCGACTTTCAAGAGTGGAGGCCAAATGGGGAGGAGAGGAGAGGAAGGGGTCAGCTTGTGTGGCTTGATCTGATAAGCATGGCTTCCCAAAAACCAGTGGTGATGTAGTAAAGTGTTGCTTGGAAGGGCTAGCTTTCTAAGGTGCATTACTGACACTGTTTATTCTTGTCTAGAGGTCTGAAGGCCTGGGATGGTGGCCACCAGCCACAGGGTTGCCTCCATGCAAGTTGTGTCATTCCCTCCAGTGACAGCCCAGGGGATGTCAAAGTCAACACAGTGACCTCTATTGAACCAACCAGTGCTATTTTATACAAGAGTATATTCCAGGGCCAGAAATTCTTCACCCCAAAACAAAACAAAACAAAACCCAGAACATTTCCAGCTCTCTGGCGTCCATTTCTTCTCCATAGTTGGCCCTGTTCTACTTTCTAATTCCTCGGTCACTGAAAGAAGAAGGACCTCTGAGTGTTAGTATATAAAAGATCTCATTTGGCTTCTGGTCCCAGCATCACTGGCAGGAGTCCAGCATGTCAGCCAGCCAAGACCCTTCTCAGTGACCTCTCTCCACTCTGCATCTAAACCCTTTCTAGGTCCCACCCTTTTCCTGGTCCTAATCTTACCATTGTCAATAAAGCTTTTTTTTTTTTTTTTTTGTCAGTGAAGCTTTTCATTTAGAGCCTTGAACTCCAGGCAGTCATCCTGCCTCAGCTTCCCAAGTGAGTTCTGAACGACCATACCTGGTTCAAGAGCAGCTTTTAACAGCCAGGATAGTATAGTTAGTGTATCCTCGCTGATCTCTTTAGCATTATTACCCCAGCCTCAGGGTTCCGTGTGTTGAAATATTCAAGTATAGCATTTGCACATTTGAGTCCAGCTCCTGCACCTTGAAATCTTTCCATTGTTTGCTCTGAGAAGGAAGGATAATAATATTTACATTTAACCAAATAAAAGTTCAGTTTCAGACCTCAGTCCACAAAGGCTCACTGAATAGGAGGCTCTTGGTGTACCAGTAACTCTTCCCCGAGAGTCAGGGCTCTGATTTGTATATCTCTTAGCTGTATCCCCAGGGGCCATGTTGCATAGCTGCCTTTTGGATAAATCTCTATGCAAACATGGAGTTGAGGCTTCACCTTCCACTTGGAAAATATCAGGCTTGGAGACAGAAAATCCCTATCCCAGTGCAGCCCCCACCGTACCCCCATCTCTCCCACATCTCTCCAGTGTGTTGCCTATTGGATCTTGAGTAATAGAATAACTTGACTTCCTCAACAGCACCCTTTTATGCGGTGTTGTGGCTGCACCCACTTAGCTAAAAGAGAACTTGCCAGTTTTCACTTAGAAAAAGGTCTCAGTTATCCCAGTTTTTTGCATCTTCAGGATCTATAATGGTAGCAGTCCTTGTGAAGTTGATGAAATTTGCTTCACGGCACAATGTCTAGTTTATTACTATAAATGGTCTATGAGTGTTTGAGGAAACAACAATTACTATAGATGGTCTATGAGTGTTCTCCTACTCACTGGGCCCAGTGTTCTACTTGGTTTGTTTGTTTGTTGGTTGGTTGGTTTATTTGCTGTTTTTTTTTTTTTTTTTTTTTTTTTTTTTTTTTTTTTTTTTTTTTTTTAGGTTTTTGAGACAGGGTTTCTCTGTGTAGCCCTGGCTGTCCTGAAACTCACTCTGTAGACCAGGCTGGCTTCATACTCAGTGTCCTGCCTGCCTCTGTTTTTGTTTTCTTATGACAATGTTGATGTGTGTAGTGCAAGGTCACCTCAAATTCATTATGTAGCCCAGAATTGCATTAAATTCATAGATTTCCTGCCTCACCCTCCAGTGAGTGCTAGTATTATAATACAGGTCTGCATTGCTGCTGGTTACTTCCTTTCTTTCCTGCTGGAGTTAGTCATCACAAGGAGATGAGTATTAAAATACTACAATATTATAGTTAATGCTTGTTCTCTTTTAAATGTGCACTTAAAGCTTCTTTCATCAGATACATGCAAATTTTTAGAATTGCTATTGGTTCTTAGTGAACTGGACATTCATCGTTTAGTATTGCGTCTTGTCTTAAAATTGGTTCTGACTAATCTGACTATACCTTCATAAGCTTTCATTTGGTAGTATGTGCTTGGTACATTTCTACATCTTTACTTTCTTTTCTGTACTATCAAATTCGATCTATTCTATCTTTGCTCTAAGAAACATTATGAAGTGCAAATTTTCTTTCCCTTTCCGGTATGAAATCATTGCCATCTAACTATAGAATTTAGTTTATTCACAATTATTCTAAGATGTTTTATTTCTGATTTTATGCCAGTTGGCACATTTTATACTCCTTTTAATTTTCATCCTTTCCTCTCTTGACTTTTTCCTGTGTTGTGAGGGTTTTATGTTTACTAATTATTACCACAAGATATCTTTCATCACATTAAAATAGGCATACCAGTTTATTGTATTAAATAAGGTTTGAAAGATAAGAACTCAAATAAATGTTAATCCAGTACCTAGTACATAAAACATACTAAAATGGGAACTATTATTAGAATTTCTAGCACTCTTTCATATTTCACTTTATAGTTCCCTCATTGCTTATGGTTCCGCATCTGTTGTTCTCCTTTCTGCTGGCATTATCTTATTTGTTCTCAGTCCTTTTTCTTTCATTTCTCCTTTGCTGCCACAACGTTTCCTGTTTCTTCTTACTCTTCTATCCCCATACCAGCTATGTATACAAGCTGAGGAAAAGGGTCCCAGTGGAGAAGCACAGGAGTAGGCAGGCTCTAACACACTGATTTTCATGCCACAGGGTAACAAAGATACTGGCTGGCACACATCCAACTATGGAGGATGCTCTGGGTTGGCTGTGGTAAAGCTAGCATAGCAAGGGACATCAGTTTCTGTGGAGAGATATAAAGGCAGTAGAGCTTCCCCACAAGGATGCAGTTCAATTCCATAGTATATTCCCTACTTAATGAAGAACAACTTCACCCTTACTCTCCACTCCAAAGGAATCCTGCTGTGGGAGAATGGGTGTCACCCTACTACCAATTTATTTATGTTCAGACCTGGGCCTGGAAAGAGGAACCATTTGTACTCAAACACATTGTGGCCAGAGGAAAATTTCATCATCACTTTTGTAACAAAGCTACAACTAAACACAGCAAGTGACATAAATATGAATGTGTGTATGCATGTGTGTATGCATATGTGTGTGTTCATGTCAATTAACAGAAGCAGTGTACTTTTTTTTTTGCCAAAAAGTAAAAGGTTCCCAAACTGAAAATTAGTCTCATCTCTTTTGATATTTTATTGATGTAGAGACTACTTACTCCAATTGCTTCAGATCTAGGCTTTTCCTGTGTTCCTGTGGCAAGACATTCTTCTAAGACCTACTGTGACACTGCAGAAACACTGGTGCTGTGGTGGAGTTTTGGGTACTTTTCTGTCCTCTGGTGGTTTCCATAACTAGACTGAAATAGAGGCACTGAATGTCTATAATTACAGTAAGTCTTACTCAGATTGGACAGTCTAACATTCTGATGGCAATTATTTTATTCTTCAGGATAAATTTTGAATAGATGCTGTTGATATTTTTGGAACTTTCTTAATTATAAAATTGAAATTTTACATAATGGTGTAGACAAATGGACTATGTGGCCTTTTTTACATAGCAAGTTTTAGGACATTAAGGGCTACATAGTGAGGCTTTGCCTTAAAGGTCTCCCCAGACGTCCCCCCCCCAAAAAAAGTAAAAAGCAAGGAGGTATGGGATCTCTTTATTCACTATGGTGAGGATGTAAATGGTATAAATGCTATGGAAATAGTCTGGAGAATACTCAAAATACAGGCAGTGCTGGAGATGCTATTTAATTGTACTACACCTGCTCAACATGTGTAAGGTGTTGGGTTCAATCCCCAGCACTGAAAATAAACTAGATGTGCTACTGTTCAGTTATCTAACAAGTATACCTCCAGGTATGTACCCCAAAGAATTAAAAGCAGACAATCAAAAGGCATTTGCATCCATGTTCTCAGCAGCACTATTCACAATAACTCAATAATGGGAATAACCCAAAGGTTCAATAGTGGATGAATGAATAAAATGGTTTATACGTAGAATAAAACACCATCCTGACCTGTGCTACAACATAGAGGGACTTTGAAGCCACTGTGATACATAGTAAGACCTCTTCTCAATATAATAAAAATGATAACATGGTAAATTTTGTTTTATTCATCTTTATTACCATAAACATGTAGGGGTTGCTCAGTTGGTAGAGGGCTTTCCAAGCATGTACAAGGCCCTGGGTTGAATCCCTCAGCACCACTTAACTTGGCGTGGTGGTGTACTCTAATCCCAACATTTGATAGGTGGTGGTAGGAAGAACAGAAGTTCAAAACAGTTCTCAGCTGCCTATAGATGGAGGACAGCCTGGGCTACATGAGACCTTGTCTCAAAGGAAAAGTATTACAAAATGTCGTTTAGCGACTGGAGCAATAGTTCTGTCAATAAAATGCTTGAGTTCTGTCCATAAACCATGTAAAAAAAAAGTTGGTCTTAGTGGTGCAGGTTTATAATCCCAGTACTATGGAAGAGGCAGAGGCAGGTAGATCTGTGTAATTTTGAAGCTAGCCTGGTCTACATAGTGAGTTCCTGACCAGTCAGGGTTACATAGTAAAACTCTTGTATCAAACAAGCAAAAAAAAAAAAAAAAAAAAATTAAAAATTAAATAGAAGACTTAAAAGGATAAATGTGTTAGAATTACTTTTTAAAAATTGCTTTATGCATGTGGGTGCTGGCCTACAAGTATAACTGAGTAGCACTTGTATACTTTACCACTGATGCTGGTGGAGGGCAGAAGAGTGCATCATGTCTCCTAAAACTAGAGTTTTAAATGGTTGTGAGCCACCATATAGGATGCTAAGAATTGAACCTAGGTCCTCTGGAAAAGCAGCCAATGTTTTTTAACTGCTGAGCTATCTCTACAGCCCAAAATATAGGAATTCTGGAAATTAGTTAGATTACAAATAACTTTGGTTGTAGTTCAGGAGTTGAACACTAACCTAACATGCCCAAGGACTCAATTTCCATCCCCTAGTCCCATAAAAAGAGTTTAGTAATCATTTGTTTTTATTGTCCTACCTTGAAAACATCATGTTAAGTGAAAGAAGCTATTCACAAAAGACTACATGCTATGCTATTTTATTACACAGATATTTAGAAAAGCTAATAAACAGAGAGTAATTTAATAGTGACTTAAAGATATGTGAAGATGGTGGAAAGTGACTCCCAGTGAGCACAAGAGCATACTGAACTCCCTTGAATTTGCTAGAGCTATATTTAATAGGATTGATTCTGAGGCTAGAATCCAGAGCATCAGGCATGCTAGGCAACTGCTCTACCACTAAGCTATATTTCCAGGTCTGGATTCACTATGAATGCGTAAATTATACTAAAATAAATCTGCTGTCATTAGGCATGATGATGCAGTGGTTGTCATGCCAGCACTCAGGGGCTGGAGGCAGGAAGAGCAACAGTAGCCTCTGCTACATAGTCAGTTTGGAAGGCAGCCTGGGCTCCATGAAATCCAGCTTCACCCTTTGCCTCTATCCCACCCTGCAAAGCTGCTGTTGACAAGAAGGCTGATGAAAATGAAAATAATAAACAAGACTCCCTTGAGGACTGTCTTTCCTGATTGATCTCAGAAAGTAACCTTTTCATGCTCGTGTGTGGAAGATTAGTAGTACTGAAAAGCTATGCGCAGACAGCTCTACTAAAGTTATATTAATGATCTACTAAAAATAGTGTCTATCTGCTTTTGTCTATTAACTCAGGGAAACAGTCCCACTTGATGCATAGCAACAACTCAAAGTCCCATTGCTATAAAAGTACTGATACTGAAATTAAGATTTCGTTATAGTTGAGGGTAAAGGCTCTGTAGGCGGAATGTCTGGTGTGGAATCCCAGCTCCAGAACTTGCTGTTAGTGTGGCTGCATGCAAGTTCCTTGAATTCCCAGTGCTTCTGCTTCCTCCTTTAGAGAATTATGATGACTGTGGTCCTTACTTCAGATGCTATTGGATCGTGTTCAAACATGGGAAGTGCTCAGAACAGGGCCCAGCACCTAGCAAACGATCAATAAAATTATTAAGTACTGTTCTTTGTAGAAAACTATGGGCAATCTTTTTGACAAATATTGATTTCCAGTCCACTGTACGACCTTAAACATACATTTTAAAGGTAATAGAGCCATGAGTCCTTTTTGGCTGTAGCACATATGTTAAGGTGTCATTCAGGAACTGGCACTATTATTCGTTCATGGAATATTGTTAAGGTATGGGAAATGATATTTTCAGGTGAGTGTGGTGGTGCTTGCCTTTAATCTCAGCTCTTGGGAAGCAAAGAAAACAGAATCTCTGAGTCTGAGGCCAGCCTGGTCTACACAGAGAGTTCTAGGACAGAAGTGCCAAGACTACATAGAGAGACCCTGTCTCAAAAAAAGGAAAAAGAGAAATATGGACATTTTCTTTGCTTTTCTCGTCCTCCTCTTCTTTATTTTTTGAGACATGGTCTCATATAGCCCAGGTTGACATCATGCTCTCTATCTAGTTGAAGATGATCTTGAGCTCCTCACCCTGCTTCCATCTCCCAAACGCTAGGATTACAGGCATGGACCACCTTGCCAGGCTAAATGGAATTTTATTTTAAAAAACTTAATTGTATATCAGAAAGGGCTTATTGTTGAGACACACACAGATAGATAGATAGATAGATAGATAGATAGACAGACAGATAGATAGATAAAAATATTCTTTTGAAATTCAAGCTTTTCTGTAGTATTCTTGGTTTCAAAGCCTTAGCTCCTCTCTCCATATGTGTGTTGTATTGTTTAGTATTTGTTTCATCTGAAAATAACAATGCTCCAAAATAACATTCTATAAACAAGAAAAACAGTCTTTTCATAACAGTTCAGAAAAAAAGCAGTATGAGGCTAATACAAAGTGTTTGAGTCCCCAGTGATCTCAGGCACTTGGCTTTCTTCTTCCATTTATTATTCCTTTCTCTGTAGCTTCTATTTGTCAGGTAGCATCCTTGTCTAAGATAGCTGCTTTAGCTCTAGATTTCATCTTGATGGTCCAGTTAGCTGTTCGCCAACTATGGTCGTCTTCCACCTAGCCTAACCTGATCAATGAGCCTCTGATCTCAGTGAAAGACTTTGTCTAAAAAATAAGGGAGGGGCTGGAGAGATGTCTCAGTGGGGCTACATAGCAGCTCACAATTCCAGTTCCAGAGGCTCCACACCTTCTTCTGGTTTCCCTGAGCATGGAGGCAAAACACTGAAGACAAACTAAAATAAGATGAAAAATATAGTGGATAGCTCCTGAGGAACAATGCCTAAGGTTTACCCATGGCTTCCACATGCATGTCCATATACATTTGCATATGAACAATGCACACAGACTCATGCACATGTACAACGAATTAAAATTGGATTATTCCACTCTTCAGTTGACTCCAGGTGGTGAAGGGTGGAGGCAGGGAGGGAAGCTCAAGACCACTGTAGTTTGGCAGGCATGAGACGAGAACTGTTTAGACTGGCATAGTAGGCATGAGAAAGGGCAGGTTAGGTATAAAGATTTTATAGCTGAAAGCCTTTACTTAAGGATCAGAAGGTACGAAATAAAGGGGGAGGTCACAGGTGTGACCTTGAGACTTCTAGTCTAAGGACCTGTTTGAGTGTTGATGCCACTTAGCTGAGATGGAGAACTCTTGGAGAAGAATCTGCTTGGGAGACAGAAACTGAAGTTTGCACTAGGCTTTGCAGCACAGGCACGTAAATCTAGCTACTTGGAAGGCAGAAATAGGAGGAGCAAAAATTGAGAAGCATGTGGGCCAGAGAGTGACTTTAAGGCTACCCTAGAAAACTTAGTAAAACCTTGTCTCAAAAATAAAACACTTGCCAAAAACAAAGTTTCAGGGAATGTCTAATTCCTGACTACATACACAATGTGACCAACTCCCTGATACTCCTGCTGTCAGCTCCTTTGATATTTTCCCACTAGAAGAGACTGTACCTTCGTAAGAACCAGTGTAAACTCTCCTTCGTTAGATAGCTTTCGTGCAGTATTGTGTCAAGTCAACAAGGATGATACAGCACTGCTTACCTTCCTAAGCCATAGCCTTGGGCTCCATTGCTAGATTTTTATCTCACAAATCAAAAACAGAAGTGAAATGAAATGAAATCTGGGAAGGACAGGGCCTGTGTTTGTAAAGCATCTTTCCGTGCACTCTTCATCTTTGCTTAACTTGTCCCAGCCAGAAAGCACAACGGACAAAGACGTGAGCTAAAATGGTAGAAATGTTGGTGAAGAGGGGGGATCCATTTAACAGCTACTTAGGGAATGAGCTACATAGGGTTTGCATGATTAGATAGATGTAAGGAAGGAAAGTGGATAAGTATTCTGGCAGGGCTGTGTGTGTTCATATGCCAACTCTGGTCTAGCTCTGTTTATTTGAGAGAGTAGCCCAAGCTGGTCTAAGATACAATAAGTACTGTTCTGACAGTACTTGGTGATAGATAACATGCTGTTATGACAGAAATACGTCATAATACCCATCTCTCATTGCCTTTAATTAGAGCATAGCCCCACCCATTTGTTACTTATTGTTGATGGTAGCTCTCATTCTGCCACAGCAGAACTGAATACTTGAGACAGAGGCTGTATGGACTACAGAGCCTCAGCTACAACCTGCTACCTGTTTCCATGGGTTCTGAATATGTGGAATCAATGGTTGGGTGAAGATATTAAAAAATAATTGCAGCTGTGCAGGCTGGCTCATATCTGTAATTCCAGTGCCCAGGAAACTGGGACAGGAGGATTGTTAGAGTTTGAAGCCAGTCTAGGCCTCAAAGATAGATCATGGCTAGTCTGGACTACAAGGTAGGATCTTATTTAACAAACATTGAACCTGTACTGATAATGTACACTCCACCCCTCCATTATTCCCCAAATAAAGTAGTAAAGCAACTATTTGCATAACTTTTCATTATAAGTAATTTAGAGATGATTTAAATATATATGGAGCTGAAGACATTAGTCAGTGCTTAAGAGCACTTGTTCTTGGAGAAGACCTGGGGTTTAGTTTCTAGCACTTACATGGTAGCTAACAATTGTATGCAACTCCAGCTCTAGCGGATCTGATACCTTCTTCTAGTGTCTGTAGGCACCAGGCACTCACTTGGTACACAGACATACATGCAGACAAAACACTAATACACATAAAATAAACGAATAAAATTTGAACAAAAGTATATAAGAACACATGTAGGTTATACAATAGTACACCGTTTAATATATAGACATTGAGCTTTCACAAATATTTTTAGGAGGTTCTTGAACCCAGTTTGTGTTGATACCAAGGGACCACTATATTTCTATATTTCACCTTGTATCAGATTTTTTTTGCTACTATAAATGAAATACCTGCACCAGTATACTTGTGAAGAAGAGGTTTATTTGGTTCACGATTCTTCAGGTCCAAAGTTTAAAGAGTACTGAGCACATATGCTAGAGGGGTTCTATAAGGCTTCCTCATATGTAGCTTTGGTTAATCCACCCCTCCACTCTGCTCTCCTCTATCTTCACATCCCTATCCCTATCCAAATTTATGCTTTTAATTATTTTTACATACTGTACAATGTAGCAGTCTGACTCCTGGGTGAACACCCAACACACACACACACACACGCACACACACACACACACACACACACACACATGCACACACACACGAAAAAGGAATGAGTTTGAATGGAAGAACCCTGCATGGGCAGTCAACAATGCTGCCAGAAGACATTGGTCATGAAATGAAAAACTCAGTGCTGGCATAGTATACATTCTTCCAAGTTATTAGTCAGGGAGGCTCCAGAGTCACCTAAAATAATACAGGCTATTTCCATTGCTCTTGGTTGTACACCTTGCACAAAAATCTAATAAATATGTAATAAATAATGATTCTTAACAAGTATTAATGATTAATATAATTTAATAAAAAGTATTGCAAAAGGCAAATAAACACTGAGTCACCTTAACAATTATTGATGATTAATATAATTTAATAAGTAAGTATTGCAAAAGGCAGATAAACACTGAGCCACCAAATTTAATACAAGACTAGTACTACTTATGTCACCTTCTCTTGATTTCTTTCTGTTTTCTTCTTTATCAAGAAAGAAGTAAAGAAGTCTAGGAGTAGGTCAGGGTCTTGCTAGACATGCTAAGAAAGGCATTATTATTATTATTATTAATGTTGATCATAAACAGTTATTATTTTGGAATAGGCATTTTTATTCTAGTCATTTTGAATACAGGACATAGAGAAATTAGTCTCTTTTGACTGAGAAATGCCATACTGGCTAGCTTACATAGTGTCAGAAGGTATAATTTACATTGCTAAGGGAGAAAAGACAGCAATATCTCACCTAGTACTGGACACTGAATGTTACTATCCTGACCTGTCTGGTAAGATGCATCCAGCTGTGCAATAGTGGCAATGACAGCTATTGGGAAAACCAACTGCTCTGATTGAATGTGAGGCCTGCTCCACAGGAGGGATTTCCTCCCTGGCACTGTAAACCTGGTCAAAAGCTCATGACTTGGGAGATCATGAGTCCTAGGAGGAACCTACTATTGTTTTGCTAAATGGTCATTCTGTCAAACTGCTTTCTAAATATTTCTGTTTTTACCTTTAGATTTTTGTTGCTTCTGATTTTGGGGAGAAAAGCTTCTTTTTGAAATGGGTAACAATTAATGCAGAGGCTGATAGTTATTCAAAGTGCAAAGTGTGAAGAACTTTGAGTTCTAAGTGGTGGCTTAATCTTCTGTATTACCTCCCCCAATACAAGGCTCAGGGAGCATCTTAGAAGAGTGAGCAGAAAAAATGGAAGAACTGACAGATAAGTGGGAAACCTATGAAATGCTGATTTTTGGGTTGAATATGGCTTTTGCATACCCCAACTCACAGCAACTATGATTACCTGCACATACGAAGCTAGTGAAAGTCCCAACGAGAGTGGGGGAGCAATGTCTCGCCCTTGGCAGAGATGCTGTTGAATCACTCTCCTGTGGGGACATGGTTGCTAGTAAATTGTTCATACTTCAGTGGATGGCTCTTCACCCATGCACATATGGGCAGTACTAATTTGACTTGGAGGTCACCAATAACAACAAAGAAATGAGATTCATAAATTTTGGGAAGAACATATAGAGGGGGACACTGAGGAGAATTGGAGGATGGTAATGATGGATATGATTAAAGTAGTCTATAAGTATATAAGAATTTTAAAGAATAAATAAAAATATACTTTTTTTAAAGGGAAGAGGAGGAAGCTTGTGAAGGCATGTAATTGGCAAGTGTGCAGGGGCCACCTGAGGAAAACAACTCAGCAGACAGTTGGGTATGTGGCTTTGGGACTCATGAAGAGGCCCTAGCTGAAGACTGAGGAAGTGGATCGTGACACTCTTCCCCTTCTCCAGAAATAGGTTATAAACATCCAGAGTATCTTTCCACTAACTTCATGAAGGGTCTAGAATTCCATTTATATCTTATGCTTTAATGTTTAATTTAGTAATAAAGGTTTAATGTCTACAGAATGCCACAATGATTAGTGTTGGTTGTCAACCTAACCGGATTTGGAATCTCTTAGGAGACAGCTCTGTGATTGCCTGTGTGGTAGTTTCCAGTAGGTTTAACAGAGGATGGAGGACTCACCTTAACTGGGGGTGGCACCTTTGCATTGGCCGGAGTCGTCGACTGAATAGAAAAGGAAAAAGGGAAAAAATGAGCTGAGCACTGGCATTTGCTTTGCTCTGCTTCTGCTGTCTCACACTGCTGTTGCCATAGCAGAGAACTCCGAAGTCCAACTGTTAGTCAAAAATAAACTCATCTTTCCTTAAGCTGCTTACTGTCAGGTATTTGGTCCTAGCAATGAGAAAAAGAACTAATCCTAATCTAACCCTAAAATTGAGAAACAAAGTGGATGAAGACCAGAGGACTCTTGAGAATTTATTTCAGGGGCTGGAAAATGGAAAAGAGAGGCATAGTAGGCTCTTGATTGAATCAAAATTGGCTTTTATAACTGATGTAAATCGTGTAGGAGGAGTGAGTGTGTTGCTTAAGTGGCACCAGCTTGCAGCTAGACAGGAAAGATAGAGTCGTTAATCCTCCTGATCATTAATCTAATGATAGATTAATGCATTATGTATTTCAAAATTATTGGAAGGGTGGGTATTAGACAATCTTACCATAAAGAGATAAGTATGTGGAATGATAACTATGCTAATTTACTTATTTTTATTCTGGTACAATATATAAGTATCAAAACATTACATTGAATCCCAAGGCATATATAACTTTTGTCAGATGGAAATGAAATATATATTTAATTATTCTGAATATATATATATATATATATATATATATATATTCCTAGTAAGTTTTAAATGTCAACTTGACAGACCACATCCCATAATTATTAGAAAGGAGAAAGAATTTCAATTGAAAACTTGTATAAATGAGATTGACCTGTGGGCTTGTGGTGGGGGTTCTTCATTGTTAATTGATGTAGAAAGTCCAGCCCATTGTGGGCAGCACCATTCCTGGGCAGATGGTCCTGGGCTGTATAAAAAACCTAGACAAGCATTATCCTGGAGTAACCAAGCAAACATCATTTCCCCCTGATTTCTGCTTCAAATTCCTGCTGGAGTTCTTGTGCTGACTTCTCTCAATGATGGACTGTGATCTGTAAGTATAGTCAAATAAGCCCTTTCCTCTCCCAAGTTGCTTTTGGTCAGTGTTTTGTCACAACTACAGGAAGAGAAGAAGAATAGACATTATAGATAATAACACTGTTAGTATAGAAAACTTTTGTGTAAAGGTCTGGGAGTGTAGTGTTGTGGTAGAGCACTTACTTAGCATGTATAATGCCTGAGTTCCCTTGTCAGAACCATGGGGATAAATAAACAGAATGGATTTAAAAAACTGAACACACTAAGTTTACTAAGATGTAATGGTTTGTTACAGTTCAAAACCTGCAGTTTAGCCATGTGGGTTGCTGCATGTAATCCCAGCACTCAGAAGGTAGAGATAGGACAATTGCTGCAAGTCCATCAATCTGGATTACACAGAGAATTGTGGCCATCCTGGGCTACCCAGAGAGATTCTGTCTCAAAGAGCCAACCAAATAACAAAGCTGAAAGTTTATCTTTTCCTGCTTAAATGTCAGCTAAATGCTGGGAGAAGGGCATAAGGGGATCGTTCATTGTTTGCTGTCTAGGTTATGCCTAGGGAAACAGGAGGGAAAGGGACCCAAAGCCAGTACTTTTATGTTACCGAACTCAAGTGGATTCCTTCTGAAAACAACGCTTTTTTTTTTTTTTCATGGCATAAAGAGTGTTTATTTCTGTGCGTAATGCCTATTTCCCTAGATGGAACCCCTCTAACCAGATCATCTCAGGAAGCTTTGGTAACAGCGACCAAAGACTGGCATTGCAAGAGCTTGGGTTAGATCTGCAAAGGAATCTGGGCACCCTCTGACAACTGCTTGCCAATGTTTGAGAACTTGAAGCCCCTCTTTCACCTTCCTTCTGTTCTCTCAGATCTCTCTTCTCCCTTTGATTCCTCTCAGAAGGAACGTGAGTGAAAATTGCCCCGTCAGCAGGTCTGTATTTAAATCCCAGTTCTGCCAATTATTAATTAATCTCGAACAAGTCAGCTAGCTTCAGTGTATCTTAGGTTCCCCATTAATAACAAGGGAAGGATTAATAAATGACTTTACAACATTATATTGAACAGTGAATCAGATAACTTTTTTTTTTTTGAGACAGGGTTTCTCTGTATAGCCCTGGCTGTCCTGGAACTCACTCTGTAGACCAGGCTGGCCTCGAACTCAGAAATCCTCCTGCCTCTGCCTCCCGAGTGCTGGGATTAAAGGAGTGCGCCACCACGCCCGGCCCAGATAACTTTTTCAAACTTAAAACAGGGCCAGGGACTACGTGCATTCCTACTGATATAATTCTTTACACACCTCTTCTCCTTCCCTCCTTACTCACCCATCTGCAGCAATCCCATGTGTACTGCTGCCTCAGCTTGAGTCCTGCCTTATAATTGCTGTGCTTATGTTTTGTTTAGATAATATTCTGTATGGGCCAACAGAAATATGGTATCTTTGTGACTCAGAGCTGAGTCCTCACCTGGACAAATTCATTCTTTGGCATTAGTCATCTTGGTAAAATGTCTGTTCCTCAAACCAGAAAAGGAAAGCAACCACCTAACCAACCAAAAAAAAAAAATTTTTTTAAGAAATGACAATAATAACAAGAACAAAATCGGACAGATTTGTAATGGAAGTGAAACCTTTCTTGGCATGTCTATTGAAACTGTGACTTACTCCATCTTTATCAAGATGGCAAGAAATCTAGGAGGGGCCTGCTCTGTGAAGTAGTACTTATGGGTGGTAAGAAACAAAGAAAAAAGAAGCAAGAATCCCAGGGAAGGTGACACAAGTTGTAGCCATCTTTTTTTTTTTTTTCCTTTTTTTTAAGGACTAGGTGGCTCAATGTTAATTCCCATTTTGATTTTTCTTAGAATATAATATAGATGTCTCATCCTCTGTTCACTATTGTTTTAATTACATTTCTTGAAGTTTTGGCTGTGAGCCTTAGTGTTTAATAGCTGAGTTCTCTCTCTCCAGTCTTGTGTTTCTTTAATAATAAAGTTGAACATCTGTTCATTGTTTCGTGGCCATTTGTACTGTCTTGCAAATTGCCTATTCATATTCTTTTCGTTTCTTTTTTGAGACAGGGTCTTATATAGCTGTGAACTTAACTACATAGCTGAGGATGACCTTGTATTTTGGATCCTACTACTTCTAATTCCCAAGTGCTGACTGAGATGTACCACTGCATCTGGCTTTATGTTAGTGGAGATGAAACTCAGGGCCATGATGATAATGGACTGAACATCTGATACTATAAGCCAGCCCCAATGAAATGTTTTCTTTTATAAAGAATCACCATGATCATGGTGTCCTTTCACAGCACTAGAAACCCTAAGACAAGGACATTCAGAAATTATTGGAGATTCTTTCCTAAAACAAAGTGGGAAACATGGTGGCATACAGGCAAACATGGTGCTGAAGAACTAAGGAATTCTACATCTTGATCCATAGGTAATAGGAAGTGATCTAATTCCCTTCCTCCAACAAGACCACGTCTACTCCAACAAAGTCACGCCTCCTAATAGTGCTACACCCTATGGACCTATGGAGGACATTTTATTCAAACTACCATACTGGTAGTTTACCATCCTATCAGCTGAGCCACATCCCCAGCCCCACTTGCTTTCTTTATTGTGGCTTGAAACCAAGACTTCACATATGCTAAGCAGGCACCCTACTCTGGAACTATATATCCAGCTATACTTTACCCACTTTCTTACTGAGAAATGCCATCTTATTGATTTGTAAGGACTCTTGTTATAGTTCATCTAAAGTTTTGGGCTTTTTATTATATTTTTTCATACTTTATTTACATTTCAAATGTTTCCCCCTTTCCAGATCTCCCCTTTGGAACATCCCCACTCCTTCTCCCCTCCCCCTGCCTCTATGAGGGTATCCCCCCCACTCTAGTCTTCCCTCCTTGGCATTCCCCTATACTAGGGCATCTAACTCTCTTAGGCCCAAGGGCCTCTCTTCGCCCTGATGGCTAACAAGACCCTCCTCTGCCACATATGTGGCCAGCACCATGGGTCCCTCCATGTGTATTCTTTGGTTGGTGATCCAGTCTCTGGGAGCATGGAGGGGTCAGACCAGTTGACACTGTTGCTCCCTCCCTGGGGCTAGAAACTCCCTCAGCTCCTTCAGTCCCTTCTCCAAGTCCTCCATCTGGGACTTCACACTCAGCCCTACTGTTGCTGTGAAGTGACTCTTGGGTATTTCAAACTTTTGGGCTAATAACCACTTATCAGGGAGTACATACCGTGTTCATTCTTTTGTGACTGTGTTTCCTCGCTCAGGATGGTTTGGAGGTAGGTTGAGCTGGGCAGCTGCAATCAGCTTGTTTATGCAAACTGGGCATGACCCTCTAGGGGCTCCTGGTTGATGGCTGATGGTGGGAGGGAAAGGTGTCATCCCCAAGCTGGACCCTTCCCGTTGGCTTTGGCCAGGCCAGACACAACATCGTTTACATGTTCTGTGTAATTATAAAGTTTATGTGTATAAAGCAAGCTATTTCTGAGAAACTGTATATTTTGTAAATAAAGATATTGCTACTTTGAAAAAAAAGTTTTGGGCTTTTTCATGTTAAAAATCTGTGATAAATTAAACTCTCAAAATTTGTGAAAATGCATAGTCAGTTGTTCCAATATTATTTACTCAGCATTTCCAAAACAACACTAAAATATGACTTGTTTTGGAACAAGGTCTTGCTATGAAAGCATAGCTGGCCCCGAACTTAGCATCCTCTTGCCTCAGCCTTTTGGGTGGAATTAAAGGTCTGTACCACTATATCTGCCATCATTTTTACATTTTTATGTTTTCCTAAGAAATTTTAGAATCACTTTGTCAAGTTTGAAATTTTTACTTTGGAATTTTTATTGGGATGATCTTAAAATTAAAAACATTTCAGAGAGAAATTTCATCTTTATGAGCAACTAAAAAAGATTCACATATTCCCTTGATTCTAGACTTTGTTTGTTGTTTTTAAATCTTTCAATGATCAGCTTTCTTTTTTTCCCCTACTTTATTTACATTCAAATGTTTCCCCCTTTCCAGATCTCCCCTTTGGAACCTCCCTATTCCCTCCCCCTCCCCCTGCCACTATAGGGGTATTCCCCCATCCATCCACCCACCCACTCTCGTCTTCCCTCCTTGGCATTCTCTCATATTGGGGAATCTAACACCCTCAGGCCCAAGAGCCTCTCTCCCCCTGATGGCTAACAAGACCCTCCTCTGCTGCATATGTGGCCAGCACCATGGGTCCCTCCATGTGTATTCCTTGGTTGGTGGCTCAATCTTTCTAACCCTGCCCATACCTACTGCTTTTTGTTCAGGATTAATAATCCTGGTATTCTTTTCTTCTGTTTTTTAAAGACAGTGGCTCTCTGTGTAGCTCTGGCTGTCCTGGAACTCACTATGTAGACCAGGCTGGTCTCAAACTCACAGGGATCCACCTGCTTCTGCCTCTGCCTCCTGAATGCTGTGATTAAAGATGTCTACCACCACGTCTGGTTTAAGATTAATCATTTTAGAGGCCTTGTTTCATTTTATTTTATCTTATTTTCATTTTATTAAAGAACTGAATTACTTCTCAGGTGGCAACATGACTAGAATTAGATTTGCCTGCCCTAGTCAGAGTGCAAGGATGGTTGCTAGTAATGAGAAAGACTTCACTTTCCTGGAGGGTGGGAGGGTCAGCCAGCCAGATGAAGCTAATCTTCAGTAGCTTCTGGTCCCCAAGCTGGCTCACCTGAAAGTGAAGTGCTGAGTTAGGAACAAAGGTCAGGCTTGTGAAACAGAAGCATGCAATGGGATAGATAGTTGGAACTAATGGTAGAAAACAAAATCCAGGCATGGGCAAGTCCAGTAAGACAAACAGTCCTTCCAAGACAGTGTTTCTCATCTTTTGTGCTGTTTGCACAATCAATTTATTTTAAAGGTTTATTTTTATTATTTTAAATTATACATAGATGCATGTATGCATGTGTGGGTATGTTCACATTGAGTGCAGGTGCCTATAGATGCCAGAAGTATCAGAACTGGAATTACATAGTTGTGAGCAGCCTGTTGTGGGTGCTGAGACAGGAACTCACATTCTCTGGATGAGCAGCCAGTAAACCACTGTGCCATCTCTCCAGGCCTAAGTCATCGTTTTCGTTGTTGAGGGGGACTTCCTGTGTACAGCAGGATGTTTAATAGTATTCCTAGACATTGCCTGTTAGATGTTGGTAGCAACTCCTCCACTCAGTTACGGCAACAGAAAGTGTCTCTGAGCATTGCCAAATGTCCTTTGGCTGGTGAAATCACCTCTAGTTAGGAACCACTGCACCAAGATCTAAAGCTGTGGTTCTCAACCTTACCAATGCTGTGATACTTTGTGCTGATCCCCAACCATAAAATTATTCCCATTGCTACTTCATAATTGCAAATTTGCTACTGTTATGAATTGTAATGTAAATATCTGGTCTTAGGCCACCCCATGAAAGGGTCATCTGACACCCGCCCCCTAAAGAGATCACAACCCGCATGTTGAGAACCACTGATCTAAAGTAGCAGCCACTCTTGAGAAAAACCATGGAAGTGAGCACTCCAGATCAACTAGGAGGGTGTCAGTGGGAAGGATGGAGCAATTTAGAATTAGTTGGCTTCTTGGAAAGGGGAAGTACAAGGAACCCCACCCCCACCTCAGCCACATCCTGGTAGCCTGGTGGGTGGTGGCCTAACTGATGTCCCAGGGATGTGTCATGATCACAGCAGGAGGGGAAAGAAACTGACTAGGGGCCTGGTTTTCTCATAGCCCCATGAAGGGAATATTTCCTGCAGAGCTTGGGGCAGGCAGGGGTGTCTAAAGTCTAGAGACATTACTCATAAGGAATTTGTAGGTCACTGTTGGAAGGGAACACTATAGTCAGAACCACCTCAAGACCTAAGAGAGGGGATTGTTCAAATCCTGTCAATTTGTCCCAGTTACAGAAGCTTTGGGGACTGGTGTTATGGAGCATAGTTGTGGGGCTGTGTTCTGCTGGACAGTGCAAGTTGAGTAGAACACACAGCATGGGAATGTGGGAGGGTCCCTGGAAAGAGGAGAGAACTGAGGGATGGGAACAATGTAGCTCAGCAATGTTCAGGGGAAGACAGGCTAGTGCTTCATCAGAAAGGGAAGGAGAAGATATACCCCAACCATAAGTATGATACCCAAGGTTGGTATTACATATCTGCAAACAAATTTGTTTGGGCTGAGTTGCTTCTAAAATGCTTGTTAAAATAGAGAAATAAACTGGCTGTGGTAGCTCAAGCTCATAACCTCAGTATTTTGGAAGGAGGATTGCTGTGAACTTGAGGCCAGCATTAGCTACATAGCAAGACTCTCAAACAAAAAAAAACCCCCCCCCCCCCCCCAAATAGAGGAATGGATAGACAGAAGGGAAAGGGGAAGTCTGAACAAGAGGCCTACATTCAATTTAAGACTATTCATGAGAGTTTTCTCTCCCAAACAGCTGCTGTATCTTTCTTACAGTGGAAGGAAGCCAGGGAAGTTTCCAGTAAGCAGAGAGGCAGGTAGAAGCTTGTGCAAGCAAAAGAAAGAGACCTGGCTTCTTTTCAGCAAGTATGTGCAGTGCTAGTTGGTAACAGCCAACATTTGTATGTGTTTGCTGGCACACACACACACACACACACACACACACCCACACACCACACACACATACCACATACACACCACACACACACATGCACACACACACACACACACACACACACACACACAATTACATGCCTAAATGGGGGCAAATAAGTCCATGATCTAGTGAGAGTAAGGGAAGCCATGGATGATTTATGTAATATCAAAAGTCAAAACGACCTGACCTTCACCTAATCATGGACCATTCCATGTAAAAGGCAGTGGTTAGAACCAGACAGCAAGGGTGTGATGGCTGTCCAAATTCTCTTAAGCTTTAGGGACAAGATCAGAGTTATAGGTCACATATAACGTGGCAATTATGTAGATGTAGCAGGCACCACATTTCTGTGTATGTGTACAAGCAGTGTTCTTATGTGGGTGGGTACAACTATTACATAAGTTTCCGTGAAGGTCAGACTATAACCCTAGATGATGTCAGTTCCTTGAACACCTTCCACCTTTTGAGACAGGGTCTTTCATTGGCTTTGAACTTCTTCAGGGGTAGTGTTGCTAACCAGTGAGCACACTACCATGCTTGGCTTTTTATATGGGTCCTAGGGCTCCAAACTCAGGTTGTTGTGCTAGCAAGACACAAGGACTTTACTGACTGATCATTGCCCTAATGCCCACAGACATTATTTTCTACATATTATACATGATAACTTATTGAGCTTTTAGGGGTATAGGGAAAATCAACACCTCCATTTTACAGGCAAGGGAATGTAGGCATAGAAGGATTGAATAATGTACTCAGTGGAGAGTCAGGAATTCTGACACAGCTATCCTACACAGAATAATGCCAAAATCTTCAAATAAAAGAGGCCAGCCAAAGCCCTGGGCAGTGGAGGTTTGGCGGTGAGTATCCTTAAGTGCTCCACATTAATCAAATGGTGTCATCTAGAACCACAGGGTTTTAATGAAACCTATCCAGAGGCTGCTGTGGTGATTGACAGTTCTAATTAGAAATGAGAAGAATCACAAGAAAGTTTAACCTACTGGGAGAGTTGAAATTTTTTTCTCCCAAGTACTGTATTTCCAAGGCTAAAACTCCATAGAGAATGTTATGATATATAATGTGTGTGTGCGCACGCGTATATATGTGTGGTATTACTTTTATTTTGCACATTCTAAGCAGTGGGGATTTAATGACTAGACTTCACATTGCAATTCAAATAAAGTTAAAACTTTTCCATTTCCTGTTTAAAGTTGTGCCTAAAGTTTATTCAGCATGCATAAGCTAGTTCTTTCCCAGTCCTCAGAGCTCTGTCCACACCCTGTCTCCGCTGTGAAGCCTCAGCTTTAATCTAGACTGGGTCTGCCTTATGGAGCACTTACCATGCCACTGACTTACTGTTTCATCAGATGCAATATGCTATGTTTTACAGAAATAATATTTCCTATCTCCTTCAACTACAACCTCGCTGAGGCTAGGATCTCTGTCCACATCATTTTGCTCATTACAAAGGGTTCCCAGGGAGCTAGATGAGTTCCTATAACATAGCCTTCTTTCCTTGAGACTATTCAAGTGCTTATTCTGTGCCAGGTTCTGAGGAAACACATGAAATTTTTAGGCACAAATTTCACACCAGTGAAAAATTAGAAGATGGACTTATTCTGGGTTTTCCTGGAAAGTTACAGAATATTGATGTAAGGCATCATAGGAAGAAGTATAGAGTAGTTGACAATATGGAAGCAGGATGTTTTGGTGTCATAGCTGATTTTATGTAAACTGGAGTCTATTTCTTGATCATTTGTGTGTTACTTCCCATGTAACATATAGGGATTCTATGGATAGTTGAGCCCGATATGAAACATGGGAAGAACTGAATCTATGAGGATACAGATGCAAATCATTTTAGAGGAAACTTCCTGAACTACATTTTAAGAGACCTACTAAAGCTGCACAACTGACACCATACTGAAAAAGACTCATACACTTCTCCCAGAGATAAGGAATAAAATGTCTGCTCTCACTACTGTCATTTAAAATTGTTAGGGAGTTCTAGAGAGGTGTGAGGTATGAATATAGAACAAAAGGCATCAAGATCAGAAAGGAGGAGCCTGGGTGGTGGTGGCACACACTTTTAATACTAGAACCTTGGAGGCAGAGGCAGGTGGATTTCTGAGTTCAAGGTCAGCCTGGTCTACAGAGAGAGTTCCAGGACAGCCAGGGCTACACAGAGAAACCCTGTTTCCAAATATATATATATATATATATTAGAAAGGAGGAGTATAGGATATTAAGTCGAGGAAACCCAAATTACTCACTGAACCTAATTAAAGGTCATAAAGGAACCCATCAAGCTGTCACACAATTGTTTCTATAAGCTAGAAATGCACAATCTAAAACTGAAATCAAGAAGATAATTTCCTATTCAACAGCATAACAACTAAAAAACAAGGAATTAAAGAATGAAATAAAAACATAAATGCAAGACTTAGACTTAAAAATGACATAAGAATTAAGAAGGCACTGCTGCTCTTGCAGAGGACCTGGGTTCAGTTCTTACCACCCACATGGTGGTTCACAACCATCTCTAACTTCAGTTCCAGAGGATCAAGGGCTATCTTCTTGACCTCCAGAGGACTTGGAGGCACATGGGTACATAGACATACATGTGGGCAAAACACTCCTGCGTATAAAATAAATAAATCTAAACTTTAACACACACACAGAGAGAGAGAGAGAGAGAGAGAGAGAGAGAGA
>JADRCH010007364.1:1118443-1152083 GCA_019843965.1 Rhynchomys soricoides
GGGGGAGGGGAGAAAGAGTCTTTTTTAAAAAAAATAAATCCCAACTTTGCTTCATACTGACTCATTCTGAAATTCTGCAGTATGGTGTAAATCAAGATGTGGGCCACACCTATGTAGAGTGTTCTATAGCTGTCAGTATTCATCTGTCTCCCAAAATGCCACTGACAGGCTGAGACAAGAATATTGCTTAAACCCAGGCATTTAGAACCAGCTCAAGTGAACTAGCAAGACCCTGTTGCTTTAAAGAAAAGCAAGAGGAGACATATATTCAAATAATATATGTGAGATGGTATGTTCTACCTGAAATATATTTTAAAAAACAACAACCTTGCAACTCCACAATTAAAAGACAAACAACCTAATTTTACCCTATTGATGAGGTAAATGGATGTCATTCCAGAGAGAATGGAAAACTGGTCAATATCCACTTGAAAGAATCCTCAACTTTGTCAGCTATCGGGGGAATTCAAATATAAATCACAAGTAGATACCACACTGATCTTACTGGGATGATAATCAAAGAGGCAGAAAATAGTGCTGAGGAATTTAGGAGAACCTGGAACCCAGGCACTGCCGAGGGGAACGCGAAGTGCAGTAGCTGCTGTGTGAAAGTTTGGGTAGTCCTTCAAGGCTAGGGCTACCATGTGATCCAGTAACTCCATTTGCACATCTATTCCTAAGATGACTGAAAAGACACCCATACAATCACCTGGAAACTCTTGTTCAGATTAACAGTGTTCTTCAGAGCTCTGTAATATAAATCACCCAAATGTCCAAGACTAGAATATTATTCAGGCATGGAAGGGAATGGATTAATGTCTGATATATGCTATATGGATGAGCTATGGGCATGGACACCTTGTGCTATGGTGTAAGCCAGGCACAAAAATATATGCTATATGTTTCCAAGAGGCAAATCTATAGATTTGGAGAGCAGATTAATGGTTGTTTGGTGCTGGGGGTTGAATGGTGGGGATAGGGGAGTAATTGTTAATGCCTATGTGTGAGATACTGTTCTAAAATTGAGATGATACTTTCACAACCCTGTGAATATACTAAAACATCAAGTGAACTGCGTACTTCAAACAAAGAATGTATATGGTATGTGAATTGTATTTTTTTTTTTTATGGTTTTTTGAGACAGGGTTTCTCTGTGTAGCTCTGGCTGTCCTGGAACTCACTCTGTAGACCAGGCTGGCCTTGAATTTAGAAATCCACCTGCCTCTGCCTCCCGAGTGCTGGGATTAAAGGCATGCGCCACTACTGCCCGGCGAATTGTATCTTAATAAACAGGAAAACTCAGAAAGTGACTGGAGTTTTCAAATGACACACACACACACACACACACACACACACACACACACACACACAGGCAAAGTCCTTGAAGAATTTAGTTTCAGTTTCCGTTAGGATTTGGATAAACAGACATACCTATTCCTCAGAGTGACCTTTATGTGTTTAGGGATTAGGAAAGTCGACTAGATAAACAAAGTATACTCTTACTGACCCACTCCCAGGGCAGAAGTATAGAGTAGGCACAAATTTATTCCCCATCTGTCGTTCTTTTTATTTCCCGTCCTTTGTCCTTCCATAGCTGAAATGTTATGTTGTTAGAACAAGGTGGACTGAGTTAATGCTCAATGATGTATTTCATACTCAATGACCCAAGGTTCAGGATGGACATGTACACTCTGTCTCTCTGTCTCTGTCTCTCTCTCACTCACTCACACACACACAGAAGATAGGGAAGGAGGTGAGAGGCAGGGAGGGAGAGATATTAAAACGATTACTCGATCCTTCATCTCAGGTAAACCAGCATTTATACTAAAAAGCCTGAGTTCTTATTATGGCTTGTGTAGTTTATCGGCTAGTGAGTCATCCTGAGTTCTATGGTGTGTTGGCCACGGGTCAAAGGCTGTTGCTAACACTACTTTCTATTTCATGTTAAAAAAAAAAAAAAAAGATGTTTATGCTACTTGTCGAGGGAGCTGAACCACATAAATAATGTAACAATAACAATTCCATATATAGGCATGGTGCCATCTGTGGTGTGCTACTATGAAATTTTGCATGAGATAAGATATTTTATCTCTGTTTTTTTCTACTGTTAAAGAGTTCTTTAAACCCTGGGTTCTGAGATTTCTTCGTAGATACAAATGTAGTTCAAGCTTGCCATTGTTAAATCTGTGTTTTTACACTAATCCAAGACATGCTCAAGGCACCACCAAGTTCCCTCACAGTGCTTGCTAATTTTGCAACTGGAGAAAAGAATCACCACTACAGTCACCACGCAGGTTCCCTTGACCCCTTTGAAGCTGCCTAGGATATAAAGACTACAGATTCTCCAAGGATGTTTTGTTCAGCTTCATGGCCATCCCAAAGAGCAAGGTCAGGCAACAAATCCCTCCTGCTGTATAAGGGAGAAAGATCAGCCCTGATGCTGAGCACCCTTGAATCAAATGGCAAGCAGTAAGGCTGGTGGTGTTTCTAGGAGATCCTTCTCTTTCCCAAGTTTTCCTGTTAAAGCATGATTCTGTGTTTTGTTTTTCACCATGGCTTTAACTCCTAGTAGGCAGCAATTCAAATTCTCCCCCCAAGTATCTGTGTCCCGTGGGTGTTAAAAAACATGTTTTCTTGCCCAAGGATTTATATGATAATGGATTCAAGTTCTTATCAAGAACAACCCTAAATTCAAAGAATTAGTTCCTTCACGTTGAATTACAAATAAGTTTTACTTTTTATTGGGTTCCATTATACAATTTTACATTTTCTCATTATTAGTAAGCGGTAACTAAGCAAATTGAACGAATGGTTTCGAGCTCTACTTTTCAGCATATAGATTTACCTAAAAAAAGTACAAAGCAAGCACAGTGCTGCAAATTTTCAGGCACTTTCGAGTTGCTTAAATATTTACAAATACGTAAGCACCCTGTATGAAAACATGACGATTTTGGTGTCAGGAGGGCAACACTCCACACATGTCAAATCTCTAAATGCTAACATTTGCACAGCTCCAAACATTCCTGAGAAAGGTCAGTCTCATTGCCATTTCCTTCCAAATCTCTTCATACTTCAGCGTATCTTGGAGAACCATAACCTCTATTACTTGATGTACCACTAATTGCACAAAATACATGTAATGTGTTGTTCATCCAGGGAGAATGCATTGTGTCTTCTTGTAATATCTGAAACAAAGAACACAAGCAAAAACCCACACAATTATCACCAACTTAAGTTGTTAGTGCCAAAAAAGACTGTGTATATAAAATTACAGTCATATTTGAATTTATCACTGACACTGGGCTATTTAAAATGACGGAAAGCAGAAAGAGCAAAGAATAACATTACCAGCTTTAGTCTTCACAGCTGAGTTACAAAGGCAGCATATCAAAAAAGCAGAAAAGATCTGGTTACTCATTAGGAAAAACAAAAGGTCAGGAAATGCAAAATTCAATTAAAAAAAGGCAGAATCTGATCTTTGAATTCTATTTTAATTTGTCATCACAAGAGCTTCTTTGATAAGAGTTATGGATCATCCATGTACCTTCTAACAACAGAGGTGTATAATCTCAGAATCACCCAGGGACTTTTCAAATGCCCCTTCCCTGCAGACTTGGAATAATACTAAAGGAAGATAGGGATCAAAAGTACCTATTTGAAATATTATTACATAAGCTAATTGATGTAAATAAGTGAAATACAAGTGAATATTATATTCCCACATGTTTATAAAAAGATATATATTCATGTTGGTATACATATTTTAAAAATTAGTCAGTTAATGTGATCAAAAGCCAAAGCAACAAAGGTTTTATGCTTAAACGAAGTAGACAAAGGAAGAGAATAGTATTCATATTATATTGCCTCTCTTTGAGTCTTAACTCAGGTTTTAAGCTTTTGTTTGGTTTGATTTGGTGTTCTAATATGGGGTTTTCAAGGCTGGAAAGATGCTCAGTGGTTAAGAGCACTTCCCGCTTTTTCAAAGGACCTGAGTTTGGCTCCCAGTACTCTCATTGGGAAGCTCACATTGTCTGTAACTCCAGCTCCAAGGGATCTGACACCCTTTTTTCCTTGCATCCACACTGGATACATGAGGAGCGCGCGCAAACACACCCCCCCCACACACAAACACCCCTCCCTCTACCACATACCAGATACATAAATACATATACACACAGATGAAAATAAAAACAAATCTAAAAAATTTTGGGTGAGCTGGTTTGTTTTTTTTTTTTTTTTTAAAGATTTATATACTGTAGCTGTCTTCAGACATTTTTTTTCTTCTCGCTTGAGCCCTGCTCGCTGTAGCTGTCTTCAGACACCCCAGAACAGGGCATCAGATCTCATTACGGATGGTTGTGAGCACCATGTGGTTACTAGGATTTGAACTCAGGACCTTCGGAAGAGCAGTCAGTGCTCTTAACCGCTGAGTCATCTCTCCAGCTCCCAGTGCTGGTTGCTTTTGTTTGTTTGTTTTAGCTGAACACAAACTATTGCCATCTAAGAAGAGGGAAACTCAACTGAGAAAATGTCCTCATCAGACTGGCCTTTAATGATTGATGTGGGAGGAGGATCCAGCCCCCTGTGGACAGTACCACTCTGGGCAAGTGAGCCTAGTTTATATTAAAGTAGGCTGAGCAAGCCATGGGGAACACATCAGTAAGCAGCTCTACTTCATGATTCCTTTCCTGATTTCCCTACATGGCTGTGAGAGGAATGTGTAGGCCAAATAAACCCTTTCTTCCCCAGGTTGCTTTTAGTCAGAATGTTTTAACACAGTTAACAGTATGCAAACTAGGACATCAGGTTTTCAAGTTGGCTTTGAAGCTTTAATATTAAGCCTTGGCCTACAAATGACAGTTCTGTGTCCTATCATTTGTGTTGTTATAAATAATAGGCTTAAAACGATCTTAGAGGAATTTCATCTTACAAAAATCTTAACTCATGACACTAATCTGAAAGCATGCTACAGATTTATCTGATGACTAATCAATTATTCATGTCTGTCAGATGTGACAACAAATGGGGTGTTCATTGAGGCTGTGTGTTGAAAAACCTACCAGATCCTACAGTGGCTACCACCGACTCCACCTAAATAAGAAATCTGTAATTAATAATCTGAAATTATTCTTCAAAAATTTTTATGGCCAAAAGCTTAAGGAAAACAAAAGTTAAAGTATACTTACTTTAACTTTTATTAAATAATAGGTATAAAAACTTATTTTATGTTTTGGTGTACTGTAACAAATTACATTGAAAACTGCCAAGGAACATAAAGGCCATTTCTTTTTTTGAAGAAATCAAGTATGGGGCTCAATAGAACGGTTCCTATTTCAGTATATACTTAATTATACTTTGTCTTTTTTGTGGTAGCATGATCAATTTCAACAGATATGGCTGGAAAAATGTTCTTTTACCCTAACATCTTATGGGATACATTAATTCATTTATAAAATTCACTATAAACTTAATGGTTTACATAAGCAAGCAACACATAGAAACAAAAAGTTTTCTTGGTTAGTTAATGCTATCTCCTATCAAGGGCCTAAAATATTGGTCTCCAGCTAAGAAAAATACCAATAGTTTAACGAAGTAATTGATATAGGCAGGTGAGAGGTAGCTACCTGATTTGAAAAATTCATGCTTTTAGTGGAAAAACCTGACAAAATGACCATTCTAAATATCTTGATCATAGTAGCAATAATACATTGAATAATTTGCCTTGAATTTGAATAATTTGGAATTCAAGACTAGGCAATGCAGCTGCATGCAAATGAAGTAACTGTCAGATAGTACACACAGGCTTAAAACAGTATGTGCAATTGTTTTCTATCTTTTGTGAAGGAGTCATTGTTACTGGTTTTCCCATTTATTATGAGGAATGAGGCTCATCAAGCATACAGCTTCAAAGAACCAGCTATGTACACCATTTACTAATAGGACATGTCTCAGGACAGTGATGGCGCTTCTGCAGTTGGGCTAAGGGGTAAGGGCAAGATGCAGACAGTGATGGAAGCAGAAAGGTTCCTGCCTAGCATCAAGAAATGTCTTGCTATTTATATTCAGCCCTAGTAGTCTAGTAAAAGTGGTAAAAAGAAGACAAAGAACACTGAAAGCCCCTCAAGCCTTCAAGGTTCCAGCTACAAAGAATGGACACATTTGGCTAACCAGACTTGATAAACAAAATTTTGACCCTGAATGTCTGCCGAATACCCATCCTCTTTCTATATCAAAGGATGTCTTAATAGCATGAGTTCTGTGCACTGGAAGGATTTGCTCAAGCATGAAGACCTGAGTTCAGATCCTTAGTACTCACATAAAAAGTACCTTAGCATTGAGGAGTTAGAGATAGGAGGATCCCTAGGGCTCACGGGCCAGCTAGTCTTGCTGAATTGGTGAGCTTCAGGTTCAAATGAGAGACCCTGTAGTACAAATCCTCTGTCTATTTCCTGGGAAGGAGGCTTTGTAAAAAGTCAGTACTTTGGATGAACAATTCGTGACCCCATGTATGTGCAGACTCTGACACACAAGCAAAAGCCCTGCCCTACTAAGACAGTGTCACACAAACATGATGACAATAATGAACCAAACCTTTGAAACTGTAAGCCAGCACCAATTAAATGGTTTCCTTTATAGGAAACAACAAACAAACAAACAAACAAAAAGAATTGATACATAGGGGACAGGACTTGGCCTCATTAACCAGTTAATTCTGGTCCACTCTGGTTCTCCATAATGAGCAGATGACAACAATTAGAAAAGTGAACTCACAGTCACACCCAGTGATGAAATCTCCCATAGCTCTTTAAGTTAAAGCATACCAAAGAAATGCAAAGACCTAGGAGGGTTAACTGAAAGCCAGCTAGCTTTTGTTGTTTGACAAGTTTGTCTACCATTCACTGGACCATACTATAAAGTAAACTTCTGTGTAAGAGTCTCCACATGGAATGACTGCCTTCAATCACTAAAACCCAGATTCTAAGACAAATGAACTCCTTTTTGGGGAATAGTTTGCGAGGTTTTTCCCTTCCCTGGGATGGTGTCTTGCTTATGCAGTCCAAACTATATAGCATGTAGTCCGTACGTAATCCAGGTTGGCCTTGAACTCACTAACCTCATACTTCAGCATACTAAGCTCTGGAATAACAGATGTAACACTATGCTAGACTGTAAGAACAAGCTTTCAAATTATGTTCTCTGGAGCTTAGCATGGTATACCATGCCTATAATTCCAGCACGTGGAAGGTAGAGACAGGCAGGAAGATATGGAATTCAAAACTAGCTTTAGTTTGAGGCCAGTCTGAGCTACATGTAATCTTGTTCAGAGACAAAAAGTATTTATCTGTTGCATATTTTCATTCAGGAAGAAGATGTTATGATAAGCTCAAATACTCAGTGAGGAATCAGACCATTATGCCACAACATTTACAAATATGATAAAAAGATTTAAATGGTTAATGGGCAATCCATATTCGAAGTATATGTAAACACAAATTCTAGGGCCTCAAGAGATAGTCAGAATTTCTATATGGATCAGTGGATATGTAAAAGTGGTAATTACTTAATGGTGACAGATTTTGCCTATGAGCTAGGATCAGGTGTTCACTTCTAACACTCAGTGATTCAGCCTGTCACCTACATCACACCACCTTGTTAAAAAAAACTGTAATGGTATTTGCTTATGTGTAATATATATATTTGTTTACATGTGTGTATGCACGAGTTCATGTGGGTGCACCTGTGTGTGTGTGTGTGCTTGTGTGTGGAGGCCAGAAGGATGACACTGGGTGTCTTCTATTGGGCTCCACTTTGTTTCTGGAGACAGAGTCTTATTGAACTCATAGATTTGGCTAGGCTGGCTGACTAATGAACTCCAGGAATCCTCCAGTCTCTACTCCACTCCAAGCACTGGGGTTACAGGTGGGTGCTGGGTATCTGAATTCAGGTCCTCATGTGTGTGCAACAGGCACATTGCTCACTGAGCCATCTTCCTAGTGCCAGTATCTAGTTTCTTATAGCCAAGATAAGAACATTATCTAGGAACATATCTACTGAGCTAATCTTTTCACCTCTTTGGGATTCTCCCTGAGAGACTCTTGTCAATCATTAGATCAATTTAGACTTGCTTAGCTAGTTGTCTTTAATGTTAAAACACAAAGAAAAAAATTCATCTCTTCTGTATCATTACTTCTGCAGCAGTTTTAGGTAACTGCTTCAAGTTTCATTCGTATTACATGACTTGTTGAAGATATGAGATGAGAGAAATTTAAAATGGGCCAGGGAAATGACTCAGCAGGTAAAAATGTTTGCAGTCAAGCCTAACAACCTGAGTTCAATTCTGGGAACCCACATGATGGAAGGAAAAACTGACTTCTGCATGTTTTCCCTTCATCTCCACTCATACACACATGATAGTTTAGGTGTCATGTCACATGCACACTGTGGCACATATGCAACACATACCCACTTACCTACCCACACATGTATATATTCATACAAAGTAAATAAATTAAAATGTAATGAAAATTAAATATAAACTAAATAATTTTAGGGCAATACATTTCAAACCAATCTATTTTGTTAAGTAGTATTTTAGGCACCCCAGATTCTATCCTTACTTTTAAGGATGTTAATACTTGCCTGTTCATGGATAATGTCAGACAATTCTTTTACCATGTCTCTGAAATTTGATTTTAACCCTTCATGGTACTCAATTTGATCCTCTTTAATTAGCCGCTCATTTAGTTCAAGTGCAATGCTGCATGCCTGTATGAATTTCCTGTGGATGAACATGAAGATACAAAAAGTAAAAGAATAAAAGTTACTTATTCTTACAACGTATCACAAACCATAAGTTTGACAATTTACTGTGACAATCACTTTCTTAAAGAAAGACTGGAATTTTCCATTTTCTCACTATTAGTTATGGTCATTTCCTTAGTTTAAAATACATTTTAAAAAACTTTGTTTTTTATCTTTGTTCTCTGGTTTCTGAACTGTTTAAAAACCTGGCTCAGTGCCTGCTGAATGCCTTTAATATCAACATTCAGGAGGTAGGGGCAGGTGGGTCTCTGTGATTTTAAGGTCAACCTGGTCTACATAACCAGCTCTGGGTTAGTCAAGGTTATATAGTGAGATCCTGTCTCAATATAAAACAAAAATAATTCAATACCTGGCCCAAAACATATGCTCCCTAGGAAGCTTAATGGAGTTATTTACTGTCACTCATTCAAACAGAATTCATTTGAGGTTTACTATTTGGCGAGTTGTATTGTGTGTAAAGTATTTGAGTAGGAACAGGGACAAAGAGTAGAGGAACTGCCATAAAAGCTTTTACTGCCATTATTTCATATTTTAAGTTTTATCATGTATTTTTCATGTGTTTAATGCTCATAATAACGAGTGGATGCACATGGGGGGAGAAAGTACCTCATTGCCTGCATATTTTGTATTCCTGTCATAGCAACTAATAGTCCTTTCTGCCAGGCGGACACTATTAATAAATATTGGTAAATGAATGAGTACAGGTTACTCTGCAACCTGGAATAGATGATGACTCGCAGACAGAAAAAGTAAATGATTAAAGTCAGGAGCAAACAAGCTTATAGGTCACTATCTTTCTCCTTACTCTATTTCACTCTATTAGTCATGCTTTATAACTAATTTCTGTTTACATATGAGTCAGACTTATCTTTTTCCTGACCATTCAGACATGCCTTAGTTTACAGAGCTACTCATTGCAGACAAGGTAAGGCATTCTCCAGAGCTGAAGAGTCCAAGTGGAAGTAACAACACAAGGACTAGATGGAAACCTGTTGTAACCTTTGCAGCCCCACTGCACTCCTTCCTACAGAGTCTGAAATGCTAGACTGCAAGGTCAATCGGGCAAAGAAGGAAATCGTGTAATGAATATAGCCTTGTGTTTGTGCCATTTAAAATATCCAAAGCAATAAAGTAAGCTGGTATATTTAATCCCTTGGATCACAGGACAGTGTTAGTGCCACAGAGTATGAAACAGATCATATGGTTCCTGACCACTTACTTAAAGTGTCATTTGGAGATCAATTAATCAGTGTAAATGCAGAGACCACCCTTACTTAGTGAATATTTTAATTTCTACTTTTTTTTTTTTAAAGAAAATAGAAGAAAAGAATAGATGGATGATCTGAAAACTAACACTTACCTAAACATGTCCTTCAACTCATTCACTTTCTTAGGTGGATACTTGTTAGCTTGACTTTCATTTAAGAAAGCCCTCGCATATGCTAATGGACCAGCATTGACCTAAATTTCATAAGAGAAAGAAATGAGAGTGTAGCAAGCATGTAATCATACGGAGAGTTTGCATTTCCCTTGTCATTAAAACCTCCAAGGGCTGAGGGGACAGCAGATACACAATAAAATACCAAAGAAACCCATAGCTTAGAGATGTCTATTTTGCTCATGAGAAGTTTGTGTGAAAAAAATTAACTAGAGGGATTAATCTGGCAAAACAATACACCAATAAATTAGTTAATGATTTCTGATGTAATAATACAGGGCATGGCCAATCTTAGAGGTTTATGGCAATGTCTTCTGATATAATACATAATTCATTAAAAAAGAATACTGATTGTTTTTTGCTCCCAATAAGAACGTAACATACAATGGTAGTTGCTTGGTGCCCTCACAAAAACAAAAGAAAACATCAACAGCCTTTCGTGCTTGTTGTGGAACCAACCACCATACCTGCACAGAGACACAGCCCTGCAACTTTAGCTGAAGCTGAATCATGTCCACGTCAGCAGAGGAGCAAAGCTTGTGTAGCTCTGCAGTTTTATCTTTTATTTCATCAGTAGCAACATCAATTGGTTTTAAGTTCACCTGTTGTTCACAGTTTATAGGGATCCTCTTTTTCACATACGGAAATGAGTTTGAAGCTATGAAATGCAAAGACCAATTGTTTTTTAAAGTAGCAATGGAATAATTTTATTTATTTTCTTTTTATTTATTCTTCTCTCATAATACTTCCCTTCCTTCACTCCTCTCATCCACCTCCCACCTCCTCTCTCCCCCATATTTCCTCCCCCTCCTCCTCCTCCTCCTCTTCCTCCTCTTTCTCTTCCTCCTCCCTCCTCTGTTTCTCTTCAGAAAAGAGCAGGCCACCCAGCAATATCGACCAGACAAGGCACAACAAGTTACAATTAAGACCAGAACCTTGTCATACCAAGGTTGGATGAGGCAGCACAAAACCAATTTTAGAAAATAATTTATTCATTAGAATTCTAGGAAAAAACAGAATCAACTTGCTTTATGCCTTCCCATGCTTTTCCTAGAAAGGGTGCCAACTAGTTCCTTCTGCTTCAGGATGAAAAGATAAAATTATCTTTATGAGACACCTCTAGGCAATTAGGAGTGACATATGGGAAAATGATGGTTTATTACAAGGATAGGTTTGTATAAACTTATAAAATAACAAATGATTCAAATTTCAGTCACATGTTACTGCCGGCCAGCTGCTACTTGTGTATATGAGAAGGGACCAAGACAGATATGAAAGTAACATAGGACTCCTACTCACTGGTCAAGATAGTGCGACGTTTACACTGTTCTTCTATGCAACCTTGTTTCTTGCCTGATAACGTGTACGGGGCCTCAAAAACAAATCTGTTGATATTATGATTTCTTTCAAACTCCGTTTTTCTTTCTGTGAGTTCTTTGTCATCAAAATAGGGCTTCACATAAGTGACTTGTATATGAGCGAATTTTGGATCAAGCTCTTTGGCATTTACCTATATAGTTTTTATTTTTATCAATGAAAAGAAAATGAAAGTATAGCTTACTGCTTTGAGACCACACAAGAAACATGCCATTACAACTGTGCTCCTAATTTATTGTACACTTACCTGGGGGATATTACAGCTGTGTTTTACAGACAATTTATCTATGATTATAAGAAAACTACAGACATATAGGAGAAACAGAGAACACCACTGCAATCTTAGCCGTCAGCAATTAGCATTTTCTACATTTCACATATTTCTTTCCAATTGTTTACATGCATATGTTCTCAAAATTGAGATCACATTGAACAGTTTTGTAATCTTCTTCCTTAAATATTTATTAAAATAGTAGTGCAATACATGAAGTCTACCTCAATAAAAACACGCTGAAACTACTATAGTTTATACTGGAGTGTTGACAATAGCATTAACACTATTTATTTATATGATTTGAGACAGGGTATCACACTGTAGCTCAGGCTAGCTTGGAATTCTCTAGGTAACCCTCAGTAACTTTAAACTTGCAGTTGTCTTCATGGTTTGGCCACTTCAGTGTTAGAATTATAGGTGTGAACCACGAGTGGCTTAATATGACTTTAATGGCTGAATGAATACACATGAATTATATTGGTCATTTTCTTACATTTTGCTATGGAAAATCATGTTTTGGTGAATGTCTTTGAATTTAAATGGGGTGGGTTTTATGCTGTTCTGATTGTTTGCCTTAGGATACATTTTTCGAAAACAATTTAGTTCAAAGATTTATATAGCTTTAAGTATTTTAATATATCACCTAATTATGCAACAAAGTAGCATATCAATTTGGCTATCCACAAACTGATATCATGAGTGGATATTTTGAAAGATTTTTATTATTTTTATATTTTATTTTACGTGTTATGAGACTTTGTCTACATGTGTGCATGTGCACCGTGTGTTTGCAGTTCTTACCAAGGCCAGAAGTAAACAACAACAAAATCACTGGAACTGAAGTGAAACGTGGTTGTGAACCACTATGTGAGTGCTGGGAACTGAGCCTGGATCCTCCACAAGAGAAACAAGTGCTCCTAACCATGGAATCATTTCTTCAGCCTTAAAGAGTAGTTATTTTTTAACTACATCTGTTTAATCCTAGCCAGCAGAGGAAAGGGATCAAAGGAAAATACAGTGATTCTATGCTGAAGACCTAAAAGTTTAGCTGTATGTAGGATTGGGGGTGCTGTTATGGCATGAACAAGGTACTTAGTTCAATTCCCAGTGACAACAGCAACAGCAGCAGCAACAACAACAACAAAAACAACAAGATAATGCAAAAGTCTAGTGATGGTTGCTGGCCATTTTATGAGTCAACAAAATTCCATGCCAGGAATTGCTGCTGCTGTCCTTGCTGAAGGTTCAATTGTGCATTCTCGAATTCTAGCATTTCTCTTTAACTCTAGACAAAACTCAGGATCTGCATTCAGTGTCTTCTCAACAAAATCTGCCTAGTGTCCTAGGTGACTTGTTTACTATCTTGGTTATTTATCAGTCACATCTGTTTGTCTAGCGAAAGAAAAGGGAGGAAGGAAGGAAGAAAAAAAGAGAAAAAGCCAACAAAAACCCATCCTCCCCCCCATACAGTCTCTGTATGATCTTATCCCCCACATACGTAGGCATAACGACAGGGGACAGTAAATGTCTTAACACTGTTAACCTCTTTAAATCCTTTCTATTTACTTAGCTTGCTCTGGAAACATTAACCTTTCTTTCTGATTACAGTTATTTTAGCCAAAAGTCCCAGAAATAATTCTCTCACATTTAAAAGCTGGGATTTTATAAAAAAGACCTTTGTCAAAGTAATTATTTGGCTAAGATGAAATATAAATAGAAAATAAAAAGTTCAAGTGGGATGTCAAATCCTAAAATGTTTATACATGCACATATTAAGTAGTACACAATTTATATATAAATAGCAGAAAAACTTCTTTTCAGCCAAGATTCTAGCCCAATTTATATATGGAGATAAGTTTAAGTGTACTTACTATCCCTATTGCCTTGCACCTTGCTTATTTTTCTTTAGTGACATATTTTGATATCATCATACTGAAAATGATAAATCCTTCATCCTGCCGAACATGGTGGCTAGTAATACCTATAACTGTAGCACTTATGAAGCTGCAGCAAGAGGATTGCCAAGAGCTAGAAGCCAGCCTGGACTACACAGGGAATTCCTCGCCTGCCTAGGCTACAAAGTGAGACTCTGTCTCAACCCCCCCCCCCCCAAAGAAATCACTCTTTTTATTATACGAGGAGTCAACCAATTATATATCATATATTATTACTATTATACATCATTATTATGCAGGTACCTATTATGAGTATCAAGCTTTTCCCCAGGCTTTTATAGCTCCAAACTTCCTTTAACAAACAACCATATACATGTATAGCAATAATATAAAACTTCAAACATGATATTGTTGGGCCAAAGGACGCATACATTTAAGATCCTGGAAGATACTGCTAAACTTCTATTCAAATTGCCTGTGCCTTTAAGCAGATTTTGTTCTTTGGCAAGCAAAAAGAGTGTTTTTATTTTTGTTTTGTTTGGCAGAGTAACTCAGGTCTGCAATTCTCCCCCACCCCCCAAAAAAGCCCACACATGCAAGAATGCTTTTAATTTCACTGTTACATATTTAAAAATCAAATTCCTTATAATAGTGGCAAAATTGCTACCAAGAACCTAAGAATTACCCTTCAGCAGCTTTTAAACCATCTTGGGATGACTTATGATAGCAAATACAACATAAACATCAGGCAACTGCTTGCTATACTCTTACTTAGGGAACAGTTACAAGGAAAACATCTTGCAGGTATGGTGATGTATGCCTATAATTTCAGCAGTCTGAAGGCAGATCATGCATTTCAGGCCTGCTTAGATCAGATCCTGTTAAAAAAATGTTTGGCCAAAAAAAAAAAAAAAGTTTGCCTAGGGTGAGTGTTATTGCGCAACAATTTCCTACAAGGTAAACAAAGTCCTCCATCTTGGTCCCTAAGATCCAGGATATTCTAAAGGGAGGTGAAACATGGCATTCTTCAAGGAAACTCATCAAGAGACACAATGTTTGTGGACATAAAATATTCCATCTTGCAGGGAAGCTCAGTTAAGGAAGTAAACTACTCAGTAGTCTCATGGGGTCCCCTGTTGGTGGCATCCTTACTTTGGTCTGCCATTGGTTTTCTATCTGTGATGAGTAGATGTTTGCTTGTGTCTCCGTGGGAATACTGACACACAACATTGAGTCACATAGAGAATTTTAGACTAGTCTGGACCACAAAATAAGAACTTGTCTCAAAACCAAGGAAAGCAAAATAACAACAAAAAGTCTGCAACTGTTTGGTACAGATGTAGTGTTTTCTGAATAGTTTGGATCCGTGGTTAGTTGACTCTGTGGCTGTAGAATCCACAGTTATGAGGGGATGACTGTATTTTATATGACTAGAAATGACTTCTTATATGTTGCCTATGAGAAGTATAGAATAACGTCAGAAATCTGGCTGCCTGGCAGTGTTTTTTCAGCAGCATCTGGGGCTAGGTTTTCAAGGCAGAATGAAGAAGAAAGACACATGTTCTCTAGAGAGTCTCACTAATCATCACCTATTCATTTCCATAGCAGCATAGAAATGAGCTAAGACTCTGTGGTTGCAAGGACAGGGAATTTTCTATTGTCTTAATTCAATGAAACAAGACAAAACTAGTGAAACTTATAGAGAGGTAATGCCAAATATTAATCTGGAATCAATCATCACATCTACTTTGAAAGCTCTTAAGCCTACATTAAAGAGGGGAAACTGGGAAAGGGATAATATCTGAAATGTAAATAAATAGAATATCCAATAAAAGAAAGATAATACAGCTCAAGAGATCCAGGCGTTTCTAGGAAATAAAGAGGTGAGAGTTTTCTCTGATACTGCTGTTGACTTGACTTCGGGCGCTTTGCTGAAAGTTACTGAATAAATGTAGGCACAAACTCTGCACTGTGGAAGTCCTTTCTGCTTAGCTCTCATCCTGGGAACTGTTAGGACTCAGGCATTCTGACTGTTCTTTCCCAAAGGCTGTCTAGAAGGACTAGTATATTTCCTGCAAAACAGTCTCTCTTGTTAGACCTTTCACACCTTGTTATGATAGGGCCTAACAGGATAGATAATATTTAGGGTGAGACCAAACCTATCTTTCTGTAAACTGACTTCATTAAAAATGCAGATACAGCCCATACTTGTAATCACAACCCCAGGGAAACCGAAGAAGGAAGACTGTTGTGAATTTGAGACCACCACACCCAAAAGAAAACATTGGGGCATCAGGAGCTGCAGTAAAACCTTTGCCAGTGCAGGCAGAAGGAGCTGGAATGCGATCACTTGGGCAACATAACAAAGCGGGCAGTGCACACCTGTAATCTTAGTCCCAGGGAGTTAGAGACAGCTTCCCTCCCACAAATCAGAAGCAATGTACTAGGCCTATAAGAAACGAACAATGCTTTCCAAATGCACGGCACAGGTTACCTTGTCTGAATCCTGAATTATTTTGACATTTTCAGTACCAAATTTTTCACCATACAGTTTCACAAGTCTCAAGGAAATCTCTGAAAGGCCAGTGAGCTTGGGTTCTTTATAGATGTACTCCTTTCCATCTTCTTCTTCAAAAAAGGACTATGATAAAGGTGAACAAATAATAGATTACAAATAGTATATAAACAAACATTCAAGAAGAATCAGGATGACTAGTGATAATATAATTGAATACATTTAAAATAATACTTATTAATATTAGTTTTACTACATTTATGCTGTCTAGTTTTATGACATCTTGATATTATTAATTTGGGAAGTTGGAACCTGAAAAATGCCTTATCAGATAAGGCTGTAGGGCAGTTTTTGATTGATGTAGGAGGACTCAGCCCACTGTGGGTGGGACCACCCCTTGGACAGGTGGCCCTGGGTTCTACAAGAAAGCAGGCTGAGAAAGCCATTGGGGAGCAAGCCAGTAAGCAGCACCCCTTTGTGGCCTCTGTTCCAGCTCCTGCCTCTAGGTTCCTGCCCTGCTTGAATTCCTGCTCTGACTTCCTTCAGTAATGGAGTATGATCAGAGAGTTGTAAGCTGAAATAGATCCTTCCTCCAAAAGTTGCTTTTAATAATTGTGTTTTAACACAAAAATAGAAATTCTAAGACCACATTAGTATTTTAATTTTAGTACATTAATAATATATTAAAAGTCACATGCGTATAATCAACTTTCTAACTTTGAATAAGTTGAGAATTATCAAAGGCACAAACATACAAACATATTATTGTCTGAAAAGGGATGAAGTAATATGAAAATACTTTTATTTTTATTAATTTTATTAAATATTCCCATGTAATATTTTCTTATGTATATTCAAATTCATAAGTATATAAGCATATTTTGATAGAAGGAGGAAACTAACATGTATTTTTTTCATGAATTTTATTAATGATAGGTCCATACCTTGCATCCCTGACCTAAGTAGACAGAAGAACCAAAGTGAACTAGAACATTACAAAATGAGCCCCCTGCTGTGTGAAAAGCAAGACAAACTATTAGAAGGAACAACTGCAGAAAGGCCATCTAATAAGTCTAAGGAAAACATTTAAAAAGTCAAACAACTTGATAAATGAACTTTGCTAAAGCACACTTACCTGGCCATAAAAGGCAACTCTAAAGAAAGTACCTAAAAGTCTTTTTTTGGTGTGCATAACTTCCAAAATTTTTGTGTAAGCGCCATGAAGAGTTCTATAGACTTGAGTCAGTTTCTGAAAAAAATGAGAATAGAGAACTTTGTGATTTTGGCAGTCATTAAGTATCATCAAGATCAACATGCAAGAGTAAAAATACTATCATGTTTAGGTTTTAATGTTGGCTTTCTGTTGTTGTTCCTTATTTATTTTTGAGACAGAGTATTACTATACTCACTACAGTACTAGACCATCCTGGGTTATTAGTAAGACTTCACCTCAAAAGTTGCAATAAAGGAGATGGGTTGTAGCTGAGTGGTAGAAAACTTGCTTAGCCTGGGTTTAATGCCCAGAAGTGCAAAATATTTTATATTATATGAAGATGTGAAATTTACCTATTTATGTATAATTATTAAATTCCATTTTTCAATTTAATTTTTATGTGTGTGACGTTTTGTTTGCATGTATGCCTGTATACCACAGAGGTGAGAAGATGATATCAGATCCCCTGGAACTGGATTTACATATGGTTTTCAGCCACCATGGGGGTGCTGGAAACCGAACCCAGGTCCTCAGCAAGAGCAACAGGTGCTCTTAACTGCTGAGCTGTTTCTCCAGTTCAATTTGTCAATATTTTTAATCTTTTTTTTTTCTGTCAAACCAATGAGCTTTATGTGGTGTGCCAATAGGAGTATGGGTGAGATGAGCCCTTATATGAGCAAAAGTGACTGGAAGACAGCTGCATCTTCAAAAGTCTAACCCTGGCATGACTCATGAAAGCCCAGCAGAGCTAAAACCCTGCAGCACACTTCCAGGTAGCTTAACTGGTTAATAAGTATGTTTCAGGGATCTCAGTTGATCTGAGACTCTTCTGGGCAGCTCAGATTGTCTGAGACTGTCTTCTAGTAGTCCTTACCATTTATATATTGGAGAGGGAGGCACCTCTGGTCAGCTTCAGGAACTTCCTGAAGCCTTTGAGTTTAAAACAGGTTTTTGGTTTTTTATTTTTTGATTTTGTATGTCACCACAATCAGCTCATCCCACATCTACTCTCAAAATAGCTGGAATCCCAAACCATCCTCCTTCCAATTTTTGTACAGTTGCAGTGGAAATTATGATATGAGCCCAAAGACTTGAATATTAAAAAATTCTGTCCTGGGCACATGGCACTAGAATTTATCAACAGTTTTCCTGGCAGGGCACATTGATAAACAAATGCTCACAACTGGCTTATTATTGGCATCATGATATGTTTCTACATCATGGTCAGCCAGTACTTTTAGTCCCTGCACTCAAGTTCAAAGAAACGAATCACGTTTTTAGGTCATTCTTGGTGATATGGAGGTTTGGTGGTTTTGACAGTCCAGGGAGAAAAGTGACACTCTGGACTGGGGTGTCTTGGAGACAGAGCATGTGTCTATCATGCTCAAGGTCCGAAGGTCCATCCCTGGCGCCACAAACAAAAAGGACAAAATAAGAATACTTATTCTGTGATAAAATTCCAGTATTTTCTTTAGAAGACATCAGAGTAAAAAGATAGGAAGAACATTCTATTAGTGCTTCGCTAAGATCACAACAAAGTCTGTAAGGCAATGACGGCAGTGTGTCCATCCCTACCTCAAACTCACGACGTTTCTCATAAATTGGAATGATCAACTTGGAAATCTCAGAAATTACTTCATATCGCTCTGCCTTCCACAAACCGTCCACACACTGTTCTAGCAACTCCAGCAAAACCTCCTGCATTAAGAGAAATATTCAACTGGGTATCAAAAATAGCTTTAGACAAATCAATTGTTAGCCATTTTAACTTATTAAACAACAAACCAAATGGACTAAGTTCAAGCAAATGCACAGAAGTATATTTGTATGACCACATCTTCCCCCTATCTACTTCTTTCTTCTCAATCAGGATCTAGTTCTGGAGCCCAGGATTCTTATCCTCCAACTGGTGAGTTTCCTGCCTTAGCCTTGTTATTGCTGGGATTACAATATGTGCCAGCATATACAGTCTCACAACTGTATTTTCAAAATCAAATGTTACAAGTAGCAGGAAATTAGAAATGTTTCTAAAATATGACATTACTGTACAACAGTAAACTATATTCATCTTGTATAAGTGAAAATAGATACTCTACTTGCAGATAATATCATGTTGAATTGAATCTTTTGTTTTGTTGGGGTCTAGCCTCAACATAGATTGTATGGATAAAATTCATCAATGAATGTTGTATGCATGTATAGAAAGAATCACACAATATACGGTATATTTTAATAAAAATAAATAACTAGACAATGTAAAAATGCTTAACAAGGTAAATTCCCCTAAGCTTGTACATCTCCATTACTTTTCTTTCATATTGAAAGAATGCATAGAACATTAGTCTAAAGAGAATGTGACAGCTTTTCAAGCTATTGCATTAGTGATTTAGGTCTTCATTAAACTGATACAATCCAGAGAACAAACTCTTCCTTCATATGATTTGAATATCAGGGATAGGCTAATGTCCTATGATGGAGCTCTCTTGCCTGTTAGAATCATAAAGCTGCTTGCTACAGTTTTGTGAAGTATCATCCCATGTTCTCAATAGTAAAAAGACTAGGCCAACTGCTGTGCTTCTGGCTGAGTTTTAATAACTTATTTTCCATCAGATCTACAGAACCGACTGCCAAAATGACCCTTGTTTGTTTTTTCGATAACTGAACTCACCTTGTAGATCTCATTCCTATGTAGCATGTGGCAATGTTCTATAAATTCTTAGCTGGAAAATGAGGTGCAGTTTTTACTCTATCCTGGTATGAATTGAATTCTTTCCCTAAATCAGTGTCTCAACTTGTCAGTTGCTACCCCTTTGTGGATGATGGTGAATGACCTTTCACAGGGGGTCACATATCAGATATTTACATTACAATTAGTAACAGTAACAAAATTACAGTTATTAATTAGAAACAAAATAATGCTCTGGTTGGGAGTCACTACAACATGAGCAACTGTATTAGAGGGCTACAGCATTAGAAGGTTAGGAACCAGTGCTCTAAACTGTAAGCTGAAGTTCTTAGCTGCCTCAGAACGTGACCTGATCCAGAAAAAGGGTGTTATAGATATAATTGATTAAGATGAATATACTGAATAAATAAAATAACTAGTTAACAAAAAAGATAAATATACCGATAGATAAAGGGTGAACACTCAAGCCAATCTGGCTAGCACCCTTTCTGCAGGTGTTCAGGAGAATATCATGTGACTACAGAGACAGAAACAGAATCCATATAGCTGCAAGGCAAGGAGTGCCAAGGATCAACAGCTATCACCAGAAGGCAAGGAAGGCTTCTGCCTAGACTCCAGAAGGGTGAGGTAGTGCACTTCTGTCGTTTGAGGCACATGCTTTGAACATGGAAGCCTTAGTCTTCTGCTCAAAGTATTTGTTTCCCTCACATGCACGTGTGAAATGTCTAACCTTGCTAATGGCATTAGAAGGTGGGTTACTTGTGGTTGTAATAACGTAGAGCAGCCATGGATGGAATTTCACGCACCCTTTGAAAAGAAAACCAGAGATAGAGCCCATCTCTTCTACCATCTACGTACACAGCAAGAAGGTGTCACCTATGCACTGAAAGTTTTGCCCTTCCTGGACACATTGCCACTGGTGCTTTGAGTTTGGATTTCTTATCCTCTAGAACTCTGAGAAATTCATTTCTGCTGTTAATCAGCTACCTGGTTTATTGTGCTATATTAGAGCACTATGGATAAGAGAAGGTACCCAGTAAACTGTACAAATGCTTCTTTCATTCATCCTCTGAGCTTATGACCAAGCTCTATCAATTTTACTTCCTAGATATTTCTCAAATATGAGCCTTCTCCATTTCTACATTTATTGCTAAGGCTCAACACCTTGCTGCTTTTTCACTTAACTGATCTTCCTGACTCTAATCTTGGAACTTCCCAATATATCCTCTTCACAAAGATCAGAGGCTTCTGATCATATCATTTTAAATAGAAAACATCCCATCACTCAAAGAACAAGAAGTAAGCTTCTTGTGGACACAATGCTTGCAGTGAGATGTCTAAGATTTCTAAAATCTTCTCATTCAACAAGCCAAGTGCTCTAAAAGAGAGAGACACTCACTAACAATTCCCCTGAAATATTCTCTGCCCTCCAAGCCCCTTGTTAGAATAGGTCCAGATAAGGAAGGCAAGGTACAAATAATTTGTTCCCCTGTTTACTAATCAATGGGGTAAATATTTATAGTTCTACAATATTTGCACACTGTTTCAATAGCTGACATTCCAAATAAACCCTGATTCTTTACAGGTGGGAACAAGTGTATTTATCTAGACTGTGTTCTTTTGTAACCCATATAGTCCTCCTATACAGCAGTTGCTCAATCAATATGACTACTTAGAGTCAGCATACTAACATTCAATAGCTATATTAAGAAGTTTAGCAGGCACATGGTGGCACACACCTCTAAACTTAGCACTTGAGGCAGAAGAGAGGCAAAGAGGCAGAGGCAGAGGCAGAGGAGAGGCAAAGAGGCAGAGGCAGAGGAGAGGCAAAGAGGCAGAGGGGCAGAGGCAGGGGCAGAGGAGCAGAGGCAGAGGCAGAGGCAGAGGGGCAGAGGCAGAGGCAGGGGCAGAGGCAGAGACAAAGGAGGCAGAGGAGGCAGAGACAGAGGAGGCAGAGGAGGCAGAGGCAGAGGAGGCAGAGGCAGAGAGGCAGAGGCAGAGGCAGAAGCAGAACTCACAACAATCTTCTTTCCTCTTCCTGTAGACTGCGGGGATAATAGATGATGTGTACTGCCGAATATGACTCATTTTAATATAACTTCTAAATCAATGTCACCTATTTCAGATGTGAGAGCATGAGGAAGAAACCCTTCTACATGAGTGCAGACAAACTGGTACTTGGTTCAACACCGTATTCTAATTTATAAGAAAGTAAAATTATGTATAGTTATTACTATAGAGCAAAAAACCCATTAAATATGTTAACAAGGCCATCTCCATGGATAACTTAAAGCTGCTATTTGGAAGACAAGGATGAGCTCAAGAATATATCTCCTGTGAAATATCGTTTGTGACTGGAACCACATGATAACACCAACAGAATTCTAAAGTATATCTAAGTCTCAGATTGTGAAAAGTGAAATGATTTGTTTTCTCTCTTCTCCTTTTGCCCTTCCCCCACTTGAGACAGGGTCTTGTCCTGTAGTCAGGCTGTTCAGGAACTAGGTACACTAGACAATTTTCAAGGCCTGCCTAAGTCCTCTGATAACTTGGATTATAGGTCTGAGTCACCATGCCTGGCATAGTACATTCCTAGTACAATTTTTCTTTGGAGGTAGAGTCTCCTTATGTGGCTCAGGTTGGCCTGGAACTTGAGATCCTTTCTGTTTCTGCCTTCCAAGAAGGGGATTTCAGTAATTTGCTGCCATGCCTGGGTCAGTGCAACTGTTATGAAAAGTAATTTTGCCAGGCAGTGGTGACACACACCCTTAATCCAAGCATTCATGAGGCAGAAGCAGGCAGATTTCTGTGAGTTCCAGGCCAGCCTCTTCTACAGAGCTAGTTCTAGGACAGCCAGGTCTATACAGAGAAACTCTGTCTCCAAAAACAAAACAAACAAATAATAAACAAACAAATAAAAACATATTTTAAAAATATAAAAATGTAATTTTGTGGGACAATACACCACTTCAATTTCTGTGAATGTCACATTTGCCTTTTTGTAAAATTTGGCATCTAGAATTTTATTTTAGAGGGGATATATTTCATTTTAAAATATTTTTATTATTATTTCTTCCTTGTCTTCTATGAAGACAACAGGTTTCTTTGTGACATCACCATGTGTCCCTATCATGTACTCTCCTCTTCTCTTATCCTCTAGCATGTAAACAGAAAATTTTTGATAAATTATATAACTCTTTTAAGGCTATTTGCTGGTATAGGAGTATAATGATATTCACTTATTAAATTATTTTCTGCATGTATCTTCCACTAAAATATATAATTTAGGCTCTTTTTACAAAACAGTTTTAAAAATTGCACTCATCACTCTCCCTGTAAATAGCAGCAATCATTTCCCCAACCCTCTCTGACATACCTACAGATCGTTCCCTCTCCTAAGCAGCAGTTCGTTCCTCTTCCCTTTGTAATGGTATTTCTTAGGTATTTTTGGTTTTGTTTTGCCTTTTGAGGCAGGGTCTCATGTAGTTCAGGTATATGTGCCAAAGGTAGGCCTGAAATTCAAAGTTCTGATCCTCCTGTCTCTACTTTCCAAGTATAGGCTTGGACAACCTTAACCAGTTTATGCACAGCTGAATATCAAACTCAGTGACTATGCGTGCAAGGCAAGTACTCTGCCGAGTGAGCTCCATGCTTAACCTGGACCTTTTGCTGCTCTGGTTTATGACCTAGCTGCCACACATCTGGACAGTAAGACTGGCCTTCTCCCAGCCTCTGTCCCCAGCCTCTATCTAGTCACCTGCAATGTACCTCTCATACCACAGCCCCACTAATCTTCCTTGCCTTATACCTCTGACTTTGCATATCACACACCCATATTATTTCAATGACTATCTCTAGAGCAGAACTTGGAGATCACAGTTCATCATTTTACAGTCCTTTTATCTCCAAGTCGATAGGCTTGATCCTATGTTGGTGCTTAACAGATCTTTATTGATAGACAAATCAAGCTGTTTTCTAACCATCTGAAGTAGGGAGCAGGACACTTCATTCGTACTTTGTTACAAATACCTATGCTTATTTTAAGTAAAAGACAATTTAACTCTAGTTTTCTGGAGTCCTTTTTCATATGCTAGGTGGGATCTGGTCGCAGAGATCATGATATAAAGATGGTCAATACTGTAGGTTAAAAATAACTTTTTTCATTTTATTTATGAGTATTTTGCCTACATGTGCATATGTATACCACTTGAGTGTATGCTGTCCATGAAGGCTAGAAGAGGGAATCAGATCCCCTGAAACTGGAGTTAGAGGTGGTTATGAATCACCATTTGAATGCTGGGAATCAAATATGGGTCCTCAGAAAGAACAAATGCTCTTAACCGCTAAGCCATCTTTTTTAGCCGTCTAAATGTTGTATTTGAAAACAAGATCATGGGAAGAGTTACTGAGACAAGATTCTATCCTGCCAACAGGAATTCCTTTGCCTAGACAGTTTTATGACTTAAATCTCACCAACCCTTAGTCAATTTCAAATTTAAGCCAGATCTAATAACTTAATAAAAATAAATTTTGAAATGGGAAATTTCTTTAAATGATGATGCATGCCCTGGAATCTTACTTCACTGTAATGAACATCCATCATTCCAGCATCTTCTTTCATGGCTCCTTCTTCATCTATATTGGGAGTAATTTTCTTGAACGCTGAACACCCGCTAGGGAATAATTCTGTGTGGAAAACCAGAAATGGAGTATATTTATTACAAAAAAGTCTGGTAAATAACAGACACCCTTAAAAGGAGATGCTATTTTTAATAACAGAAGTGACTTTGGGTCAAAATCGTAAGTACATGTTTAGGCTGTAAAAGTAATTTCATATATTACTCAGATCTATTTTATTCTATGGTTCTTCCTCCTGCACAAAGTGAGCCCAAATTCATTATAATAAGTAAGTTGTCGTTTTGGTGCACTATCTTCAATGGCTGGTGTAGATGATTTCCTAGTATAAAAATTATATTAACATGCTCATTTTTTCTACATTTGCTCTGTACATACATCTTCTAGACAAGAGGGTGGACAATTTTTGGGTAACCACTGAATGACCTTTGGTAATCATCTCTAGTGTTTAAATCTCACTGAGAGTTGGAAAGGGAAGTCAGTTAGTTATTGGAAGAGCCTAGCCGAGGATTTATATGACAGATAGGAAGTGAAACAGATGGCAGAGATAAAACACCCTTGGAGAAACTGAATGGGCCATTAAAAAAACATAGATTGGAAAGTTAGACGAGCCTGAGTCCAGCACTGTGTCACTGTATGAATTTGGATGTTTGTCTCTCTAGTATGTCAAAAGTTTCTTCATCATCATTATTACCACCATGACCATTATAACAAGAATAATCATGGAGGTTTGTGAGAATTACATGAACACATGTTTGTTATAGAGCTTAGTGTATAAGAAGGACTAAATGAATTATTATTGTTAAGTAAGCCTATCAATGTTATAAAGTAACTTTCTCAAGATAGAATTAAAACTGCTACCAGCTGGAGCCCTGGGAAGTTGGGAGCAAACTGTAGCTGCAAAGAACTTTTATAAGTGTGACCTAAATTGTTATTTTGGAGTGAGAATCTAGATGGAGAAAGCCACATGATTTTCCTACAGTCTGTGTTTTCTAGAATGATTTAGAGGGGAACAAACATGGCACATTTCAGAAGTGGCTGGCATCAAACTTAGAACCATCCTTCTGTCTCTGCCTCCCATGTGCTGAGAATGTGGGTGAGGTATACTCCACCGAGCTTTGACATGGAATAGTGATCTTAATGCTTCATAGCTAATGCTTTCACATTCCCACATGCCATTCTAGAGAAATAAAATGGAAGCAGTCTAGGAAGGTAAAAATGCTTTGTGTCTAAGTGACCCCGTGAAAAGGGTAAGTACAATTTTGGAGAATGGGATTGCAGTGCCAATGCTTAATTTTAAAAAATGACTGGCAGCCAGAAGAATAGTAAGAGGTAAGATTTTGAGGGGTGAGCATAAAGAGGGAAGTTGGAACAAGGAACAAACAAGGGAATGAAGTACTTTGTGGGATTTTAGCTATATGACACTGGGTACAAAGACTTGGGAATGAAAGCAGCATTACCCTATAAGGAATGAGAAAAACAGATGCTATAGAGAAGAAAATCACATTTTTTAGGTTTATGGGAGAATCTGAAGGCCCAATGTTTTGTTGAACGAGGATGCTATGTGGTGGTACAAGAATGCAGAAAACTTGACTTTTGCCTTCCCTGGGGAAAAGTGTTGTGCCCTCTCTCAGGAAAAGAGAGAATGTCAAAGTCTAGGCTTTACAGAATGAGATCCAGAAATGGCAAGGCTCTCAGACAAAATGAAAAGAAATTCTGACTTGTGTTGAATCTTATATCTGAGAACAAGAAAGAGTAACATAACGAACACCCCATTATCATGGCTTCCACTGGACTTGGGCAAAGGGAAGAAAGAGCCTGAGAATCTATCTGTAAGGTATCTCTGGTACAAAGATCAAGGGTCTGTTGGAGGATGGGGTGGGATCAGGGTCAATTGCATAACCCCTTCCACTTTCATTTTCTTTTATTTCTTCTCTTTTTTTTTCTATGGGTAGAAGCTGGAATGAGATGAGATATCACACCATAGCTGGGACACACTATGTGGCCTGGGCTGGCCTCAAACTTCCAACCCTCCCACTCCTGAACACTGCAATTACAGGCATGAGTCACCATTCCAGACTTCCTTCTTTCCCTTTTCTTGCCACTTCAGTGCCTGAAACAACGAATGCAAGATTCCAGCAGTGGCCTTAACTTACGCTGACACCCCTGCGGGCCAGGAAACTACCGGACAGAACAAAATTTATTTTTATTAAAAGAAAGTCCAAATGATGGAACATTTGGTTCCAATATGTCATCTAATTAGCATTCTATTCCATCATGATTAAGAATATTTTTATAGTGCACTTGAAGGGAAATGGCTGCTGAGGGTATAACTCAAAACAATGGAGGACTTGTGTACTATGTACACTAACCTGCGTTACATCCCAGAGAAGGGAGAGAAGGACTGGGTGAGATGAGCTGCAAGTACAGTTCTTTGAAATGACAGAAAACAAATTTTTGGTGTTGCATACCTGTCAGGGATTTACAATGTAAATACACTCTCTCTCTCTCTCTCTCTCTCTCTCTCTCTCTCCTTTTATTTTCGTCTTCAGTATCATTGGACAATTAATTGAAAACAATAAGTTATAGTGTGTCTTGATGATCATCGGTAAATGTTATTTAAAGCATATTTTGCTTAAAATTCATGTCTTATTTAGACTTTTAAAATAATGCTGGGTTTTCTGAGTTCTCACACTAGATAGTGGTTATCCCTGGGGGCCAGGAAACCACCAGATAGAAGAAATAAATTCCATTTTCATTAAGAATATTTTTATTGTATATTTAACTGGTTTAGATTAGCTAAGTATCTTGATACCACTCTCACATTTTGAGCAGCTAATTGAAAAAAGCTGTTTTGGATTCCATTTTTTCTTTGAATCATTTAAACTAAGGTGGAGAAAACCCTGAGGCTTTTTACTATTGCTGCCCTTTTAGAATAAGGTTTTCAGGTTGAAGATAGTCGAATTCTACAAGTTCAAAAATAGACAGCACCCATAAATAAAAATATACACAGCACTCAAATTTAACATTTTGTTGTTTAAAATGCAAAACATAATTTTTTCCCTCCTTAGCTCTTTGAGGTTAATGAGAGCTAAATTTGAAAGAAACCTTAGGATTATTATGAACTACTTCAATGACAAGTTTGGGCTACATCTGCTTGTTAAGACAGGTCAGATTGCTGATTAAGGTACCTGCCTAATGCTGAAATAACTAGAGCAAGAAATAGTCTTTCTAAAGTTAAGGACTAGCTAGTGGAGATAAATCATTTATGCTCTGAAGGTCTTTATACCTGTGAGTAAAAGTAGATTCTTGGGAAGAATTTCTAATATAATTACCTATTTTCAAAATCGAAAGGGTTTTTCTTAATAGGCCTGGAACTCATATTTCAGGTGCTCACTAATTAGAAAACTGGGGTAACAGAAAGCCAGTTTCTCTGGAAAGCATTTAAAACCACAGACTGGTGTTTGTCAGTGGATATGGAATTGCAGGTATGCAACTTTAATTTTTATTATTAGGGCAACTTGACAAACATATCAGTGTTCTAATTTAAAAAGATGAAATGAGTCTTATTTTGATCAATTCTTTCTCCTTTAGAACTACTTGTAGCGACTGCCTGTACAGCTTGGTCCTAAAGCACATGCTTATCATGCCTGTAGCCATTTTATCAATTCCCAGAACCCCTCACCTCCACCCAAGGAGAAAATGAAAACAATATATGGACTGAAAGGGTAAAATAGGAATACGCTAATTTTTTGATTTGCTTTCTTGTGATAACTCATTCTTAATTTTTTGTTTAATATAAAGTCTTTGTACTTGTGAGTAAAACAAGATTCTCAGGAAGAATCTCTAATATAATTATGTATTTTCAAAATCTAGAGAGTTAATTCTTAATAATTCTTAATGAGTCTGGGACTCTACTTCAGGTTCATCCTTTACAAAGTATGTCCCTTTGCAAAGTAAGTCCACCCTGACTTGGAATTCACCGTGTATCCCAGGCTGTCTTGGATTTGTGGCTGTCTTCCTGTCTTAGCCTTGATGTGTTGGGATTACAGACCCCACAACCCCTAGATAACAATTTGTAAACTTAGATTATTCAGAAGCATTTCACTGTTAATTTAAAATATAAGTAAAATGCTAAAAATGTTTCTCTGGTAGTAGTGGTATCTTTGCTTGCTTAGCATTCACAAAGTTCTGGGCTTGATCTCCAACACTGCATGAACTGAGCATGGTGGTGCATGCCTGTAGTCCCAGGATCTAGAGACAGGAAGAGCAGAAGTTCAAGGTTGCCCTTGGCTGCATAGTAAGTCTGAGGTTTGCTTGGACTATATGAAATCCGACTCCTTCTCCCAAACATAAATAACATGAATGCATACTTTAGTCATTATAGTCATATTTGGGAAGAATCTCCACAATGGCCATTATTTTACATGTGAAATGAAAAACATAGAAATTCCAGAGATTAAAAACAAAACATAGCAAAAAAAAAAAAAAAAAAGTGCCCCCATAGCCAAAGCCCACGTGCTATGACTCCTTTAAGTTGCTTTCATTTTGTGCTCACTGTGATAGATAGCAGATGTCTTGATTGCAATTGCCATTACCAATTAACTTTTAAACCTTACTCAATTGTTTTGCTATTTGAGTAGTTATACAATTCAGCAATATTATTTGAGGACAGAGAAGCTTTCAGCCTGATCCCCGAATTAGTAATCTTGAAGTAGGAATACAGAGCTGTTGGTGTCCTTCAAGGGCCTGATTCCCTTTAACACTCAGGGGTCACTGCATAATAATAGCTCCAGATACCTAGTACAGGGCCAGTTGTTGGTGAAGTTAAGGATGAGGAGGGAAAAGCAATCTGTCTGCATTATGCAGAGCTTCTCTTGAGCCCTAAGAACTGAATTTGTGGCAGTCATCCAGGAAGATAGTCTTGGGAAATAAACACTGGGCATCAAGCCCAGCCGTGTACTATTTAACTTCTTGTAACCTCCTACAGAAGCCAAAGCCAAAATGAGCAACCCAGTCTTCTTTTATAACAATGTCTGTTTAGCACTGAATGAGGCTGATGGTAAACATATTTTTAAGAGCTCAATTCTATCCCATTCATAATTGCACACTGCAAAGATAAAGATTATTTTGCCAGTTGAGAGTCCTCCCATCTCAGAACAGAAAGGTCTTACTCTTTCGGTGAAGAAATTCCGCAACTAGAGCAGCTACATGGACATAACACATTGCAGCCTGGAAGTGAATGACAAAGAAAGAAGTGTCAGAATATGTTCAAAGGAGTTTAAAGAGTCCCAGTGGAAGCAAAATTTTAGGTAGTCACCTCAGAAAAATCTCCATTTTTTATATGAATTTTGGCCATGCTGTCAAGCCAAGTTTTCCTCAGCTCTGGTGTGCTGGCATAAGATTTAGCTAAGCTATATTGGAGATCAATTAGCATTTCAGGGTCTTTCTCATGCTCCTTCATTTGGGCAGTGGCCATAAGAACGGTGCGGATCCTCTTGGTCAAATCTTTGACTTCTGTGGGAAAAGCAGTTGCCTAATTTCAAAACAAAAGAAAACAAAAAACCCACATATTTAGCAGTATTATCAATAGGACTGAAGCATGAGCATCCACATCTGGGGACTATAATATGGTTTCTATTCCTTATTAACAGTTGGTACTACTATACTCCATATGGCAAGTCTAAAGGGTTTTTAATTAGTAATTTTTTAAAATTACTAGCCAGGCTTTAAAGGCTTTTGAACTTGATGGCAATATACTCAGAGCCCATAAAAACATATCTGAGGTCAGACTATCTGGCTTTCATTGTGAATTCTACATGTTTGGTTTACTTGTAACAGTAACTAAAAGTTATCGACAGCCCATAGGTGCCAGGTACTGATCTGGGTGCTTTATATGTTTTTATTAAGTAGTCTTCTGATACATTTCCACAAATGGGAAAACTGAGGCCCAGAGCAGTTGAGAAGCTCAGCTAACATCTCTTGGTTGGCAAGTCATGGAGACAGTCAGGCAATCTGGCTCCAGAGCTAGTGCTCTGAAGGCAATTTCCCATAGTGAGAAGCATGCCAATCTTGCCCACTGACTATAATACACACCTCAGTGAAAACTCTGCTGCCAACTTTCCATTTTCACAAATGAGAGGTTGTGAGTCACATCACACTCCAGAGAGGCTGAAGAGAACATTTACCTCTCAAATTCTTTCTGACCCCAAGGGGGGGCTGGGGAAAGGACACGGTTAGGGAACTTAATATGGATATAATACACTGTTATGTCCTTTTCTGCTTTAAAAATAATTATTAGCTGCATCTAACTCCTTTGTGTTCATTAACAGAAACTCTACTTCCTAAAGGACAGGCTTACCTTACTGTAACAGGGTTACAGGTGACTTTAGCAGATAAAACTGTCATTGATGAATGAGTAAAGGAAAGGCAAGGGGGCTCTTCTCGAGGAGAGCCAACATCAGCCCTATTCACTTGGAAAACATCATGCTAATCTACCTGTATAATACGGCATTGAATATGGTATGAATTAGAAACATAAATTCTCGGAGCACTGGTAAAAGAGCTGAAATTGTACACATTGCTTCTGTGCTCCTGGGATTAGCTGAACTGTATACTGATCTCCTGGGAAACCCACAGAACTGCTTGAAAGCAAACTTTCCCAGCCTGTGAGCAGCTGGCACTACTCAGTGTTTTGCTCCCTGTAAGCAGCACTCCTATGGGAATGTTTTTTTTGGTACATAGATTCTACACGTCCAAAACATTAAGCATTTGTAACTGTGAGCTTTTGATTTTTTAAAAAAGATCTCATGCGTTATTGTCAAATATGCTAGAATATGACCTTTCTTGAGAATGGGGACAATTCACCTCCCTGGGAGGATCGCAGGACCTGTTTTCCAGGCAAAACAGTAGGAGAAGCTTTTTTTTTTTAAAAAAAAAAAATATATATATATATTTTAAGCATGTAGTGCTCAGAATCCTAGGTTTGATTCTGATGGACTGGTGCTGAAGAGTGATAGCTTTGGACTGTTACAGCAAGCAACAGTTGGCTAGCATAACTTTTGAAAGTCACAAAACCAACAAATAATGAAACCCTTCTGTTCCATTTCTTATCTGTTGGCAATGGATCTGTTAGCCATCCTAAGATGTGAGATTTTTCTCAAATTTCTAACTCAGTTTTTAATTAGCCAGTATTATAAATGGTAACAATTGTTAAGAAAGAAAAATAAATATTTATTTTTCTGGGCAAGTTTAGAAATCAAACAGAGAAAACAACACAGATTTTATTACTAATAGACACACATTTAAAAAAATCTATTTAGTTACAGCTGAATATAATTGCTAGAGATCCAGTGGTAAGTAAAAGCCAACAACTCCTAACGTTCACATTCTATACATTCCATACTGACAGTCACCGAGAATTCCATCACAGCTTAAGGATATAAACTCCCTTTTTTAGTTAAAGTGTTTTTTATTTGTTATTTTGGTGTTGGGGATCAAACCCAGGGCATTATTTATGGTGGGTACCACCGACTCACAATCCCAGCCAAAGTGGTTTGAGTTTATTCCATACCTTCATTGGTCTGTCGCTATTTGCAAAGTTATTGATAATGAATAAAGACTCCTGAAATCTCGATCCTCCACTCAGTGCTACGTCAGCTATCAGCTGACTTACAGCGATGATTATCTGTGGGGAGAAATAAAGGTTACCCTTTTCAAATGGCTTTTAAAAAGTCCTGCTTCAGGAGGTTGGGAGGGGTATCAGTATAACTGTGTCCAGGTTAACATTTAACTTGCTTCTGTCTTCCTGCTTCAATCTCTTCAATAGCTTGGACTGCAGGCTAATGGTTGTTACCTTATAAATAACCCTTTCTCTAGTAAAGAGCTCTAATGGAACAGACCAAGGTAGTGAAGATACATAACTAGAGATTGCCTATATTACATAGTAGACTATTGAGCCAAGAAGTCCCAAATGTGTTTAGATTCTGAGTTGTTTCATCAATTAATCACAGTGGTATGAAGATGGAGAGTAATAATTATCACCCAGTGTGTTCTCTGTGCTGGACTGGTACCAGCTGCTGTATGCATTTCATTTTCACCCTCATATTAACCATTCAAGATGGCAAATACTTGGCCTTATTTTATAGATGAGCAAACTGGTTCAGTTCCATTAAGTAACTTGCCTAGGGTCACACAGCACATATGCAATTGATCTATGAGTCGATCACGGACAGATAGTTATAGATTCTGTAATTTCGCAATGATCCTTATGCCTTGGCATCTCAAGTATATGAGAGTATACAGGTGCAGGCTAGCACTCCCAGGTCAACTCTTTTTAATTTTTGCTTTTTTTGAGACAGGTTCTTCTTGTCATGTAGATCAGGCTGTCTAAAACATGTAATCCTTTTACCCTAATCTTCCACATGGCATGGATTTCCACATGATGGCATGTGCCATCATGCTTGGCAATCTTTCATTGTTACATAAAGGTTTTGCTGATGCACGCAAAACAACCTGTATCACCTGGCACTTAGTATCTAACAATCTTATTATTTAATCATCTTATTTAAGCCTCACAAAAATTCTGCAGTAGAGTTTCTCCTATTTTATATTTGAAGAAGCTGAGGTACAGAGAAGCTAAGGAAGTCACCTGCTCCATGTCAGAGTGTCATGGAGTCCGAACTAGAGCACATTCTTAAGACTAGCCTCGTCCAAGAGGAAAGGATGCGAGTCACATATAGAAGTCACATATAGAAGTCACATATAGAAGTCACATATAGAAGT
>JADRCH010007364.1:1152093-1211184 GCA_019843965.1 Rhynchomys soricoides
ATAGAAGTCACATATAGAAGTCACATATAGAAGTCACATATAGAAGTAGCTATAATGAAAAAGAGACGGAAGTGAAACTTACTTTATTTCTCATATTTACTTTGTGTGTGTGTGCAGAGGACAAGTTTAAGGAGTTTGGTTTTGGGTGCTCAAATGTAGGTCATCAGGCTTGGCAGCAAGCACTTTTACCCACTGAGTCATCTTACTGACCCCAAATTTATTTTGATATATTTTAATTGCTCCCCAAATTTGACAAATTATTTCAATCTGTAAACAATATAAGACAACTTAGATGCTCTATTTTTTTAATGTACTTAGTCTTTATACTTTTGGCACATCTCAGTTTGGACCAGTCCCATTTCAAGTGGCAGATAGCCACATGGTCTGAGCCATAGCACAGAAAGGAAAATCCAGATATTGATTTCTTTTGCAGTGCTGAGATTAGAATCCAGAGCCTTGTGCATGCTAGGTAAGCATGCTACCACTGAGCTATAACCTCAGGCCTCTTTTCACTTTTTGATTTGAGACAGTCTCATGTTGCCCTGGCTGGCACTGACCTCACGCTATAGACAAAACTTGAAGTTAGTATCTTCTTACCTTACCTTTTGAAGTAGCTATAAATGTTGCTCTTTGTGGGGAGCACAGTGAGAGGTGGGTGCACACACACACGTTTGTAGGTGCACATGTATTCTATGGTGGAGGTTAGCCATTCTTCAGATGCTGTCTATCTTAATTTGGGGGCAGGGGCAAGATCTCTTACTGGCTTAGAACCTGCCAAATAAGGTTAGGCTGGCTGGCCACTGAGTGAGCCCTAGAGTTTGGGTTTTCCTGATTTCTTCAGTTCTAGGGTTACAAGTGCATACCACCACTCTTGGCTTTAAAACAAAAATCTCTATGTGTATAGTTGTTTCGCCTGCAAGTATGTCTATGCCCCAGTGCATCATGTACATGCCTGGTACCCAAGGAGGCCAGAAGAGGGCATCAGATCCACTGGGTTGCAGTTACAGGTGGTTGTGAGCTACCACGTAGGTGCTGCGAATCAAGCCTAGGTCCTCTGGAGGAACAGTCAGTACTCATAATCACAGAGCCATCCCTCCAACCCCATACACAGCTTTTTGGATCGAATTGAGGTACTCAAGCTTGCAGAATGTGCACTTTACCAACCGAGCTAGCTAGCTTCCTAGCTATAGATGTTGATTTTGATGGAGGCTAGTGATTGAAGAGAAAACAATAAAGAAGAGCTTTGATTGGTACTTACTTGCAAGTGTGTCCTCAGAAAGGTTTTCCTCTTGGTATACTCAAAGTTGTTTCTCATCAAAAGATACAAAAGTGCAGATGCCTCATTCCTGGTTGAGCTAATCTTTGAAGTACAGCACTTTAAAACCTCATAGCAAAATGCAGCACACATGTTTACTCTTCCTTTGAAAAAGGCTGAGGGAAACTAAACAAGGAAAATAGAAATGGATATCTAAAAATCTAATAAAAGCCACCAGATAATCAAGTGCTGACTCCAGCCTCACCTAAAACTATGCTCGGAGCTTTAGAGGATAACTACATATCTAGTGTGGGCTTTTTAGAGTCTCCTATCCTTGAAAGGCGAGACAAGCAAGCTGCTTCTGAGTGCACAATCATCCTTTTTTTAGGACTGCTAAAGCTGGAGTGTCAACTACTCAAAATGGCTTCTTGGAAACCTTGAATTTTAATCTGCATTTCAGGAATCTATCTGCATTATTTTACCTTTGTAGCAGGTGCAGTGTTAGGCAAGCAATGGGTGTGTAACAAATGCTTTCTGATTGGCAAATTGGAGATCTCATAAAGTTGTACAGGATTAGATCAACTCTTGCTGGACAAGATAGTCTAGTATAAAAACATTTATTAAGGGCAGGGATAGCTATGTGCAGTTAATCCTTACAGTAAGTCTTCTTACATTACTTGAGACATGAACAATGGCCAAAGTCATGAGCAACTTCCACAATGCCAGTTCTAATGTGTCTCTTTCATTTCACTTGACACTCTGTACCTCATGAGGATGCCCATATTCTGTTCCCGCTTGGCTTCTGTGACACTGTCCATTCTTGGCCATTTTTCCCCTGCTACCTCTGTCACTGTTTCCTCTTGTCTCCTTTATAGTTTTCTCTTTCCACCCTTTCTGTGTTATCCAATGTTCTGATCCTGATCTCTGTTTTCCTTCCAGGGGGAAGGTCAGTCACTCTGGTGAGTTCCAGTATCCCTTTGATGCTGATCTTTGATCGGTGAACTAGTGATAAAGTCCAAAAATTCTTATTAACATGTATCCTATCTCCATTTCCACACACCAGTGCCCTTTTACAGGCCCTCATCTATTTTTTACATCCTTTATTTACATATATTTTTACTATGTTTTGTACTATTGTCAATCTTTTCTTTTCTTCTATTCACCCCTTTGTGGTTTATTATATATCTCTGAAACTCTGGCTGGCTTGGAACTTGCTACATAGACCAGGCTGGTCTTGAATTCACAGAGCTCTGTCTGTCTCTGCTTCTCAGTCAATGTCTAATTTTAGAGAGGTTTACTTTTCCCTTGGTCATACCAATTCTCTTTTAATACACATTGTGTTACTTCTCTGCTCAAAACATTTCCATGCTTGCCTGTTTCCTAAAAGATGAAATCTAGCTCTTAAGGTGACAACACACTGTTCTACTTGCCATTTATACTTTCAGTAGCATCTCCTAAGTTCATACTAACTCCTCCAACTACTATTGAAGGGAAACCTTGGTAAGGTACATCATATATGTATCATTATGTGTATGTTTTCATCTATTGCATGGTAAGCCCTCGGGATTACATGTAATAACTACCTACCTAGTAATTGTTAAATGAATTTTTTCTTAATGTATTTCCATTCATTTATCCCATCATGCTCATAGAGAACTCACTTCCCCAAAGACTCCTTTATTCTTAAAGTATATTAAAGAAGAGAAAAAACTTTGAAAGCTTCACATTTACCCAATTTCTGTTTTACATACATTGAGAGGCAGGGCTTGTTTCTTTGATCATGTACTGGCTGCTTATGGTTCATTTGCAAGATATATAAGACCCCAGAGTTCTAAAAGTTAGTTTCTGCTTTCAAAGGGCTTACACACTTTTTTTTTTTTAAACAAGCAAGACTGGTGCTTCACTAGTACAATAAGGTGGTGTGTTAGTCTCATCATATGATAAGCAAGATAAAGAAAAATTGGTAAAGTTGGTGATTTTAAAATGACATTGGAGCTAGAAATGTGGTGTCTTGAGTTGAATCTTGAGAGAGAAAAGAAAATGCAGAGGGAGAGTCTTATGCCAACCTGACACACAAACTAGAATTATTTGAAAGAGGGAACCTTAGTTGAGAAAATGCCTTCATAAGATTTGGCTGTACAGAGAGGTCAAGGACACCACAAGAAAACCCACAGAATCAACTAACCTGAGTCCATAGAGGCTCACTGAGACTGAACCATCAACCAGGGGGCCTGCCTGAGACTGACCCTCTGCACATATATATCAGTTGTGTAGCTTGATCTTCTTGTGGGACTCCTAATGGTGGGGATAGGAGCTGTCTCTGACTCTGTTGCCTGCCTTTGAAACCCTTTTTCCCTAGTGGGCTATCTCTTCTATCGTTAATAGGAGAGGAGGTGCCTAGTCTTACTGCAATTTGATATGCCATGGCCAGTTGATATTCATGGGAGGTCTGCCCTTTTCTGAACAGATGTAGGAGAAGTAGATGGGGAGTAGGGTGGAAAGGGGAGGTGGGGGGGTAGGAACTTGGAGGAGAGGGGGGGAGGTAAAACTGCAGTTGGGATGTGAATAAAACAAAGCAAATTAAGGCCGGCTATATGGCATTTTCTTAAGTAGTGATTGATGAGGTAGAGCCCAGCCCATTGTGAGTGGAGCCATTCCTAGGCTGGTGGTCCTGGGTTCTATTATAAATCAGGCTCAGCAAGCAATGAGGAGCAATCCAGTAAGCAGCACCACTCCATGCCTCTGCATCAGCTCTTGTCTCCAGAATCATGCTCTACTTGACTTCCTTCAATAATGAACAGCAATGTGGAAGTGTAAGCGGAATAAATCCTTCCTCCTCCAAATGCTTTTTGATCATGGTGTTTTATTGCAGCAAAAGAAACCCTATATAAGTCAGAGAGGGAGACCCCTGAAAAGGGTCTACTGAAAATGTTAAGGAATGATGGTAAAAGGGAAAGCCAGTTCTGATTTTATAGGCTTCTTCGCCCAATCCTCTACATAGATTTTACTATGCTGTGCTCATAATTACAAAGACTGCAGTAGTTATTGGCTGTTTGTAGATGTCAGCACAATGGTCCCCAGTCCTCCATCTTCCCTTGAGCTCCTAGCACTTTCAAGTTGTTCTTACCTTACTGATGAAAGATCTCAGTGAGGCAAAGACATGCTTCAGTGACACTTCAGATTGTCCATTTTTAAGAAAAGCAAGGTGAATATCAAATACTTTTTTCATTAGTGGGTTGTGACCATCATTATTTAAAAGTTGGCTCTATAAAACATGGGGAAAAACAGTTTATAGTTTGTCCCTCTCCCCCACATACAAGAGAACTGATTTTACTGCATCAATATCTGCTTATGAAAATGCGGTTAGGGTTTTGGAAGTTTTTACAATATTTTCAGTATTTTATTTGAGAATATTCATATGATCTTCAACTTGAATGGAACATCTCAAACAACCATATAAACTATATGGTCTATTATAAATAGACCATAATAAACTATCTAGACTATTGAAACTCTAGCATTTAAAATAGCTAAAAAGTTAATCTTTCAATAGAGAACATCAAAATTAAAAATGAGTATGGGAAGAATATTTCACCTTCCAACCCTCCTCCCTTTCTGTCTTCTTCCTCTTCTTTTTTTTCTTCTTAAAGTTCTCTCTCTGAAGCTCAGCAGGATCTAGATCTTGTTACATACAAAAGCCAGTCTGGCTCAAAGTCACAATCCCTTCGCTGGGATTATGTGTACATCCAGTCACAACTGGCTGGGAGGAATTTTCTATTAACTTACACATTCAAAAATTTAAAAACAAATACAAGGCAACTGGCCTTTGTATTTCTCTGGGAGAGTAATAATTAGGAGAAATACCAATTCTTTTTAAAAGTCTATTATCTTATTTACTTTTGGAAATGTATTTTGCATAAGATATATTTGTGCACTGGTGACAAATTGAACCCTCTATAATACCTCATGATACCATGAAAACAGATACCACAACTAACTGTTTAAATGCCTCTTGTAAATGGGCATAAAACAAAACAGTAAACAGTATAGTTGTACAGAGCTATCAGTTGGTTCATGGAATTTGCTTTAAAATAAATTACCAAAGGACTACAGTGGGAAAATGTCTGTCTGCTATGTGAAGGAGGTCCCGAGTTCAATCCCCAATACTGCAAAAAAAAAAAAAAAAAAAAAAAAAGTGGAAAAAACAAAAATAAAAACATCATGGCTGGAGAGATGGCTCTGTGGGTAAAAGTGACTGGCATGAAAAAAAGCATGTGGAACTTAGTTCAAATTTCCACAAACCATGTAAAGTGAATACACAGAAACAGACGTATCTGGAGTCCTAGTGTTCCTATGAGAGACAGGAGGCAGAGACAGAATTTCTGGAAACTCATGTGCCAGCCAGCCTGGAGTACACAGTAGAAAAACAACAGAGACCCTGTGTCAAACAAGGCAAGTACTGATGCACTATGATATCCTTGACCTCCACACCTGGGCCTGCATTCATACACATGAATGGAAATATTCATACACAGCACACATATGTACATACACACACCAAATTATATAAAAATCAAAACATTGGTTAACTTCTCCAGTTATGCCTTTTGACTCTCAAGAAACTAAGCAGATTATATCAATTCTGCCCACCACACAAAACTAGACAGAAGGGTGACAGGCCCACTGGTAGCCAGTACTTAGAACCATGAACTTCCATTATAATTGGCATAGCTATGAATTTTGATCCTGCCACTGACTAGATGTGCAATGTGAACCTCCCTGCAGGTCCGAGGCTCCTTATTTTTATGAGAATGATAAGTTTATATATGTAAAACTAAGGCTATTATGAGGATTAAAATTAATTCATTATTTGTATTTAGTTTACGGGGATATAATTTGTGTTACCAAAATGTCATCAGTTTTAAGAGTACAATTCAGTTACTGTAACTATTTGGCACCAGAACGGAATAATCACAATCCAACTTCAGAGCAGTTTTGTAACTTCATAAAGATCACATGTTCTCTTCTGCCATTACCTCCCTTTATTATCCCAGCCTTCAAAAGAAAAGGGGAAGGTAACACGGCAACACAATATGTGCTTTGTATGCATGAGGATATGGTTCAATCCCCAGCCCCCCCCCCAAAAAAAATAAGTTAATAATTGTTAAGTGCTTAAGAAAGTATTTGACTTTTATCAAGAAATACACAAATATCTATTAAATAAATAAAAACTATCAGAAAAGCAGGGAGGAGGTCTAGTCATGAGACTCGGATGTCCTATCTACTGACATGATGAAAAATAGATGCGTATGTTATTTTAATTAAAACAAACCTAATGTTTTCTAAGATCACCCACTACAACTTATTAGAATGTTATTCGATTCTCCTTTATATGTTTTCGAGAAGCATGGGCCACATTTCCTTAGTCTATCTAGAAGCCTAAGACAATTAACTATATTACATAAGAAAGGGGAAAATGCAAAACAAACAAGCAAAATAAAACAAAAAACAAAAATAAAAACTGTCCCAAATAATATGTAATTGAAGAGAAACAGGAGGTGTGTTTTTCCCTTTTGGGGTCTAGTACCTATGCTACCTTTCAGTATGCTCATGTAGTTTTTACTTTCAAAGCACTTTCACATCTACTGTTTCCTTTTACCCTTCCACCAAGCATGCAAGATTTCTTTTACAAACCAAAGGAATGATGATGTGGGTTGAGAGACAAAACTTCTGAGAAAAACTGGACATAGTCCTTACAAGATATCTTATTATAATGGGTATTTTGCCTAACTGATTCTCTCATGATTCCAAGTAAGAATTAGTAGTTATTTTAATAAAAATATGAAAGAAAACACTGCCTCCCTTCTTTCCTTCCCCCACTTTTTTCTTCCCCCACCTCCTATCTTTGTCTACAGAGCCTTGGATGGCCTGGAACTTGGTATACGGATCAGATCAGGCTACCCTCAAATTTGGCACCCCTCCTACCTCTGTTGCCCAAGTCCTGACATTATGGGCACGTGTCACCATGCCTGGTAGAAAACTGAATCTAAAGACAAATATAAAACAATAGAACTTAAGAGGCATAGGAGGATTAAGGACATTTAGTAGGAACACTTCCCTATACGGATGACTGGGTTTCAGTGATTTCCCAAGGTTATACCATAGCTAGTCAAACTTGGCTGGTCACCAGTGTTTTCTCACTGCCCCTGCCAGGTTATTTCAAACTGAACTATTGTTCTTCAAACTAGCTAGCTGTTATAGTTTTTTTTTTTTTTCTTTCTTGCAATTGGCACTGATCAATTTTAAACCTATCTTTACCTTGAAGCACTGGGTGAAAAAGGAGATGGTGTCTAGCACTGTCAGAGACACTTCAGTAGCAGTATTGCCTTCCAGAAGTGCCTGGTGAAAAATATCTGCTTCTGTTGTTGCAGAACCTAAGGTAAGAGAAACATATTAAACCATGCCCAACACAGACTTATGTTAACAGCACCAAATAACTTCCTCCCAAAGCCACAGTGAGACAGTCTTGCCTTTTTAGACGGATCTCACACCACTAGACCTAATGAGCTTTACTGCACTGATACCTTACTGAGCGCCATGGTCTGCCTCAATCACTTCTGGTCACTGTTTTTTCTTTCTGCAGCATGTATTTAGCTGTATCCTTCTTTGATGAAGTGATCTCAGTAATGAACTATGGTGATGGAATTAGGGAATCATGTGGGAGGCATCTTTAGCTGTGCTGCCAACATGGGTGAAAAAATGACAATGCCACGCAAATTCAGCACCTACAGTCAGATGTCTTCGATTCTGCCAATGACGGGAGACTTGTTTCTAAATTCCAGGCTATTTATGGGCCAATGGAAGCAGGTTTGTTGCACTTTTACACCAAGCAGAAACTTCAAAAATTTGTGTCCTCACTGAGCAACATAACCATAACATAACATGACATAACCAGGCAGCAAACACCAGCTGATATGAGGCCCCCAACACATATACAGCAGAGGACTGCCGGATCTGGGTTCAGTCAGAGAAGATGTACCTAACCCTCGAGAGACTTGAGGCCCCAGTGGTGGTGGGAGAGAATGGGGTTGGAGTGGGGTTGGGGGTGGAGGAGTGGGGACATCCTCTTGGAGTCAGGGGAGAGGAGGTATAGAAGGAGGAACAACCAGAGGGCAGAGGAGGGGGATAACAACTGGACTGTAAAAAAAGATTAACAAACAGTAAAAAAAAATTTGCATCCTCGGTCTTTTAGCTCATGGTCTATCTATGCAGGACATTTATTATTATTATTATAATTGGGCTTTACAAAGCCAGTTTTCTTGGCCTCTTTACCTGTGACCTTTGGATTCCTGCATGAAAATGAAAGTGTTCTTCCTCTGAGTTTTTTTTTTTTTTAATTAATATTTACTGTCAGAGGGTACTTTCCCTTTATCTAATCCCCTAACGGCCTCAGTTAGGCAAGATTTCTCTTCTTATCCTAAATGCCTTCTCAATGCTTTATCCTGTTTAAATACACCTTCAGCAACTAGTTTTTAGAGTTCATTATTATTATTTGGTGCTACTGGGGGTTGAACATAAGGTCTCATGCATGCTAGGCAAGCATACACTCTAGCAGTGAGCTAGGTCCCCAGCAATTTTTTTTTTAGCTTTTTATTGTATTAGATGAGATCAAATTTGCTTAGGATGGCCTTGAACTTTTGAACTTTCTGCCTCACCCTCCTTGGTAGCTAGAATTACAGGCCTGAACTACTAAGCTCAGTTAGAGTCGATTCACTTCTGTAGTCAGCACAGGACATATATGTCATTAATAACTAAATGACTAGTAACTCTAGTTGAATATTTTATATGCTATTTTATTAGGACATTGATACTTTCTATTAAAATTTAATGGAGCTAAAGAGATGGCTCACTAGTTAAGAGCACTTATTGCTCTTCCAGAGGACCTGGGTTCAAGTCACAGCACCTACATTGTGACTCACACTCATTTGTAACTCCAGTTTTGGGGAATCAAGCTCCCTCTTCTGGCCTTCACAGGTACCAGGCAAACATGGTACACATACAAAGATTCATGCTAAACATTAAATAAGTAAATCTAAAACAATTTAAAACAAAATTTGACAGATACACCACACACATACATTTGTACCCCCACACATGCTCATATCTGTATACACATCACACATACATACACATTAACTTTTTTAAAAAAAGATTATATAGCATTATCAGGCTATTTGATATGTCTCTGACCCAAGATTACTTACTGTGATTAAGTGTGAATGAGCTTTCTAAGCTGCTAAGATGCTGAAGCCGAGCCTGCATCACTCCTGATCTGTTTCGAAGAGCTGGCATCGTTTGTGATTTTCGATCTATTCCAAAGTGTTTGGATAGCCAGGCATCATGCACCCTAAAATAAAGTTTTAAATCAATAACTGAAATAAAGCCAGGCAGTGATGGTGTATTCTTTTAATCTTGGCACTTGGGTGGCAGAGGCAAGTGGATCTCTGTGAGTTCAAGGCCAGTCTATTCTACATTGTGAGTTCCAGGACAGCCAGGGCTACATAGTAAGGCCCTGTCTCAAACCCCCACCAATAAAACAAAACAAAACAAACAGACAAACAAAAATACAATAACAACAAAAACTGAAGTGCTCCAATAATATACGTCATTGTTTGATTCTTTTAAACTAAAATGTGATTTTAGTTGATGTGTTTCCAGATAAATACACTGCTCAAAGATTTTATCAACTATTGTTTGGATTAAATGAGATATATTAGAAACAGTGAGCCATCTCTCTAGCCCCTAAATTGTACATTTGCAATGGGTCTTAAAAAGAATGTATACTATTAGCTAAGGCATTTAGAAAGAGCCTTCTATCCTTCTCAAAAACATTGGGGCTAAGTAGACAACACTCTAATAATATTCAGGTTATTTTTTTTCTTCAGGAAGTAAGGAAGGAGAATTGAGAAGACAGACACTGAAATGGGAAGTGGCCGGCATCAGATATTCAAGAGTGAATATCAACCCAGTTTCTTTCTGGATCACTTACAGTTGGGTCATGTGTAAACTCAGGAAGGAGAAATTTGTCCTTTTCTAACCATGAGGTCAGAGTAACAAAATCTGCAATGCTAAGGTCTATGGTGCTAGAGATCAGAGCAGCTCACAGTCACAGGGAATGATGGTAGACACTGGAAAGTATATCACTTGAGATTTATTACTAGGCTGTTCCAGAGACACATCAATAGACTGCGTGCAAAGGCTTCAGTCTGTGGAACTAAGCTTGGCATGGTGTGCTTACACATCCTATAATTCAAGCCTTTGAGAAGCTGAGGCAAGAGGATCAGAAGTTCAAGGTCCTCCTTGGAGACAGAGCAAGTTCAAGGCAAACTGGGGCTCCATGAGATCCTAGGGCCAAAACCCAAACCCAAACCCAAACAAAACAAAGGAAAGAAAGAAACTGCTATGGATTTTAACTTTGAAAAGTAAACTATTTGGTGCTGGAGACATGGCTCAGTAGTTAAAGGTCCTTGCCACCATGCCTAACTACCTGACCTGGATCCCTGGGACATACATGGTGGAAGGAGAGAACCCAGTCCATAAGCTGTCCTCTGACCTTAACACATTTGCCACGGCATGCACATGTCCAAGCATGCACACAATTTTTTAAAAAGACTAATTTGAATTCCTTTAATTAGTAGGTTTAATTCATACACACACAGATATACTCATAATTGAAGTAAGCAAGACTTTCTTTGCTTTCAATAATTTGCCTTCAGACATTCCTGATTGTTTTTCCAGTGTTGGGGGTTGAACCCAGGGCTTCACATATGTTACGAAAGTACTCAGATGCTGAGCCATATTCCAAGGACAAATGTATTTTCTGTCTTCTTTCCTTTTTGTGTGTGTGTGAGGTTTAGGGAATTGAATCCTGGGCCCTACGCATGCTAAACAAATGTTCTATCACTGAGCTATGCCCTAGGAGCCTCTGTAACATTTATTCATAAAGATTTATGAGGCAAAAGAACAAATAGATAATAAGTAATGTATGTCCTAATTACTGTTGAGGGTTTCTATTCACCTTAGTACTTGGGATGATAACAGACTGCAGGCAAAAGTGACACATTTGACAGCCACCTCTGCCTTTTGATTTTCTGTCTACCCTTATATTTAACCCTTATTTAAGTCCTCCAGGAAACACAAATATCTGCTCCAAGTTTAGGGAGAGCTCAGAAGGTAGACACCTCCATTACTCTAGTCATTACCCCCTTGAAACCAGTATTTATTCACATTAGTTTTAACTTGGAATTGGTGTATGCTGAATAAATCACAGCTGCCTTCACATTAACCTAAAGTCAATAGCTTAGGTTTTACATGCCACCGATGGATTGCTCTTTGTTGGAAAAGAATGAAGAAATGGGATGCTGTGGTTACCGCAGGAATTACCTTGCTATGTTTCTTTTCCCCATATATCGGAAGTGAAACAAACATACTCTAGAAAGGAGAACAACAGTATGTTAGTAAACAGCTACCTGGTGCAATTTGACAAGTAATAAGTAGAGGGTCATTTGTTCCAAAGATCAATTTACTCAAATGACATTACAATAACATTCATTTCCTTTCCACATATATTTGCTATAGTTATACTAGCATTAAAAGTCCCGTGTCTTTAGATACAAATGTAATAACACGTTAGAAAAAAACTTACCCATGTTTGGTGCACTGTACTATATCATAGCAAAGGTCTCTAGTTCTCATTAAGACCAAACCATGTTCTTTAATTATAGAAATGCTATATTTTGCACAGAGGTATTAAAATGTTCTATATTATGAATAATCATAAATACACGAATATAGGAGCAATAACATCCAAATCCCCATCTGTTCATTATTTCCCAGCTTCAATAGCTGTCACGAATGGTCTTGCTTAAGTGCCATGAAAAGCAAGCTAATCTTCCTCCACTCTCCCATTCATCTTGCCTCTATTCAAGCAAATTCTCACCATCAGTTGTCTTCACTGGTTAATACTTTCCAGCATATATACAGTGTTTACTACAGCTGGGGGGTCATAAAATTAAAAAGGGGATCATGAAAAAAAGAGGACTTCAGGGAGGGCCAGTGAAAGGGAAAAAATAGGAACAAAAATGCAATAGAAGACAGGCTATGTGAAAGGGAAAACAGGCCTAATGGAGAAATGAGGCCGGCAGGAGTGGGAAGGGTTTAAGGATGGGGCAAGAGACGATCAATAAAATGATTTGTAAGAGCCGGGCAGTGGTGGCTCATGCCTTTAATCCCAGCACTCGGGAGGCAGAGGCAGGCGGATTTCTGAGTTCGAGGCCAGCCTGGTCTACAGAGTGAGTTCCAGGACAGCCAGGGCTAAACAGAGAAACCCTGTCTTGAAAAACCAAAAAAAAAAAAAAAAAAAAACCCACAAGCAAACAAACAAAAAAAAACCCCAAACAAACCAACCCCCCCAAATGATATGTAAGAAATGCTGTAATGAAAATCCATTATTTTGTCATCTAACTAAAATTCTAAGAAATACATATTTAGGAGAACCCCCTTGAAAATTTAACTGCTAATCAGCAGATACTTTCTATGATTTTCTTTAAAAGTTGCATCAACTGGTTATATATCGATTATCCTCTCTGAATTTTACATGAGGAAATCAATCGTATCTATAATGCATATGTACTATTTATGCAAAAAAATTCCTACATTTCATTCTGTGCATAATTTTTGTTTTAGCCTTTGATAATGATAACATAGTAGCTTAGCATATAACACCTTTCATTCTCCATAGTTGGTTTTGCCAAGCGTTTTAAAATACAGGTAGATATGTATTTCTATATAAATCTGTACAGCTACATGTCTGTTCCTAAAGTGAGTATTTAGAATTATTCAACTGTAAGGGTTCAACATCTAAATTTTAGCTGTGCATTAATCCAGCATCTGGTTCAAGTGAATGATACAAGCCAGCTGATACCCATTCTAGTTTCTTTGTTTTCAAGGTCATAGTAAGACTCCCACTTACCTGTAAGACAGTCTATTACTAGATAAGAGTTTTTCTATGGGATCACATGTATTCCACCTCCTTCCTTTTATCACTGGGTAAAGAATACTAGACTCTAGCTTATCAAAAATAATTTGATTTTATACAATAATAGCAAATGAACCGTTGCCAACAGAAAAGCAGTAATATCAAATTTCTTTCAACCACCTTTTTTCAAGTAAGTGGACTGTTTAGGAAAATACTGTAACTTACTCCAGAAGTACGAGAATGTTTATGAGCTCCTGGGGAGACACTTTATTCCAGTAAGTTAAGAGAGTATCTGAAAATAGGAGAAAAAAGTGTTAGATCTAAGAACAAAGAGGCACCACCACACACTTTATCCCTATATTTGTCTTCCCACTGCCCAACGTCTGCAATTCTACCTTTTTAAAGACAGGATGGTATATATTCCAGGCTGACATCAAATCCACTATGTTGTTATGTATAATTCCTAATCCTCCTGCCTCCACCTCAGAGTTCTGGGATTATAGGCTTGCACTACCAAGGTGGTCTTCTCCTCTCTTTAGGCAGGATTTTACAGAGGCCCAGGCTGGTCTTAAACAGGTGCTCAGACTTCCTGCTTCCCGTGTTACCTTCTGAGTGCTAACATTACAAATGTGTCTCATCACATTGCACTCAAAAGAATACACATGCATATTTTTTTGTATTGATTTCATTTTTTGGTATTGATTTTATTTCAGGTTCTAATCTTTTTATTTACTTTATAAATGTTCTTTTTGATGGTGAGTTCTAATCTTCCTCTCATAGCTGAGGACAAAATAAGGAAATTTTTGTTTATCTTTTACACCCAAGGCTTAGCCAACTCTAAAATTTCGCAAACAGTGGTAAGTTTATGGGCAGTTTTCTAGAGAGAGAGTCAGGTGCTTTTATCTGCTACTTGAAGGGCTCTGTTAACCAAAACATTTAAGAATTTAGAGAGAGAGATTATCATCTTCCATTTTCCTCTTTGGATAATAAGGCTGATGGTGTATCTATGTGTCCAACTATTTCAGACAGAAGAATGTCTTAAACCTCTATCCATGTAAGTCTCTTTAACACATTTCTTTCATTTTTCCAACATACCTTTCTTTTACCTACCTATCTACCTACCTACCTACCTACAGGGGGTTATTTTATTTGTTTTAGACAGGGGTCTCATAGTCCAGGTTGACCTTGAATTCCTGATCCTTTGGCCTCTAATTTCCAAGTGCTGAGATAAAGGCAGGTACCACTTTGCCCAGCTCTGGCTAAAATAAGTAAGTAAATAAATAAATAAAAAGTAAAAATAAAAAAAAATATTAAATTTTTGTCAGAATATAGCTTTCTTTTTTATACTCCTCTTATATACCTAACAGTATTGTCTATCCTATTGTAAATGACAAAATCTTTTGTCATAAAAAGTAGAAAAACTACTCACTTTTCACCTAAGCAACAGCCTTAGGGTAGATAAGGATTGAGGAGACAACACCAACCTTATGATTGAGTGAGGTAGGATGAAGGGGTTTTGATGTTGCTTCTCCCATTTTTTTAATATACTTTTTTTCTTCCTGATACTGTGATCAAACCTAATACTCTCTATCTGCTAGGAAAGTGTTCTATCACACAGCTATAGTAACAGTTTTTTTTTAAAATTAATTTTCATGATTATATTTATTATTACATTTATTGTGCATGTTGGGAGCATTTAAAACTGATACACCTGTAGAAGTTGGAGGACAACTTAAGTGCTCCATTTCCACATATGGGCCTCAGGGACTGAACCCAGGTTACTCGGCAAATACTTTTGCTGTTGCTAGCTATCTCCGTGGCCCCGGTTGAAGACAGGGTCTGGGTTGAAAATGCAGCCCAGATTGGCCTTAAACTTTCCATTCCTTTGCCTCTCAATTGTTGAAATTATAAAGCATTTTCTAAATTTTATTTTTAAACCGGGGTCTAGAGTCTCAGAAGGTTGTAGAGGTTGGCCTTGACTTTACGGTCTTCTCACCTCTGACGCCTAGCGTAGCTGGGATTACATCATGGGTAACCGTCCTCGCCTTACTCCAAAGTTTTTTTAATCAAAACATGAATATTAACAGTTTCAATGATTCTATATTATTAATCATTCATAATCAAAATGTTTTTGTTATCATTTGTTCTAAAATATCATTTTCTTTAAAAGATAAGGCCAATGGCAATTTCTCTCCTCCCCCCATCCCGCCAGACCTCTTGGTATCTTCCGGAAGGGGAGGGGCTAGGCAGGGGGTGCGCATGCGCGCTCCCTCAGCATTCAGAGGGCATTCCCGCCTGGCCTCAGAGGGCAGCGGGCGCCATTTTAGACGGCGGTGGTGGGTTTCTGTTGCCCTCAGGCTTCGACATTTTTTGTGTTGTTTTCTTTCAGAAAAAGCGTTTGGTTTCTTTCTAGGGAAAAAGAAACTGGGCCTTTCTGTTCGTTTTGGGCACCTGCTCTGCTGGACTGCGTCTTAAGGCAGCTTCTTCGCAGGTCTGTAAACGGGCGGGGGGTGGGTGAGGCCTGTGGGGCCGCGGTGCCCGTTGCCTACCGGCAGGGCTCACGCCAACAGGGCGGCGGGGGCCAGTGTTCTGGTTAGCGGACCTTCTCCTTAGAGGCTCCTCTATTTCCTTTTTCCTTTTTTCTTTTTGTGGGTGGCACGCCAAGTTCGCTGGCCACAGCTCAATAGTTAAAAAGCCCCCGGTGGTCCTATCAGTCGCTAGCCAGTGACAAGTTCTCAGTGGAGGTTTTTTTTGGTTTGTTTGGTTTTTTGACTTTTTTTTTTTGGTCTGTGGCACACCAAGCAACTGGCTACAGCTTTGTAGTTAAAAAGCAGCCGGTGGTCCTGCTGGTCACTAGCCAGGGATAAGTATTCAGTAGAAGCTTTCTGGCTGTTTTGTCAGTGGTGCTGCCAAGCTCGAACCTGCCTCTCTCGGTTTCCAATACAAGATGCAGGCCAGCAGTAGTGGTAGTGAAGACAGGGAAGACGGTAGAAAACCCACACGGATGGGTAATGTAAAGCTTAGTGTAAGTGATTTGTCGTCCGATGACTTTAAAAAGGTATGGTTGTCACTGAAAGCGGTCCATGATAAAGAGGTTCACCGCTTACAGGTGAAATTAAGCAATATGAGAAAGGCTCGGTTGACAGAGGGAAGGCGGTGTGGTGGCCCAGTACCAAAGGATAATAAAGCACTATCACAGCCACCTGAAGCCTCCAGTTCAAAAGTATGTGAGCGCTGTTTAGTCAATGAAACATACAGGGATGTGCTACAGCAAGAATTTAGTAACATGCAACAAAAAAATCTAGTCCAGATTGCTGAGCTCACTGTAGAAAATAACAAATTAAAAGAAGAAAACAAAATGCTTTTGGAGAGGCTAAAAGCACCTCCACCTTCACGTATTCAGTTGAATTTTTCAGATAGTGATTATGAGGATTTTGTTAAAGGTACTCAAATGAAAATTAAACATGTGTATACAGTAAAGGAGCCTACCCAAGCAGTACAGATGCAGTCACCTCCTAGCTATGTTACAACACCACATGATGAACAAAAAAAATCTCTGTGTACATTGAAGGCGGAAACACCTCCACCAGGTAAATCAACTCCACAAAACAGTCAGGAAATTCTAGTGGTCTCAGAAACTGAAGTGGATTCTTCCTGTGCTGAGGATCAGTGTACCAACGAGGCTAATACATTACTGTCATGTACAGTTTGTTCTATAAAAGCTACATTAGATACCCAAAAGAAAAATGAATCAAATAATTTCTCAGAACCTCCTGATGTAAAACCGGTTACCTCCACACAAAAATGTGGAAAGAATATCTTCCGTTGGAGCTTTTCCAGCATTTCCTCTGGAGAACCTGTAATAGTATCTGAAACTTCAGAGGAAAGTATCCCTTGTAATCCTAGTTCTGCACTGGCATCTTTAGAAATGAAAAGAGAACAGAGTAGTACACAGGTGATTCCTGTGGACCATACTTCAAAATATATTAAGAAAAGGAAATCACACTCTGGTAGCAGTCACAATGATGACATTTCAGTGACATCTGATCATGCTCCTTTGCTTTCCATGGGAGAAATTACTCTGAAAAGCACTTGTGAATCTATAAGACATTTTGAAAAGAGGTCTAAAAGTGATTCTGAGAGAGTTCTTTCAGAGGTTGCATTGAAAAGGAAAAGCAAATAGGGAAAAGTTGCAGCTTCCCTCCATGGTTTCTTCTAAGGAAAATGTGTGTGTGTTCACTAAGTTAGTGTTCCTGTAAATTCAGACTATGCAACTAATAGTAAAGCAATAGGACTTAAAAACTCTTTGATTCATGCCCTTTAGGACCCTAAAAATAGTGAATTGCTGTGAGTCAAATATATAGACAGAGAGGAAACTTCAAAATCTCCCCACCCCTGGAACAATTGTGTATATGTGGAACAAAATTTGGCATTAAAGTTAACTAATTTTATAAAAAAAAAATTTCAAAAATTATGAGCACCTGAAGGATATAAACTCATGAGTTCAACATTCAAATGTACCTAGAGTAACGAAAATACTATTTATTAGATAAGGTCACTGGAACTAACACATTGAAAAGGACCTAGAAGTAAACATTTTTAAAGAATAAAATGAGTCTGACTTTATGGGATGAAGTGTGACTTTAAACATATAAAAGATAAAGAGAGTTGATGCAAACAACATATGAGTTACTGAAAATGCCCTCTCTGAAACTACATAGTAAGAACCAGAACTACTTAGTTAAAAAGAGAAAACTATTTGGCAGACTAAGCAAAACCTATATTTGTAAGAGAAACTATTTAGTTCGTAAGAAATAAAAGCCATAGCTTTATCTACAGCATCAAAACATGTATCCACACTTGTCTGGCAAGCAAAGTATGTGGTGACTGTACGTGTGTGTATGTGTATACATTAGATTGGAAGGAGAGGAGAGAAGTACTCAGACATGTATCTTTTCTCTCCCTCTTTTCTCTGTCCTGCTTTCTTTGTGCTTAGAGATACCCATTTTTGCATTTTCCCTACGTATCTCTTGAATATCTTTTTTATTGTTGGTTCTTGGAATAGATGAATTAATGTTATAGGAATACTCTTGTTAAATTCATACAAAAAGAATGAATTTAACAAGAGTATTCCCATACTATACATTTTTCACTTAAAAACCAAAAATACAGTATTTTTCAACATCACAAAACTATTAAAATTGTTATGAAATGTTTTAGAATATTCATGGTTCCAATAAAGAAATCCCATAAACATCACAGAAGCTCTATTAATCAATTAATTTCCATCTTCTCTCATTTTTTATCTTTGTGGGAAGGCAAAAAGCATTATGTTGTGGTTATTATTAGGTAATCTGTTACTTCCTGAAATGAACCTCTGATTTTAAAATTTGTTTACTTTTCTAAAACAATGAGGCCCATCACAGAGCTTCAATTTTTGACTTCAATATAATTTTGACAGTTTACTCATAAGTTGTATATTCATGAGACCAATAGATTGCAGAGTTTTTTGTATTATTTTTCGATATGAGATGGTAGAATTCCAGCCTTTAGGAGGCCGAGGAAGAAAAATTTTGAATTCAAGGTTCGCCTGTGTGTTCTAGAACATGCTACGCTAAAAAATCCATCTCAAAAATAAAAAATACTATTTTTGAGTTGTATTTATTTCGAAGTTTCTTATTCATATGTGGCTAAAGGCTTTAATATTTCTGTAGCTAACTGGGTATTATCTAATAATCTGTATTTTTTATATTATTATTTTGTACTGTCAAAGAAAAGCAAGTAATGTTTGCTAAAAATTGTTAAAGATATCCTGGGTGTATAGCACCAGAAAAAAATTTAAATGAGAAATAGTTGGGCATGCTAGTAGCTACCTCTAGTTCTAGCATTTGGAAGATAGGCAAGAAGATTGTGAATTTAAGACCATCCTTGACTGTGAAAAAAAGACGGTTGTATTGTTGTACTCTAGAATTTGCTATTCCTATCTGTTATAATGTTTCTTTGTCACAAAACTAAAGTATGTAATAGGTAAGAAAAAATGTATAAAATAGGCTGGGAATGTATATCTCATGTGCTAGGCCCTGGGTTCATGTCTCTAGTACCCTCCAAAAAAGTTTAAAAATATGACCTAGGTATTAGCTTGACAGTGAAGCACTTGCCTAAGCATGTGCAAAGCCGAAGCCCTAGGTTTGTCATCTGACACCAGGGTGTGTGTATGGGAATGAAACAGCCAAGTGTGATGGGAAAAAAAAATGAAATGACTAAATGTGGTGTGTACCCTTGTAATTCTAGCACTCAAGAGGCTGAAGCAAGAGAATCAAGAGATTGAGCCATCTTTATATATAGTATGACCCTGTCTCTAAAACGTACATAAATTGGGGCTGGAGAGATGACTCAGCAGTTAAGAGTACATGTTGCTGTGACTTGTGTTCAGTTCCCAGCACCCACATGGTGGCTCATAATGATCTCTAACTCCAGGCCCAGAGGATCTCATGCTCTTTTCTGACCTCTGCAGGCACCAGGCATACATGTGGTACACATACACATAAAGCAAAACAAGCAGGCATGATGGTACATGCCTTTATTCCCAGCACTTGAGCAAAAGAGGATAGCCTGGTTTACACAGCGAGTTCCAGGCCATTTAGGGTTATATAATGAGATTCTGTTAAAAAAATAAAGCCAAAAAGAGAAATAAAAAAATAGTAAATCTAAAACATATGTAAGTAATAAGAACATTTGCACAAGATGAAAATGGTGATTAGAACTCTGGTGCTTTTTTGAATTTATTTTAAATTTACTTACTGATTTTTGCAGTGCTGATAACTATTTTTCTTTTCTGTTTTGTATGTGTGCTAGGAATTGAACCCAGAGTCTCACATATGCTAGCTATGTTACTATTGAGCTCTATCCTAGTTTACATTTGCTTTGTTAATTGCCTATATTCAGGAGGAAAATATTATATATGTGCACTGTATAATGCCTACTTTGGTAGATTTTTATGTTCTTTAGGCCTGCATACTTATTGAGCAAACATAGAGAAATAGAAGAAGAGGGTGGGAATTTTTTAAATAAATGTGGCATTTGAGGAAAAGTTAATTTTAATCCCTTGTTTATGATAGTCATATAGTATAAAGGGAAAGTAGTAATGCTAGCAGATAGTACCATTCTTCTCCAAGAATAGAAGCAGATCAACAACCTAACTCCAGACAACATCAGGGATGCTGCAGAGACAATGACTGACTCCAGACAACACCAGTAATGCTATAGAGACAACTGACTCCAGATAACACTAGTGATGCTATAGAGACAATGACTGACTCCAGACCACACCATTGATACTCAAAAAGACAATGGTGGCATCCCCTACCTTCAGAAAGCCCTGGTTTTTTGCTTCTGTTTTTGTTTTTCAAATCCTGGTTCAAATAAATGCTAAAATGTTAATTTTGTATTGTGATTATTTCCTTCCTGTTGCATTAACTATTTAACATATTTTATGCTTCACCTAAAAATCTTTTAAAAATGTTGCATAATTTTTATAAGTTAATACTTTTGAATTCTATCAGACATTCAAATCCATAGAAACTTATTTTAATGTTCATCTTAAGGGATATTTTATGACATAAATCTTTAAAGATCTCTTTCTAATATGTATGTTCTCAATTTACAGGCCTGATCCTATGAGGGGGGGTGTCTACTGTAGTTCCTGTGGGATATGCTAGTCTCTCACCTTCAGAAATCATCTTTACTATGTATAAGTAGCACATCAAGAGGTTTCTGATTTCATACTGATCCAGACGATTATACTGGGATATACTACTCCTTGAAGAACTCTGTCGGGTCTGTAAGATAAAAGAGAGGAGACTTAGGAAATAATATAGCAATTTTATACAGCCTTAAACTCAATTATTTTTTAACCACTAGTCCTATTGGGGAAAACTATAAATTTTATAGTGTATCTTACAGGTAAATGGGCTGAGTTTTCATTGCTAGAGTATCTAGTGATATCACTGAAAATTAGTTCAGGGTCTTCATAAAGACCTTGCCATTAGTGATGTATTTTTGTTCTACTCCCATATGCTTTGTGCCTAATAACAAATATTTAAATGTTCAAATAAAAATTTCAGAAAGAACAGCTATTATGTGAAGGAGCGATTTAAGGTATGTGAAAACAACAAACAGTTTAGGGCTGGAGATAAAGTTGAGAAGTAGATCACTTGCCTATCATTTGCAAGTTCTGGTTTTAATTCCCCATCACTGCCTAAAAGTTGCACTTTTAAATTTGAATCACTTCTTAGAATGTATTAATATCCAACCCCAATCATCAAATAATCTATTTAAAAACGGGCTGACATAAAATACAGGTACCGTGCTACATTCCACAGACCCAAAGAAGCTTATCAAAAAGGAAGACCCAAGTAAGGATGCTTGAATTTCACTTCGAAGGGGGGATAGTCAGATGGAGGGAGGGAACTGGGAGGGAGGGGCATGGGGGAAAGGCAGATGGAAGGAGGGAACTTGGAGGAAGGGGGAATGGGGGATTCAGGATCAGGAGAGATGGCTACATGGCCATGAAAATGAATGGAAATCTGCAACTGACTGGGGTGAGGAGGTGGGAGGCATATCCAGGAAGAGACAGAGAGCTGGGATAAGGGAGGTGCTCAAGAATCAATGGGGTGACTTAAGCTGTGACTCAATACATTTTTAAAAAAATCTGGTAGCCTAATATGTCACCAGGTTATTCTGTATGCTTAGGTTCTTACGTTTTCACCAGTGCTTCCAGGATCTGGAAATCCTGTTGCTCCTTCAGGAATAAGGGAACCTCGTGAATCTTCCCTCTTAATTCCATGACCATTCTGAAAAGACCCATAGGCTGGAAAAAAGTCCAAGTCCTTGTTAGCAGCAGGAAGAACATCAAAAATATTTTTAAAACTAACTACTACATTATATTAAGTAAGTATATGTTACAGGGAATAGATCCTGGTCTTCTAAAAAATGATAAATTCATATGTCAAAATGCTGCAAGAAAACAAGTAAATGTTACATGATTTCCCCTCTCAAAACAATTTGCTATGTATTACAGTTCCTTGAAAGTCATGTAATAAAGCCATGTAATTCACAAAACAACTTATCTATATTACAGATAAGGAAAACACAAGCCTAGGAAAGTGGCCTACCCAATATTAGTGAAAGAAAAGAGGAAAGGAAACCAGTGTCTTTTGTTTTGTTTTTCCTTATCTTCTAGTTTTTCTACTGTACCTAGCCATCTTGATCATGCTTAAACAAATTAGAAAATGTGACTGTATGTGAGTCATATTTCAACTAAAGGTTAGGAGAGATCAGGATTTGTATAGATTTATCACAGAATTTTTTAAAAGAGTAGAGGTTCATTGCTAAATATTTGTGTGATAAGTAAGCTTTAAAGTGATTAATTACCTGTGTCTTTGTCAGTGGCCAGGCTCCCTCTGTTTGTAGGTGAAACAAAGCCACATGGAAACTCATCCCTGGATGCCTGCAACAGAATATGATGCCTGAGTCATTTAACCAATTTTAGAAATAGCACACACACACACACAAAAATCTGAATTAGATTGTATCCCGATTTTAATCAAAGCTTACTATGAAAGTTACATCAAGTATTGTACTGGCTGGTTTCGTGTGTCAACTTGACATAAGCTGGAGTTATCACAGAGAACGGAGTTTCAGTTGAGAGAATGCCTCCATGAGATCCAGCGGTAAGGCATTTTCTCAATTAGTGATCAAGGGGGGAGGGTCCCTTGTGAGTGGTACCATCTGTGGGCTGGTAGTCTTGGGCTCTATAAGAAAACCAGCTGAGCAAGCCAGGAGAAGCAAGCAAGCCAGTAAAAGCAGTATTCCTCCATGGCCTCTGCATCAGCTCCTGCTTCCTGACCTGCTTGAGTTCCAGTCCTGACTTCCTTTCGTGATGAACAGCAGCATGGAAGTGTAAGCTCAAAAAACCCTCCCCCCCCAACTTGCATCTTGGTTATGATGTTTGTGCAGGAATAGAAACCCCGACTAAGACAAGTACTATTAGAAGTTAAGTGGCACATCTCAAAAAATTGGCTGCTAACATGTTTTAGTAATAATCGCAACTTCTGACATATATGGCTACAATTGGTATAATCTAAATATTGTTCAGTTCAGTTCTCTTCCTTGAAACCAGGGACAATGCTAGAAGTTGAAGTGTAACAAAAAATTCCTATGTGGATGTGAGCTTCAAAAGAAGAGATACTGAAACATTTCCAACTATGAATGTCAAATGTGTGTGCAATGAACATCAGCATGAACTATTATGTGTTAAGACCAATGTGACACCCAGTGAGGTTACATTCCCATTCCACTCATAAACACCATCAACTGCCACAAGAAAGAAAGCTACCAGGCAATCTTAAAAGTGGCTTTTTCAGCTGGTGATGGTGGTGTATGCCATTAACCCTAGCACTCAGGACATTTAGTCTGGAGAACTGTTCCAAGTTCCAAGCCAGCCTGGACTGTAGTCATAGTGAGACCCTGTCTCAGTTAACTAATGGGACTGGAGAGATGGCTCAGCAATTACGAATGCCTAATTGTTTTTGGTCAGAGTTCAGTTCCCAGCACCTATGTGGACTGCCCATAACTCCAGCTCCAGGGTGTCTGTCACTTTCTCCTGGTCTCCACAGGTACCTGTGTTCATCCACGAAAACACACTCTGACACATGCATACACACATAATTTAAAAATAAAAATAAAACTCTTCCCTTGACTGATCTTTAAAAGTTCTTTCTTGGGAACTTAGGAGTAGCTTTCAAAATTAGCAAGGGCATTTTACAGGGAAATTTTTCTAGATTATATTGAAAAGCACAATTCAATATGAATTAAAACCCAACAATATGAAATGACTCTGAAAAGTATATATATATGATTAAGGACCATTCAAAGTATGAAGAGGAATAGGAGCTAACAGTTCCACTGGGCCAACAAGTACAAAATATACACATTTTTAAAGGTAGCATTTTATGTAGCCCAGGCTTGCCTTGAATTTTCATCTTCTTGCTCCAGCCTTTCAAGTGGTGGCACCCAGCCTGACACTATTATTTCAGTGGGGCCACTGGCAAATTGGAGAGTATCCAGAAGCACTCACCATGAAAATAAATGTTTTGGAATGGCAAATGTCAAAATGATGATACAGGGCCTGGAGACAAATTTAGAAGGTACAAGTGGAAAGGACAAATTATGGAGGTGCAAACAATTAGTTTACACATCTCTAGAGACCAAAACTAGGAGCACTTGACAGAAACCCTTTCTGTTCTAAGGTTGAGGGGGGAATATTTTACTATTACAAGCGCAAGATTGTTTGACAAACAGAAGCATCATTACCCTTTAAATGGCTTCTAAGTCTTAAGGGGCTTAGGGGAATAGAGAGAAAACTCACCCAACTGTGATAAACTAAAAGGGACATACCAAGAAATATTAAACAGACTATCAAGGGTAGGGAAAAACAAAGGAATCTTAATCCCCAGTATCTGAGACTCTGGAAGTGAAGAGTCATTCGTTTTGCTCTCAAGATGAACAAATACACTGAAATGTTTTAACAGTAGCAAAATTTAAAGAACAAAACAATAGAAAAAAAGCCATTCCTTTGGACCTTCTTACCCAAAACTTTGCAGTAGACAGAAAGCTTGTTAGACACACAGACTCTGTACTTTGGCACTAGGGCCTACTGAATTAAGATCTGTGCTCTAAGGCTCTGCACATTATAGTTTGAGACACAGTGCTCTAGGAAAAACAGTAGCAATGTAAAATGGACTAAAAAGTAAATTCGTAGGATTGAGATCATATAGCAGATGACCTCAATTCCACATGCATCAGATAAAACAAGATATAACCTGAGACAGAAATGTATTAACACACTTACAGAATTAGGCATGGCTGCACAGGAATACAAAGTATCTCGGCCTGCCAGTCGCTGTATATTTTCCAAGAGCAGTCCGACAAATGGGAGGTACAACTGTGCTATTTTGGCTTGCTGGTTCTGAAAAATATCAAAACTTTATTGATTAATAATATGTATATGCTACAAATGAATGGGGTCGACCCCATATGTCAGATTAAAAGACTAAAAGTGAGCTAATAGCTACAGAAATTTGAGGTATGAGCTAATAGTTACAAAAATTATCCAACAATTTTGTTGCTCTTTGGACTTACTCAAAATACAGAATCCAGTGACAGCTTTCAAACAACCACATAAAGGAAAAGGTTGTTTGCAAGATCAGTATACATAAGTTATTTATAATTTGGCAAAAATATCATAAACTACAATAATATAATTTATATCTTAAAACGAAGGATCAATTTACTTTCAGACAGAATCATGAAAAAAATTGGCAAGATTCGTAAATAAAATCTTGGTAACTAAAAAATACAACATGATAAAATTATAGGAAAAAAATCTACCTGTAAATCAATTTTTCAAATTATTTACAATAACAAATTATATCATGTTTATTTATATTTGAATGTTAAAAATTAAAGATGTGGGCAGTGGTGGTGCATGCCTTTAATCCCAGCACTTGGCAGGTGGATTTCTGAGTTCGAGGCCAGCCTGGTCTACAGAGTGAGTTCCAGGAAAGCCAGGGCTATACAGAGAAACCCTGTCATGAAAAACCAAAAAAAAAAAAAAAAACCAAAAAAAAAAAAGAAAGAAAGAAAGAAAAAAATTAAAGATGTATTATCAAACAGGAAATACTCTATTCCTTAGTTACGCAATATTAGGGAAGTAACTTAGGGTTATTTCAAATCCATTCAGTTTGTAGTTTAATTTTCCATGCCCCTAAATTGCAATGTTAATGACTTTTAAATACATATTTAAGTAGTAGAAGACTACTTAAACAGCAATATAAGGTCACACATAAATAATGTTAAATGTATGTAAGACAGCCACCTCCATGGTTTGACAGTTAAATATTATCATAACATCTTTTTTGGTATAAAGAAAAATTCACATTAAATACTTTATATATGATATACTTCATATGTCTTCTATCATTTATTTAGTGATATGTGTATCTATTTAAAGACATTAAACTATTTGACAGCATATGCATGGTAGAACTCTATGTGATCTTTTTTATGTGTATGTGTATGTGTTCATGTGAATAAAGGTGTCTTTGGAGGCCAGAAGTATGGGATCTCCCTGGAACTGAAGTTACAGGTGGTTATAAACTGCCATATGCTGGTACTGGGAACCATAATGCAGTCTTCTGCAAGATCAGCAAGCACTCTTAACTCATCCACTTTTCCAATCCTTGTAAGACTTTTCAAAAATCCTAGTTTACAGAATAAATAATGAAAGAGTATGACTGGCTCAAATATTTCTATTAACTATAAGAAAAATACATAAAGCAACCTAATCTCATTTTATCGTCATACAAATACAGATCTTTATATATGTTAATCTAAAAGATTTGAGAAGCTAGGGATGGATATAGAGCTGAGTAGGAGAATATGTGCTCACTATGTGCAGGACTATGGCTTGTTTCTACCCCAGCATCAAATTATTAAAAGATGATTTGAGAAAATGTTTTCCTTCAAGTTAATTTGCATGGCATTTAAAAAAACTTAATGGCTTGAAATGGGAAAAAAACTAGTTTATAAAATTACCTCTTCATTGATCACTCATACTATTCTCCTCACTGTGATCATCTTGAATAAAAAAAATCTTAGTAGAAATTTACTAGTGTGCTACTGTACAGACATCCTTACCTTGTGCTGGTATCTAGTATCAAATGCATGTTTTATCAAAAGATTTTTTATGACAGAGATAGCTGTATATCTGATCTCATAATTGTCTTGAAGAGCAATGGAGGTTTCCCGCAGAAGTAGGCCAACCAAGAAGTGATGCTTGCAATACTCATCTGATAAACTGTATTCAAGATTGGAATCTGCAGTACAATAAAATTTGTAACTTTTAATAAAAAATAAAAAAATAGACAACTAAAATACTATAATTATTATTTGATCATCTGTGGTCATGCTAGCAAGAGCCACAAGATTTTATTATTAATCAATTTGAACAATCCCTCTGTAGTATAGAATGAGCATGCAAAATTTTTACTAATAAGAATACTCTTAATTGGGGGTAGATGATTTGTTTTAATGATTATTTCAGTCAGCAAGATACTTTCCCCCCTAAATTAGTTCAAGTTTCAGTACAATTACAATAGCTTCTGGAATGAAATATTGCTATATTTAGGCTTCTTTTAACATATTTCTTTATTATCTGAAGAGATTTCATTTTAACTGTAAGCTCAACTTCATAGATTAATGCTTGATTTCCTTATCAATTTAGATTTATAAGGTGGGAAAAGAAGAAAACAGGATTATGCTAACAGTATTAAGCATTGATTATTGTACTAACCATTACAAACTGGCCTGAACATTCATAGCAGATACAATGCTAATACAAAAAGCCATCAGATCTCACATCAGTTCAGCATCACATCTCACATCAATTCACCATCACATAAATACAGACCTTCCATTTCATAAAATCACCACTGCAAACTGCATCTTTCACTCCTTTCTAGACTTTTTCATCTCCACTAAATCCTCTACATTAATACTGTGGGACTTACAATAAATCCGAGGGGCCTGGGATCAAATTTAGTAATTTCTGTAGTAGATTCTGTATTTCCATTTATTTTAGATAAAGTGCCTTTCATTTCTTTTCTTTCTTTTGTCTGATTTAGAATGTAATGCAATGCCATATATTCAGTTAGGATTTTTAAATGTTGCAAATTCTCCAATTTAATCCTAAATCCCAATGCCATATCCACTCCTTTTCCCTACTGCCTCATCATTATAAAAACAAAAACAGGGGGAAGTACGTGAGCCACACATGCTCTTAACTTAGTAATGGGTGATTAGCTAGTAGTATATGGTCTTGAAATATTTTCCCATTTTGACTGGCTACCACTTCACCACTTCTATACCCACTAACCCTGAATAGAGACTTCCTTAAAGACCAAGGCATATGACTCTCCTGCATTCTTATACTTTTTGTGAATTCCAATCATTTTCTAAATCCAAGGACAGCGTTGAATAACCAAGGTGGACTTATCTGGGTAGATTTTGCAAATGGCAAGTGATTTTTTTTTGCTTCAGTGACTTGAATAAATTCAGTTTGGTGAAGCACACCTTCAAGACTGTGGCCAAGTAGCCATTCAACAGGGTGACAGAGAGAGCAGCAAGCCTGAGAGAGGGGACAAACACTTAAATAGACATTCAGCCCATCCTCTGTCCCCAAGCTGCTTTGCAGCAGAGGAACTTGCTTTTTAAGGACAAACATTTGAAAGTTGATTCTTAAGGGTAAACAAGCACTTTTTTTTAGGTACCAGAAATTAAAGGCTCACTTTGGCTAGGGAGGATTTGAAAAGCAAATAAAGCCCCCATTCATCTTGGCCATTCATCAAATCAATTGTGTTTAAACACAACATACTAGTTTAGAGTGAACCGAGTTAAACCTACCTACTGAAGTCAAACGGTCCACCGCAAATGAAAAAAAATCTAATTAATATATGAAAAGAAAAGGGACAAATAAAAAACATAATAACATAAGAATAGTGCTATACAACAAAGCATTCAATAAAACTAGCAATGGAGATTAAAACTGAGGCATTTCATAAATTTATTGCATAAAAATTATTTTACTTTTTATATTTATTTTTGATGCTTTCAGCAGAAAGGCATTCACATACTTTCTCATTTCCTCTTAAATAAAATTCAATACACTGTTATTATAGAAGGAAATTTTACTAGTATCTGACATCTATGTTTAGTAACAATATATGTAGCATATCCAAATTTTTCCTACTAAGACTATTGCCACTGATAGAAAGAAGGAAATTCAGAATGCCATTAATGAACCTATCTTCAGATAGTAACAATTCTCAAGTTACCAGAAAGTTAACTGGTTTCATTAGAAAATATTATGCTACACTAGTACTATCACAAAACGAATAACAATCCCAAATAATGGAAAATACAAATACATACCTTGTACTCTCTGTAATTTAGGTTTTGCAAACGCCATTGGCAGGTTCAGAGGAATGTAATGTTCATGGTTGCAGATTGTTTGGAGAAATTCAAACTTGTATTCAGCAAGAACCTAAATGGTAAATTATATATCAGGTCTCATTTTGTAGGCATTTATTTGTTGATGATTGAAAAATATGATCTTTAGTTTCCCAACAGAAGTGAAGTGTTTATCTTCCAAAGTATACTTGCAGGTGCAATCTGTAAAAGAACTATTAACATAGCAGGCCCCAGAGTGGTAGATTTAAAAAGGCCTACTGCAACCCTGACGTTGGCTGTCATTTGTGAAAAGGGATTTTGACATGTTCCCTTTGTGATAAGGTTGTGTTTCTCGGTACCAGTCTACTAGGTCCTTATCACAGAAGTAACATGTCAACCTCTGTACTTGGGCCAGGGGAAGGCCTTGCTATTATTCCTATGGATCAGGGTCACCTGAGGTCGACATGGCTGTGCTCATGTCATGAATTCTCATATATACAGGTGTATATTCGCTTCCCACAGTTCTTACAGGGGAACTGGTTTTGTGTTAAAGCAGATCAAAATTCGAGAGTATCAGAAAGTAAAGTAGGTGTTCAACATAAATCACTAGCCTAGAATTTTGATGTGCAGAGGTTAACAGCGTGTGCAACCTGCATGACTGCATCCTGAAAGTGGTCCCCTAAAGTGAACCCCCTACCTCTTCCATCAATTGCATATAATAAACCTGCATCCCCACTCAACTGTAGACAATAAACATACTGTTTCTAGACTTCTGGTATGTCTCCACCATGGCTCACCCAACCCCAGGTTTTTCTGCATGTTTCTTCATTCCCCATCTCAGCACCCAAAGAACCATAAACTCTAAACAGAAACACTGCAGTCTTTCAGCTGTATTCTCACCCCTAGTGGGAAAGTACGTCTTCATAAGAGGGAAAAGGCATGAGATGTCTGCATGGGGATCACCACAGCCTTTACTAGCTATCTTTTGCTTTCTTGATCCTACTGGGTATCCATATCCTATCACTCTAATCAGTGTTAGGCAGAATTACAACTCTATGTTGAATTCTGTTAGTAAACTGCGGAATCTGTGGGTGGTCTTGGCAGCTCTCCAAACACTACTCAGCAGTCCTTTGCTTTTGACAATACTCAAAGTACACAAATGAAAAGAGCAACTCTGAATCCTCTAAAAGAGAATATAACCGTCACCTTTGACCTCGTGCTTAAATGTCCAATAGCTACTACAACTGTGTCCTTAGGACTTACCTTAGGATCTTTGGGGCTAAATCCCGATATATAGTCATTTATCAAATTGAAAACAAATCCTCTGTCCATCAGCGTCAAGCAGCGCTAATAAAGCAAAGAAGGAAGATTAGTTATGTGATTCTAAGTGTTTGTTGTCATGATGTTAAAGAATTTAAAAATCTGTTTACACAAAGGGGATATCATTTTTATGGGTAATATGAGAATAGCTGTCAAGAGTTTAGGTAACCTTAAAGAGAAGGAGAAAAGTAAATTATCAATGGAATCAAGACTTAAGGGCCACAACTGTGTAGTTTCCAAAACACACACCCACAAATACACACCCACATATATGACAATAAAACAAAAAGTAAACAAGCCTGACATCTTTTGTAAGTGTAGGGATTTTGCACCTCTCAAAGAACCTCACTGAGCAAAGCAAACAATTCCTATGAATATGTATAGCAACATGTACCCTGTGCTGGTAACAGCAAAGAGGTACCTTTAGTTCAAACATTAAAAAAATTTTGGGCATGAGAAATGGTTCAGGGGGTAAGAGCTCTTGCTACACAAATATGAAGATGAGTTAGAATCCGAACAGCTAAGGAAAAAAAAGCGGGACATGGCCATATGTAGCCCTGTACCTCCAGTGCCCAGTACCATGAGGATTGTGAGAGACAGGAAGATTTCTAGGGCTTTAGGGCTGCCAGCCTAGCTCCAGGTTCAGTGAAAGGCATTGTTGCAAAAGAATATGGCAGTAAATGACAGATGTACTGCTCCAGTCTCAGGGTACATGTAATGGGCATGCACGTGTGCACACACACACACACACACACACACACACTCCTCTCTCTCTCACACACACACACATATACTCATCTCTCACACACACAAACATACACACACATGCACTCCTCCTCTTTCTCTCTCTCTCTCTCCTCCTCCTTCTTCTTCTCTCTCTCTCTCACACACACACACACTCATCTCTCTCACACACACAAACATACACACACATGCACTCCTCCGCTCTCTCTCTCTCTCACACACACGCACTCCTCTCTCTCTCTCTCTCTCTCTCTCTCTCTCTCTCTCTCTCTCACACACACACACACATGTACTCCCCCTCTCTCTCTCTCTCTCTCCCCCTTCTCCCTCTCTCTCTCTCTCTCTCTCTCTCTCTCTCTCTCTCTCTCTCTCTCCCTCTCCCTCACACACACACACACACACACACACAGACCTAGCTAGGGCCTAGGGATATAGCTAAGGAGTACAGTGTTTGCTCAGCGTGCAGAGGCTATAGGTTCAGTACTCAACAATGGAAAAAAATAAGCCAAACTTGCAGCTTTTCCAGGAGAAAAGAGAACTGTTATTCCTTTGGCTTTCCAGAGCCTATCAGTGAAGAAAAGATCCTGAACATATTTACATGTTTTGGCTGCTTTTATCTCACCTTTAGGAAGCTGGCCAAGCTATAATTTACATTTCGGGACTCGTCGGGAATCTCTGCATAGCGAATGGTCACATGGGGAATTATTGCGAGAAGCAGAGAATGTAAGACGTGATGATATGCCTCAGGAAATCTCTGGCCCCTGGGAAGCTTAAATACAAATAGAAAAAGAGAGTTTGAAAAAGTCTAAATAGATTAACTGTCATTTTACTTTCAAACATGTTCCATCATGGAAATGGCTTTAAAAAGTACATTTTTTCCCCCTTTCAACTAAAAATGACTTCACTATTTGTTCAAAGTAAATTTTATTCTAGAGAAGTGGTTCTCAACCTTCCTAAAACTGTGACCCTCTAATACAGTTCCTCATGTTGTGGTGACTCCCAAGCATAAAATTATTTTTGTTGATACTTCATAACTGTAATTTTGCTACTGTTATGAATCAAGGTAAATATCTAATATGCAGGATATCTGATAGTGGTATGAAAGGGTCATTAGATCCCCAACAGGATTGTGACCCACAGGCTGAGAACCATTATTCTAGACTCCAAACTTACAGGAATGATCTGATTAATAATATATGTGTCTGAAATTATCATTAGGCATAGCATGGGTCAATATAACCCAGCTCTGGAATCCAAGCTCCTGAGCTGCAGGCATACTTCCTTTTTTATTTTATTTTTTCTTGTATAGAACACAAGCATGTATCACAATTTCAGTCAACTTATTCTCTGAAATTTCTGAGATGAATTTTTATTTCACATGCCTCACCATTACGATTTCTGTAACCAAGAAATTTTCTTTGTATAGGTTGTTTTTAATTGAAAAATCTCAAATCTGAAGTGCTCTAAAACCTGAACCTTTTTGAGACCTAACTATCCTACGAATGGAAAATTCCACACCTGATGTTATGTTACTGACTGAAGTCAAAACACAGGTGCAAATGTAAAGTAGAGCATAAAACTATCTTCAGGCTATGTGTATAAAATATCCATGACACATGAACGAGTCTCATGTTTAGACATGCATCCTGTACTCACGATACCTATCTCAATATGTATATGCAAATATTCTAAAATCTGAAAATGTCAAAAATCTGAAACCCTTCTGGTTCTAGGCATTTCAGTTCAGGAATTCTCAACATGTATCTTTAAAACAAAATTCAAAACCAAATAAGGGGCCCATGAGACTTCTCAGTGGGAAAAATGTTTTCTGTGCAGGACCTGATGATCTGAGTTTGATACACAGAACCCATACATAGTGAAGGAGAGAACCGACTGCACAATGTCTCAACAAACGCTCTGTAGCTCATATGGGGTCCCATCCAAACATCACATATACATAACAACAGCAACAATGACAAATCATCATCATCATAATATTAAAATAGAAAAAACAGTAAATGTACATACCACATTTTAGAAATATATTTGATATTATTACATGATGCAGAAATAGTACACATGCAGAAATATATATGATATTAATATCTGCATAAAGTTCTTTTACCCTTTTTATTATATACCTTAATCCTTTCTAATACACAGAACATGTCTGATTTGCTACTTTTTCTCATTGAATCTTTTCAAACAAACTTTTATTTGTAATAAAATAAAATCTATTTTATTTATTTGTATGTGGGGGAGTGGGTGTGCCTGCAGAGTTCAACGGAGGGTAACATTCGCGGAAGCTGGGTAACAGGTGGTTAGGAGCTGCTTGCCATGGGCGCTACGAACCACACTTGGGTCCTCCACAAGAGCAACAAGCACTAAGCCATCTCTCGAGCTCTTCAACATTGACATTGTTAAATCACAGAAGAAATGCAAAATGTCAAAGTCAATGCATTCTGTATAGTAAATAACTGTAGGATATTACCTATATCTTACTATAATTATTTCTAACTATATAGGAGACGATGCACATTAAACCGTAAGAACATATGAACTGTGAGACCTTAGATTTATGTAAACACTCATTGTTTCTATAAGTAACATTGGAAAAATTAAAGGCAAGAATCATTAGAATAAAAGGGGATTTGCATATTATCGCTATGTGTAAAGTTATCTTTCTTTATATATGTTACAGGTTATTCTCATACGTATGTACAATTACCATTTGTCAATTAAAATGAGCCTCATGTGATGGCTCAAGTCTATACAATCCAGGCACTTAGAAGGTTAAACATGGGTTTAAGACCAGTCTGGAAGACAGGCTGTCTCAAACATAATTAATTAATCAATCAATCAATCAATCAGTCAATTAATTAAATGATTGCTGAGCCTACTTACCTTAATTTTATTCTCTTCCAATAAGTATGTGGCCATTGATTTTGCAATTATTTCAAAGAAAAACCATGAGTACTGAAAAAAACAAACACACACACACACACGACTCAATAATACCCAAATATTTGAGGCTTTGAAACATTGGACAAATCAATAGACATCTTGTCTCTGAAGTTTGATAACATTTTCAAGTGACCTCAATTCACCATTAAATTCTCACAGAATACTTCCTAAGTGTTTCGGGAAAAGAAAAGAAAGAAAGGAAAAAAGAAAGAAAGAAATGATACCGGGTATATCAACCATAATCCAGGGCAAGACCCCATTCCCAGGAATAGTTAGCGAACACAAAATACACTCAATGTTTCTGTACAGTGGGAGAATAGGAAGGTTGCTTCACAGGACAGGATTGTTTTTATCAGTGATATTGTTTTGGGATGCCCATGGTTAGTGATGAAAGCAAACCAACTTTTAGCTATTTTTATTACTTCTTTTAAATTCTCTACAATGAGCACTTAAATGTTTTTATTAACATTATTAATTATATATTAAATAGGCTTAATGATGGCATTTTCATACATGTATATATTTTGATCATATTCACCCCATTGTCCTCTTGTTCCCCTTTCCCAAATAAAGATAATAACTATTATTGCTGCCTACACTCAGTTTGGATAATCCACTTTAGCTGTGGTACAATACTAGCAAAGCCTACATGACCTATATGGTTGTCTGTATCATATAATTTGAAAGCTAGCATCAAGTCTCCAGCCAATTCATCTCAAAAGGTCCATAATTCTATCACCAACTAAAGAAATAGTAAAAATAATTAGATTAATAGTTACTGTTTATCGAGTACTTACTACCTGTTAGAAGTGACATTATCAAGTACTCCAAGTTAGGCATGAGATAACACTGGCCCAGAGCTGGTAAACAGGCAGCCCCAGGTCCATGAACTGTATGTAACAGATACAAGATTCTGCCTCATCCAAAATCTATCTTTTACACATTTAATTCAGAGCAAGGGGTGTACATGGAGGGGAAGAGGGCTCTGAAAGAGACATATGCAATGGTAGAGGAGGCAGGAAGGTTCGGGGCAAAAAAGGACACAAACAAGGATAAATGAAAGGTCACAACCGCGTATGGTGAGACTGGCTTCGCTTCCGGGTGTGTCCTCCACCCTTACCTTTAGAAGTTTATTTATGGCTAAGAAATCAGCAGACTGTTTCAATATTGCTATCACAGTCGTAGCCAGGGTTTCATGTATCAACTGGGCCTGAAGAGTGCTTGGTTTTTCAGGTCTGAAGCTATACTGCAAATAGAACCAAGTTAACCATCAGATACAACTGTCCTGGGAAGCAGGCAAATCATCCAGTAAGAAAGTTTTGCTCCACAAACCTTTATGAAGGATCTTAAATAGCTCTCCAAGCCTTCTTCGTGACACTTTGACACAATGTGTAAGAGAACCCTGAAACAACATTCATGAAAGTCAGCAGACCATGCTTCAACTCATGACTTTAGTGTGACTGGCACATATGAGCAAGTCTAATCCCAGAAGACAAAACAAAGCAAACAAAGTGCCTGGATGGTAAGAGGGGTAGGGTAAGAGGAGAGGTGACAGTGGATTAGGTCTACAAGAGTCCACTGCAGAACACACTTGGCACGTTGAAAAATGAACTTCCTGGTTCAAAAGGATACTTTACTTTGGCAGCCCAGATGTTTCATCTCCTTTCTAAATCTGTGTATTCACTTAAAAGGATGGCCATAGCCATGTGTTGTAAAAGAGCTCAAGTAAAGTAAATACTCAAATCCCTTCCAGTGAAGATAAAAGGAACAGAAAAGAAAGATAAAGTGGCTGGGAAAGGTGGTGCATACCTGTAATCCTGGGAGGCTAAGGCAGGAGGATCACCATGAGTCTAGTCCTATCTGGGCTATAGAATGAGACTGTCTCAACAAAACAAACAAACAAAAGGCAACACGAAAGCTGTGTCAAGGGGAAAGGAGGGACAGAGCAAGGAAAATAAGATGAAAGTTGGAAGTAAACTTAAGAGACTAGCCGTGCCTCTCAAACTTCAGCAAGCATCCGTGTCATCTGGAAGGCGTGTTAACAGACTGCTTGGCTCCTCGCCTAGTGTTTGACTGTGTAGGGCTGAGGTTAAAGTTCAGTGATTAGCATTCTGATAAACTTCCTGGGCATAGTGCTGCTGCTACTGCTCTGGGAAGTGCATGTTGAGAACCTTTATAATAGAATAATGCTTCTTAAATGGTCAACAGGACTTTCCCTGACAGCAGATAAGGGCACAAGGCATGGAAGTGTTTGTAGCCTGGGGTCTAGGGGAAAAGGCAGTAAGGACAGCAGAGCCAAAGGTATCCAGCATTGAGCACAACAGTTTCTCAAGTCAGCTATTTTCATTTTGAAATGAGAGTGTGTTTTACCCTCTACCTTACAATGTATCTTTGTTTTCACACAGAAATAGCTTATTCTTCCAAGTCAAAACTCATGGTTTTAATGACATATTCTGTTCAGTATGAGAAACACTAATCATAGGTGAGTGACTATATTGGTTAAAACAAAAATGAACTGCAATTCACTATTCACTCCTCAGAAGAACTAGCCACAGTGTGAAATGTGCTAAGTGGCTACCTTATTGTACAACACGAGTCTAGAATATGACTGGAGAAAGGTCAACTGAAATTTATGTTTGTCTTATAAATAGCACGGAACAGTAAACAGTGCAAGAATAGCGTAGAATTTCAATATATCAACAATAGATGGGCCAACCAGGAAAAAAAATCAGGAAGTAAATATTTGACTTTAACTATACTTTACATGAAATATATACATATATAGAACACATTTCATTCAACAGTAAAAGAAGACACATGCTTCTTGTGTGCACACAAATACTCTCCAGGATTGAACATACATTAGGTTATTTTAAAAAGTATTAATAAGAATTAAGAAGACTGCAATCATTCCAGACAGAATTTTCAACCACAGTACAGTGAAGTAAAAAATCAATAAGAGAAGAAACTGTGGAAAATGAAAACAACAGTGGAAAGTAAATGCCATGCTTCTGAACAAGCAGTCAGAAAGAAAGAAAACAGATAGACCGAAAGGAAATTCAACTTGCAGGAAAATGAAAGGATTCAGAATGTATCATATTAAGTAAGGTCACACACTCTCAGAAAGAGAATACCCATGGTCTTGATCACATGTTGAACCCAGCCAATATCATGTGCATATATGTAAACAAATGTGCCTGTGGGCTCAGTACATGTATGAAAGAACAAGAAAGGCTGAGTATTAGAGGATCCGAAAAGACCGAACAAGGGGAATGATGCACATCATGAAGGAGGACACACAGCTAATTTTTCCCAGTTCTACTCTTCCATGGACTTGTTGGTTTCGGTGATGGCTTGCTGCATGAAAATATGATAAACAGCGACGTTCTGGAGCTCCCACTCAGAACGGCTATTCTGGCTGCATACAAGTTTGCTGAGATGCACCAACTTCGGATTGGGTTCATTTACATGTGCGTTGTTTATTTTAGTTGCAAGTTGCTTCTTTTTTTAAAACAATAAAGTTAATTTAAAATTTTTAAAAAGAGATGACATCAAAGGAAAATTAAAAAAAAAATCTTTCAGACAAGTGACGATGAGCCAATATGACCAAACCAATGGAATAGAACAAACACAGTTTGAAGAGGGAAGTTTATAGCCATGAAAAAAAGAAAGAGAGAAAGAGAGAGAGAGAGAGAGAGAGAGAGAGAGAGAAAGAGAGAAAGAAAGAAAGAAAGAAAGAAAGACAGACAGACAGACAGACTGGAAGCAAATAGCTTCTTTCATTATAACACCGAAACTCACATGGTGCAGTTGATGGGAACGTCATCTTCATGGGTCATGTTTGTGAGAACTCGGAAGAGTTGCATAAGAATTACAGGTAGAAACTGTATCATGACTTGGATCTCCATGGCATGCAAACACTAAAATAAGTCATTATTAGTTATGGAAACAAACAGAAATATGATCTAATTTGCAAATGTGAAACAATAAGAAAATTAAGTAATGAGCGATATAGTGGCTTGACTATATGCTTGCTGAAATGTGCACTTCCGAGACAGGAGACTTGCTAAGGACTTAATCCACCCCACTGTTTTGCTATTTGGATTATGTGAGTTAATTCGACATGAATTGCTAACTAAAGATAGCAAGTATAATTTATTTATAGGCTTGGTAAGAAGACAGTCTTGGTAAATCTATAATCAGTGCTGATGTCGGGGTTGGAAGATCTGCCTCCAGGCACCATGCAGTCTATATGCTTTCTAAGACAATCTTAGCCTCCAGCTAGTCTGATGGTAAGTTAAGTGAGCTTCAGTAAAGAACTTGTCTGTACGTAATTTGCTTTATCCCACATCGTCTATCAAACTGAGATAGTTTTGCATCTTAACATTCTTTTAAAGATTTTTATATTTTACTTACTGTGTGTGTGTGTGTGTGTGTGTGTGTGTGTGTGTGTGTGTAGGAGCAACCATACACATGCATGTGGGAGCCTATGTGCCATAGTGCATGCGTGGAGTCAGAGGACAACTTGCAGGAATCAGTTCTCTCTCCTATTACATAGGTTCCAGAAATCACACTCAGATGGTCAGGCTTGACACCTTTACCCATTGGGCCATCTGGCCAGTCTGCCAACATTCTTTGAATATATTTATTCCACATGTTTGCACTCTATCTCTAATAATGGGTGCTACAAACATCCAAATGTAGTACTGATATATATTATATATTTATGTATACACAGAAATGTTACAGTGCTGTTTGCTACATTCCTTTCTTCTTTCCATATTCACTCGCTCCATCACTCCATGAACCAAGCAAAAAGAAAATCTAACTTTGGGGAGATTATTTTTTACACCAATTCTACGTGTAGTACAATGGGAAATACAATGAGCCAAGTCTTTGCATTTAAGGAAACCCATCATTTCTCTTAGTTGGTCTCCTTTACTGTGTCTTCACATCCTCACGAGCACCTCCCCTTTCCAGTACTTGATCCTTTGTATCTCAACAAGAACTTCTGTGTAGCTTCTCTCCCATCAGCTTCACAGGATAGGCTGGCAAGCTCCAGGAACACGGGCTTGTCTTTTTAAGGGTTTCCTTTCAGTGCACTCTCTCTGCAATCATCTCTTCTGCTGCCCCTTTGGAGGATACCCCTTTGACATTTTTCTAGATCATCTACAGTTTCTCTTCATTCTCAATTATGCAGCATACATTTCCAAACTGGTTGCCTACCCATCATAGATGCTGATAACATTAGAGTACTTTCTACCAAAATGGTTTCCATCTTCTTTTTCATATTAGTGCTGAAGATGTGACAGTTTCCCATATGCTAGGTTAGCACTTTCCTACTGACGTACATCCTCAGCCATCTAGAATGTGATGTCTTCCTGTTACTGTGAGTGGTGGTTTTCATTCGGGAATCACATGGTCTCTGTGAGAGATTAGTGATGTCTGGGGCTATTTTTGGCTATCACAACTTAAGAATGCATGCATGTGCTACTGGTTTCTACTAAGTAGAGGCCCAGAGTTTTGCTAAACTTTCTACAACAAAGAACTATCCTCCCCTAAATGTCACTAGTGCTGAACTTGAGAAATTCTGAGCTATGGAATTAGGTTGAATATATTGAAGACCTAGCCTGCATTTTTGTGGGTTTTTTTTTTTTTGAGAAAGGGTGGTTTCTCTGTGTATCCCTGGCTGTCCTGGAACTCACTCTGTAGACCAGGCTGGCCTCAAACTCAGAAATCCACCTGCCTCTGCCTCCCGAGTGCTGGGATTAAAGGCGTGCGCCACCACTGCCTGGCTGCATTTTTGAATCTTAAAACTGACTACTGTTCATCAGAAAGCCAAACTAGCATCCCCATTGCTGTTTAAATATGCCATGTGCTTTCTTTCATTTTGTTTTGTTCACATTTTCCAGCCAATTCCCAATTACTCATCCAGGGCCAATTCAAATCCTCGTTTCAGTGAACCCATTTCATCTTCTCATCCACTGGGGGTGTAACTGGATAACTTCTAGTAGTCAAATAACAGAGAGCAAACCAAACAACCTGAACACAGCTCCTACCATTACAGAGTTCACGGCTTAAAGGGGCAAAGACATGGAACCAAATCACTGCGGTACAAATAACAAATAACTAATAGGACAGGTATGTGTACCACATGTACAAAACGTGAGCTAAGCAGAAAGGAAATACCAGGCAGACAAGGTAAATGAGCATCCCATGGAGGATGGGGCTCCTTGCCACTATATGGCTATTGTTTTCTATAATTCATTCTCAACAGTAGCCAGACTGTCCTCTTTGAAATGCAAATTAGGCCATCTTTCCCTTGTTAAACACAAACCAAACAAAATCAGTACCAAGGCCTTCAGGAGCCTCACAATCTTCAGGCTGAGCTCCCAGCAAACCCCTCTCCCCCCCTCTGCTCCCTGTGTTCTAGCTATGCTGTCTTTTTGCCTACCTGTAAACATGCCAATATAGGGCACACACACTGTAACAGTCCCTCCTCACCTATGGCTGGCAGCCTTGCTTCGGTTACTTTTTAACCTGAAATTGGCATTTCCACAGACAAGCCTTCCCTGACAACTCTACCCAGAATGTTCTTATTAACCTATTCTTTTCTTCATGGCATTCATTTTTTCTAAAGTTTATGTATATCTCCCTACCCACACAAAACTAGCTCTGTCCAAATTTCCCCCAGTGACACTCCCAGCATCCAGAACAATGCCTTGCCCACATAAGGTGCTTAATAAATCTTTGGTGAATGGCTGAATAAACAAAAAAGACAACAGAGGGCAAGGCAGAATGGGAGTCCTTGCTCTACACAGGCTTCCCAATGATCTGAATCTTTAATACCAGCAATTCTGTATCAAACATGCAACATTTAATCACATCTGCCTTCTGACAGTTCTCTGTATTATGAAGAAATTGCTAGCTAACTTACTTTTTGCTCTGTCTTTGATTAGGCTGTAATATCCGTACTGATAATGTTTCTAAGTCGTTCTTCCGTGCAAACTCCATAGGTACTATATGCATAATAAAACGCAACGAATGAATGAATTCATGAAACTTCCATTTACAGGGATAATAGATAGGAAGGTTTGCTGGGATGTTCATAGGACTAGACATCAAGAGATGTGTCACAGGCTCGGCTCAGCTAACAAGCAGCTGGAGCACTGTAGACAAATCACCTCTATTTAAGACTTCTTTCTGTTTTTTTATCCTCAAAAAGAAACTTCTGGACAACAACCCTTTTCGGCACTTTCTGCAATTGCATGCCATTTCACTTACAGCCACCAGAGGGCGTATGTGCATTGTATAACTCTCAGATATTCCACACACTCAAAAGCAAATACCAGCGTACATTTTGTTCCATTTGAAGAATACCAGTATTTGAAAATGATGTATCTAACACCACACTATAAAAATTCTCACAGAGGTCCCTCCAAAAGGAAAATCAGTGAGTTTAACAGATAAAACTATCCATCCATATAACTGGAGTCTTCTCGATAGCATCAGGGACTGGATTTGAAAGTTACATGACTATTATAGTCTTTAATGCTAAGTGAGGCCAAGAGTCACTACTAATTGACTGTCTCTCTTGAGCAAAAATTGAACATTTTTTAAAATGTGGCAGGCACAATAGTACTATAAAAACTAAAGTCAAGTCTGACCTAGTAGCTCTGTTTTATAATCTCACTCCAGTCTGGGGGGATAAAGCAAGACTATTGGCAGTTCAAGGCCTACCTCAGTTATATAGTGAGTTATAGACCAGCCTGGGCAACTTAACAAAAATATCTTAAAAAAAAAATGAAATACAGGACCGAGGAGATAGCTCAGTAGGTAAGTTGCTTGCCAGTCAAGCATGAAGACCTGATTTTGATCTCCAACACCAACATTAAAAATGTGAGTAAGGTGTTGCCAGCTTGCAATTCCATTAAAATTCTTCCATTGGTAGAGAAGAGGCAGAGATAGGCAGATCCCTGGTGCTCAATGTCCTACATTAGCCTACTTGGTAAGCTCAAGGCCAGTGAGAGATTCTGTCTTAAAAACCAAGGTAGACAGCTCCTGAGAAACAGAACCTAAGATTGACCTCTGGTCTTCACATACATATACACACATGTACACCCTCATGCTTACACACACAGGTACCCCCCATATGAACATATACAATACCAAAAAGTCAGGCTAGAGCTGCACGCTAGGGTGTTTAAGTACCTGGCATGCGTGAGGCCCTGGATTTAATGCCCCCATAAATCAGCAAAAGAATCAAAAGCAAATCATACCTATGTCAAACTCCTGCAAGACTTCCTATTTGACTTGCGAAAAATAACTCTTGTCACTACCCTCAGAGGCTCCCCAGATGTCTTGAGGTCATGCATTACCAACCTCATGCACCAGCCATATCACAGTCCTTCCTGCTGCACAATGCACCAAGCCAAGTTCCTCAGGGTCTCTATACTGACGGTTCCCAGCTCTTCCCCGGTCAGACACTTGGCTGCCATTGTCCTCCAAGTAGTTGGTCAAATATCACTTTGCCAGAGGCATCCTCTCTGGTAAGACAGAAAGTCTACCACATTCCTGTCTCACTAAAGCAGTGGTTCTCATCCTATCTAATGCTGTGATCCTTTGGTACACATCCTCATGGTGTGCTGACCCCCAACCATAGAATTATTTTTGTTCCTACTTCATAACTGTAATTTTGCTACTGTTATGAATTGTAATGTTAATATCCAATATGCAGGGTATCTGATGTGTGACCCCAAAGGGGTCGCAGCCCACAGGTTAAGAACTGCTGCTCTATAGCATCTATAATCATCTGAGGTGGCATCTCTACTTGCCATTTCTATGTTCATTCCCTCTACAATACATGAAGCTCTTTAGTAATAGATACTGTTTTTTTTGCTTGGATCCCTGATGTGGGTTTCCCAGGAAGCACTCCAGAAGTAGTGTGTCATGAACAATTAGGACTCAGAAGATGAGGCGTCTTATTCAAGCGTCACAAGCAATGGACATTACTCTTAGCCCAGTGTGAAAGCTAAGAGAAGTTCCATGACTTGATAAAGGTTAATCACAGACCTAGTAAATGACAGATCTGCAGCGCAAAATCAGATTATGATTCCAGACCCATATTCTCTATCTCACCCCATCCTACCTATCCTCCTGGAAGAAAGGGTTTGCTGAGACCACTGTTAGGCAGCAGCCAATGGGTAAAGGGAAATCCTGTAGTCATCAAATCAAAATGCCTCATATTCGCCACGGCCAACCTACTAGCAAAGTAATGAAAAGAAACAACTGCTGCCAGGCAGGTCCTAGGATACACACCTCAGACCCCACACAGAGGGAATAAGCCTAACATTAGGTTCTCTGACTGCTACAGTATGGTACCATTAAGACTCCTTAAGACTCGCTCCCCTGTACTACACGCAGACACTATTTCTAGCTTTAGTGGGCCCTTAAGACAGTCTAGTCTCCCACTAATGGAGGCAGGAGCATTTCACATTTTATTATAAGGCAAAGTGTTTTTATTCTTTCTTCCCCCCACCACAACATGTTCTACTTTTAGTGGTAGTTAGCAGGAAGAGCCAAGATGTCCCCTCCCCCCAAAGCCATTTCCGCAACTAAAATCATGAGGTTTCTAAACCGTGATGTCAATTTTGGCTATGACATTTTCTCCCTAATGCAGCCATGCTGCTGTCTGCTTCTAAACAGCCACTTGACGGGAGTGTACAAAGGAGAAAGTGCCCTCCTGAGGCCCAAAGGATTTTCAGGTGTTTGCCTGGTTCTTTTTTCCATGTCAAAAATGTAGCAGTAGAAAGGTACGAAAAATGAACCTTTTGCAGAACCTGTTCATTTACCTTTAAATATTTAATGAGTTCCCCTGGAACTTCTTTTGAGCCCGACTGAATCAGCTGGCAATGATGAAAGAATTTGTGCACATGCAGATCCTGGAACACAGATGGAAACAGCCTTATGAAATTTGATTCATTATCCTCAAGCACAGGCTCTCCAGCACCACCCCTCCCCAATCCAGCATCCAAGGCCTATCTATCTGGGTATTCTAACACCTGGACCCCAGAGCCATCTCTGCCAACTTATTCCCTTGACGGCCTCTTGACCTTCATATAAAGCATCACAGCCAGGTGAACATGGTGTGTACCTGAACACACTGGAAGTTGCTAAACATGCCCAACCAGGTAAGCACTTATTTAAGGCTTTAAAAAACAAAAGAAAACAAATCAAAACAGAAATAATGTATTCTATCAAATTGAGTTGCTTCTCTATTTTAAGGAAATGACCAGGTATAGAGCTCTGAAATGACAGGTGAAAAAAATGTAGCACCAGGAATTTCCTGGCAAATCATTTCTGGTATTCAGTACCCAGTTTTACCATGACACTCTGCTGGGGAGTCCAGTTGTCTCATATGAAGTCTGTATATGTTGACTTTCTGGACATCATGGGTCACATCGGGAGGTGGAAAGCACAATATGTATTTTGAACTAGCACTCATTATTATTATTTTGTGCCTCGGGGAAGCTATTTCTCCGAACTTAGCCTTAGTTTTTGTCATGTTTAAAATGCGGATGAAAGCCTCTACATGCCTTTTAAAGTCCAATTTCTCCAAGGCAGTGGGAGATTAAAAATAGTCCAGTTTAATGAGGAAACATATTTCAGGATTCAGATGTGAAATTTGGGTGCTACAACTTACCTGAGTATAAATGGTTGATTCTAAGTGGGTCTTAATCTTCAACAAAGGCTTTGCACCATCTACCCACTTGATATCCGCATTCGATTGCTGGAGAAAACACAGCCACGAGCATACATATTACAGCAAGAGATTCATGAGCAACCTATACCTCCCATGTATTTTAAGAGATCTCAGAAAGAAATGTATTAGGTTCATCCAAAGGAAATACTGGAGAAAATAAAGTGCCCTTTAGAATAAACACGTCCTAAATAATTTTGGATTTCCAATCCTCTCCAGATTTATATAAATTACCATAAAATGACTTAGTTAAATAGATGAGATTTTAAAAGTCATGCCCCAAATTCAGTTTTAAAAGAGACTGAAATCATCAGCTGTAAACACAGAGCAGTCTTTCCTGCTTAACTTGACTGTGAAGGAGGATCAGCCTTCAGACCATACCTTGAGTATTCCTGCTCCAAACTATAGCAACAGGATTCTACTTTTAAGTATATAAACCAGGACCACTTCCCTAAACGCAGATATCCCCCTACCCTTCTTGATTCAGCATCATTCACATTCAAGTAGCCTGGGGGAAGATTGGCTGAGACTGGCAGCTGCTGTTCCAATGTGATGACTCTCCCATCCTTCAGCAAAGGTACCCAGGCAAATCCAACTGCCAAGACAATAATCAACCGTAAGAAATGAAATCGCAAATACAATTAACTACACAAATGTCCACAAGCTGGGGAAGCAGGCAGGATGGCGATGTTTCCAGGGATCTGTATGTGGGAGCCCAGGTGCCAGGCATCTGTGGTGCAGGGAAGAAACAATGCATTTGGATCATTTCCTAATCCCAGCCTATCCACTAAAAAGTTATTGGCTCTATATCTTTGGCAATAAAAATGGGGGTAACATAGCCCTTTCAGTTAAAAGAATATTTAAATGTCTCAAATGTACCTCAATATGACTGTTGGGGGCTATTTGGGAAGGCTCATGCTTTAGAAGGTTCAAATCCCTCTTATCTATCCTTCCACCTAGAACTGAAAGTCTCATAGTTGACACCATCTCAGACAGCAGTCATGTGTTCTAAATCTTCTTATGGGAACCTTGGGATATTGGAGTATGGAAAATTAAGGTCATAAATCAAGGTTACAGTCTACATTTGATACAGGATAGTAAAAGAGTCAATCATTTAGACAGGCAGAGGTTTCCTGCCTGGAGGTCGAGAAGTAGAAGGAGAAAGCAGCCAGGCTACAGTGTTTATGACTTCAGTCCACTGAGAGATTTCCTGCCATCTCTACATTTCTTAACACTTCTACCCCTAAAGGGAGATCTTGGCTTTCTATTAGAAAACTCATTATGTTTTGCTATACTAACCAGAGCCATCTGTGTTGCTCAAGTTCCATCGTGTCAGTCTTTCCATTATACAGATTACTCTGGGCTTTGAGTGTTTATAACTTAGCTGTAAAAAATAAAAGAATTTAAAAAAAACCCAACCTTGCTCTTGATGGACTTCTGGCAAATGAACTGGGGTGTTGGCTGAAGAGCACATTGTAAATCCACTCCTTCCAAGTCTTTAAAATCTTTGCATGAATGCCTATGCACGTATGTGCATGTGTGTGTTTATACTTCTGTGAACTCAGAAGTCAACACAAATCTGGTTACAATGTTTTCATGTACATGTCTAATTTGGGAAATGCCTTTGCTTTTAGAAGACAATTAAAACATGGTTTTCTCTCAGTAGACTTAATGGCTTTCACAGACACTGGATCATGTCAGAAGAGCATCTTCTCTGGCACCACTTCAAAAATGCTTCCCCCAGACCTCTGCTCTCAGAAAAAGCAGGAAAGTGATGTGCGCAGAAGCACCGCTAGAAATGACAATGTCAGGAAGCCCAGGAGGCCCCAATCCTACACAAAGGACTATAGCAGCTAAGGAATGCTGAGAGGAAGAAATAGTCTTCCCCAGGGAAAAGCACACCAAGTGGTTAATACCAAATGGTCAGCTCTCAAGACAGACACACACACACACACACACACACACACACACACACACACACACACACGTAACCAAGTAACATTATAGGACTGAGAAGGTTATATTTAGCAATGAATATACATATATGCATGTAACAACAATTAATAAAAAAGAGGAAATGAATCTGAAAGATAGAAAGAGGGAGTATATGGGACGATTTGGAAGGAAGGGAAGGGGAAATAAAGTAATTATAATCTCAAAAATAAAAGAAAATTAAAAAAAGAGAGAAACAAAGAGATGACACTGTTGATGCTGTGAAAGCGAAAATTTGACCAATAGGGGTAGGGTATTGGGGGACTTCCAAACTAGAAACTAGGAAAGCATATTTCTTGTTTTTAGACAACATTTCTCCTCATGGAGTTTTTATTGAGGTATAATTTGTGTAACATTTTCGGTGTGTTTGCAGTTGCTCCATTAAAAGGAATTACAGAAATTTTCCATGGCTCCAAAAAGAAACTCTAACACGTCACTCCAACCATCATTTTCTCCCTACCCCAAGAAACCATCAATCCACCTTCTGTCTGCATGATTCTGCTTAGGTGACACTTTTGTGCTGTGAATTAGCAAAGCATGACCACTTGTTTCCTTAGCTGAAATTCACAGGCAGCACTTGGAAGCTGTAAAGGTATGCTATCAAGCATGCCATCTGGCTCAAAGGTAGGAAGCCACTTAAAGGGAGGACAGTTAGAATTGATGAGTGACATGAAGAATCACCACTTCATTCTTCACTGAACGCCTTGCCCATTTCTGTCTAGAATTTGGATGAGAAAACTGCAGTTTATCACTCAGGTGGAAAGTACTTGCACGGATTCTTACAGTTCTGTCTAGTTTCACCTCATTTCTCCAGACTCCTGCTCTAAACTAACTGCAGTTTCAATGTGGCTCCCTAATATTGAGCCCCACTGCCTGATGATATCCCTCCGAGATCTCACTAGCTCCTCAGACACATCAGTCCTGAGCCTGCCACATACTGTTGTATCTTCTTTGTGATCACTTGATTTTGAAACTTCAATGGTTACTCTCAATCATCTATCAATTAGTCAGCTATCTGCCAGGTATAATATACAGTCATCCCTGGGAATTCCCAGGAGATTGACCAGTCAAAGATCATCTCAGAGACACTAAAATGTGTGCATGCTTAATTTACCCATAAAAATGGCATGTACCCTACATGCATCCTCCTGTATATTTCAAAATATTCCTTGATTACATATAATATCTGCTGGAATGTAAATACTATGTAATGTTTTATTCCACTAATTAGGGGACAAAAACAAGAGGGTAAAGTCTATATGCATTTAGTACAGATGCAGTTGTTTTTGATTTTTCAGACAGGGTCTGTCTCTATAGTCCTGGCTACCCTGGAATTACCTAGTAGACCAAGCTGGCCTCAAACTCACAAGAGATCCATCTGCCTCTGTCTCCCAAGTGTTGCCACCACACTTAGCTTCAGATGCAATTTTCAAGAATAACATTTATAGAGACTGGGGAGAGAACTCAGTTGGTAAAGCGCTTGGATGCAAGCATGAGGTCATGAGTTCAATCTTAAGCACACATCTCTGAAAAAGCCAAGTGTGGTGATGAGCAATTCCCAGCTCAGGGCACTTGTGGAGACAGATGGATCCCTAGGGCTTGCTCAGCAGTTAGCCTAGCCTACTTGCCAAGTTCCAGGTCAGTGAGAGACCCTGTCTCAATAAGACTGGGTGGCACCTAAGGAATGACACTGGAGACTGCCTTGTGGCTTGATCATGCATGCGTGTGTCATACACAGTGAATATATACACACATACAAAATAATATTTTTAATCCACCTACAGTTGAGTATATTCATAAGGAACCCACAGAGGTTTTTACTGAGAGAACATAAAGCTTTTTCTTTCCTATCTTTAAAAAAGACAGATTCATACTATAGCGTAGGCTAGCATTAAGCTCATGGCAATCCTCCGGCCACAGATCCCTGTGTGCTGCAATTACAGATACAAGCCTTCACACTTGTCTTTCCTTTTCTGTAATTCTTCTTTATTCTTCCTTCCTTTATATAATCTTTCAATAGATCTCCAACAGGTATCCTTCTGTCCTTCCTCCCTTCTTCCTGCTCTAACTCACACTGCCCTTTACTTTGCTTCCTGGCCCATTTTCCTTCAAAACAGCTCACACTGGTGTTAGTAACCTTTCAATAGTCACACACTGGTAATAAAATAAAGTCAGATCCACAGCCTGGCATTCAAGGCTTTCCATAATGCTTTTCAATTTGACATCCTGTGGTTTCCCACCCAGCATCCTGGGCTCTGTTTGTTAAGTACATACAGTTTTCTGTCCACATTCCCTTAATACTCTGACTCTGTAAAAGCTGTTTCTTCAACACAGAAGACCCCACCTTCCCGCCATCATAACATTCCAAGCTCAATCCCATCCTTTGAAGACTTCATTCCAATACCATCTCCTGAAAGCCTTGCTTGACTCACAGCCACGTGTCTTTCCACTAGCTGAGTCACTCACTCATCTGTGTTCCCTTATCACAACCTTTCCAGTGCTCACTATTATCTATCTTATATTTAGATAGGACCCATGAAGTTAACTAGATTATATGCTCAATGCTAATGAGCTCTGACATAGTTGGTTTTCTGTCAACTTGACATAAGATAGAGATATTTGGGAAGGACTCACTCTCAATTGTAAAAATGCCTCCATAAGACTGACCTATAGGCATGTCTATCAAACATTTTCTTGATAAGAGAGGAGTTCAGGTCACTGTGGTGGGTGCCTTCCCTAAGCTGGTGGTCCTGAGTGCTATAAGAAAGCAGGCTGAGCAAGCCATAAGGAGCAAGCCAGTAAGCAGCACACTTCTGTTGTCTTTGCTTCAGTTCTTGCCTCCAAGTTCCTGCTCTCAGTTCTTGTCCTGACTTTTCTTCATGATGGACTACAAGCTACAAACTGAAATAAACCCTTTCCTCCTCAAGTTGCTTTTTTGATCATGGTATTTTATCACCATCAATATTAACTCTAAGACAAGCTCTATATTGGATTTTTTTACTACATTCTCCATAGGATCTACTAATATAGCTCACAAAAAAATATGCAGAAATATTTGCTGAATGTCCTGAGGCGGATGACATTTGTAAAGTGGAAGTGACACAGGCTATGCTCACAGTCCTTGGATGCTCTCCTAAAGCTGTCTTCTACTGGTTTATTTAAAGCCTTTGTGACATCGGACCAGAACTGGTGCCTCACTGCTAAAGCTTATTCAACTTCATTAAATCTGTTCTCATTAGCAACAGGCAGTCCCCAGTCTCCCTCCAGCTCACAGATGTCCCTGGCTCTGCGCTTACTTTTTCTCTTCCTAAATAAGCAGAACTGGAAAATTCTAGTTGCTGGGCAATTCTACATAAAAGAAATAACAACACTGTGTTGTAATACGTGTTTCTCCCCAAGAATAGCATTATTACTTGATGTTGCTTAAAGTATGTTGGCTGCACTGGTGAGCATCTGGACAAAGATATTTGATATGCATGATAATAAAATAAATGTATAGTTTGTCTTTTGTCCATGAACTGTTTTCAGATGAAGCTTGTCTTGCTGTCCAGGCTGGTCTTCAACTCTTGGGCTCCAGTAATGCTCTACTTTTAGCCTCTTAAGTAGTTGAGACTACAGGTATACACTAGTGTGCTTGGCTTAGCAATGAACTGTATAACTCAGAAATACAATTTTTAGTCAAGGAGTGAAGCAGTTGACAACTTGGTGAAAAGACTTTATATTCTAGAGAAAGATTATATGACCCCCGGTCTGATCCCCGATACCATGCCTCCCCCACAAAACCAAATAAATAAAGAGGCAGCACACATACCTGGAGTTTCCACTGTGTCTTGCTTTTTGGTTGTTCCTTTTGTGTTGATTTCACAACTCACATGATAAAAAGTAAAAAGCAAATGATGCTTCTGATGCAAGTGAATGGGAAGCTCAATTTTGATCTGAAATGGTAGAGACATTATATATGACATTTTGTTTTGCTTAGTTTTAGCTGTTAGATTGGGCTGTCAGACATGCAGCGCAGTTTCACTCCACTGTTCTAAAAATACCCCCTGAAGGATAAGTCAAGTGGCCAAATAGCAGGTATCATTTCAATGTACTTCAGATATTTTTCTTGTCAGTTTCAGTTTGACAGTACTATTCTCCTGAGTTGTGAGGATTTATTACTTTTGTTGATTCGATACTTCTTTCTGTATAGTTCAATGGATTCTCCCAGCTTCTACTTTAAAGCATGATTTTATAAAACAGATTAAAAACTACATCCTCATGCTCAGGGATGACATAACTCAGTTCAATCCATTTAAAATGAACATTGAATCTGAAAAATCTACATTACCTAAATTGTTGTTCCTCTGTTCATGGAAAAAATTTAAATTTTACAAATATGCAAATATTCACCATCACATTACGGTACCTTCAAATCAAACTTCATAAAACTTTCTCTAGAAAAAAAATGGAACTTTGTTCTTCAACAGACAAAAATATGTCACACATGACTCTAAAATTATCTTCAAAAGATGCTTATAAGACTCAATCTCAAGTAATTTTCTAATTAGAAACCAATTATATGCTTATATCTCCTATTAGAAGGTAAGAAACAAATAAAATTTTAAATTTGATACACATGCCCATATCCATACAGATACACATGGAAATAACTGTTTTCTCTGTCTTTCCTAGTCAGTACCTAGTTAATGAATCAACAAAAATCTATTATTTCAGACACTCTGAAAATAATCATGTCTCATATATTATGTTCAGATCTCTGCACTGGTTGGTACTGGCTATAGAGAGGCATACAAGAAACAGCATGTCAATGGACATTTGGTCCAATTAGAGTGCGTACAAAGCCATGGTTGGGAGTATCATCACCAAGGTCTGTTATAGGTATTCATTACCGGATGCCTGTTCACAGCATCCAGACCATCTGGGCATCTAATGCTCTACTGCACATAAACATGGACATTCTCTCCTCCCCTGGGTAGCAAAAATGCAAGACACTATTAATTCCTTCCCCACCCCCAAAGAAACCAGGGGGAGTGCATTGAGAAAAGAATGAGTGGGGCCCAGAGCTGGGGTAGGAGGGTCTATACAGGAGCAGGTGGATCAGGAGAAATCCTGACAGCAGGAGGGATAATTTCAGACTAAGCCAAGAATGGAGACTTTAGGGCCTAGACAGAACCAGCAGAGCATCTGGCCCAGGATGCCCATTCAGGCCACATGTAAATACTAGGAATCAAAAGCAGCCAGCAGAGTTGAATAAGCCCATACATAGAGGCTAGATGAGGTTGTGACTAGGCACACTGGGCAATACAAAGAGACTCAGAGATGGAGAAGGAGCAAGCAAGAAAGAACCTGAGAGACTAGAGGGGAACAGCAGGCCATAGCGTTCCCCTTTATGTCCCTTCCAACAAGGTGGGCAGAGCGGCCAGTGGGACTGTGCCACCCAGCTGTACAGCTTTCTTCCTCCAGTGTTTCACTCTAGACAAGCTGCCCTTTACCACTTAAAACCGTAAGAGGAAAGAGCTGGCTGCGCCTTCAGAAAACTCGCCTGGATTTAGTATATTTTCTTTCTTTGTTTATTTATTTGTGTTTTAAAATTAGCACTTGAAGTACTAAGTTTCACTATGGCAATTTCTTTTCTTTTCTTTCTTTCTTTGTTGTTGTTGTTCTTCTTCTTTTTTTTTTTTTTTTTTGGTTTTTCCAGACAGGGTTTCTCTGTGTAGCCCTGGCTGTCCTGGAACTCACTCTGTAGACCAGGCTAGCCTCGAACTCAGAAATCTGCCTGCCTCTGCCTCTGGAGTGCTGGGATTAAAGGCGTGCGCCACCACAGCCCGGCTCACTATGGCATTTTCAAAGGCAAGTTTTGTACAGCTCCCCCTGCCCCACCACGTCCCTGTTGCCTTCTATCTTTCCACCCTCACCCCTATCCCCTTAGCCTCATTTTGACTTCATTTGCAGGTATTCACCATTGCCCCTCGCCTCTTCCCTCCTCTTCAGCATCTCTTTCCTCTCTCCTAGGAGTCTCTTTTCTAATTATTTACTTTCTGGCCTTGGGATTTGAGCCTAGGGTCTTGTGTATACTAGAGAAGTTCACTACTTGAGAACTACATGTACAGATCTGTTTTCAATAATTTTTGAGCCACATTTGCATACAGCCCCTCAAGCTCACTCTGCCACTGAGAATGACGCCGAACTTTGGCCCCTCCTGTTTCAGATGTTGGGATTACAGGTGAACAACCATGATTGGCTTACATTTCCCTTTTAATGCTCATTTTGAGATACATCCCAACCACTAAGTTGCTCAGGCAAGCCTTGAACTTATAATACTCCGGAACAGCTGGGATTCCAGGCCTACTGCACCAGGTCTGGCTCTGGATTCCTTATTTGAATGCTGAAGAAATAGAGAGCCCCAAAGTAACAGTGACTTCCTCATTAAAACAGAGCCAGTCTGAGACAAACACGGAGGGTCAGAGTTGCAGGTCCTGTTTGAGATTTATGTACTATCTTAACTAGAGAAGCTTGTCACATTGTAAGTAAATCTCTTCCTTACATGGACAGATGAATAGCTCGAAAATTAAAAAAAAAAAAAAAACTAAAATGAAAGGAATTAGCAAGCAATGAATTTTGTAAATACTAAAATGTCAGAGTTTTACCTCATCATAGAACTCCGGATTTTGGTTGTGATGCGAGACCACAGCATAGGCATTTTTGGCAAAAACAGACCCTGCTGGTTTTCCATAAATGCACTGCAAAAGATAGGAAACAGAGTCACCACCCCTAACCCAGGTCTTTAAACAAGATGCTACTGAACCACATACATTTAGAAGCAGTGAGAATAGGGGGTGTGGTCGAGTCCACTCAGCTGCCTCATTTATGCAGTCACTGCAGATAGCACTCCAGAGAGTGCCTAACTCAGCTAGCTACAAAACACTCTCCAACATCTGGCTACCAAAGGTATGCTCTCCCAGCTAGCTGACAGTGGGATGCTGCAGATATTTTCTCCTTTAGAAGAGAGATACTCTCTAAATTCTGGCTCTTTAGGTCAGATAGGTGGACCTTAGCAAGAGTTTTCTTTTTGGATGTTCCTTGTTCAGTGGTTTAAAAAAGAGGTATGTTTTTGTTTTTGTTTAAAAAAAAACAAAAACAAAAAAACAAAAACTGTAAACAACCTAAAAATTAAAAAAAAAACAAATGTCTATTAAGTAGCAGACAGATAAGCTTACTGTTCTCTTACATCATAAAGCTTTGTTTGCTTCTTGAGGCAAGGTTTCACTATGTAGCCCTGGCTGGCCTGGAACTCACTATGAAAACCAGGCTCATCACCAAATCAGAGATGTGCATGTATTTCTGCCTCTGTCTTTCAGATGCAGACATTAAGGGTGTGCCCAGCTTCTCTTACCTTTTCTAACCTGACACTTTATAAGGCACATTTTTTTTTTAAATCACTCTATGGTTCCTTGGAACGCTCCCATTTCATGACCACTCTGATTTACTTTTGCTTCCATTGGCCCAATTAAGTTCAAGGATGAATACAGAGCCAGCATGCCAAATTGCTAACTGCTCCACCGTTACTGTGGAGTGAGCCTCTAGGCCAGCTAAGAAATGAAATTGAGACTCCAAAAAGTCCACAGCCAATTCTCCTGAAATACAGTTGTCAAGGTTTTTTTTTCAAGAACTGCTGAGAAGTAACCTAAGGGTTTCTACATGATACTCAAAGGATATTTCAGGGAGGAAAGGGAACTGGTCGTTCTCATCCCTACTGAAGAGAAAAGCAGAGGGAGGAAAAATTCCACTGCATCTGAGCCAGCTAATCCTTAATTGAATTTAATGTTCTCTTTGGGGGAAAGGGAGCTCCTTTCAAACATAGGGGCAGTACAATATTCAACAATTTAGTTGGGAGTGCAGGGGTATCTTTCTCTAGTGGGTTAGCATATGACTACCAATCCATTTGACTGCTTTAAATTCAAGCTAGAAGCAAGGAACAATATACACACTTTGTGATGACTGCATTGTTTGGGGCTTCTGTCTCAGGTTTCTGATCACCGGGCTTAAGAAGAAAAAGTTTATAGTGAAACCATAAAGGCGTTGTGTCATGATGGGTATTCATGGCTGCACTGCATGGTACTGAGACTCTGCCTTGCAGAGATCAGAGCTAACTTTGGAGGCACTGTTTGGCCAGTCCTGGAGCAGAAGTCTTAGCTCACATCAAAGCTGTCATGCTGTGCTTCTGTCAGCTCAACAAGCCTGTTCATGTTTCAAAGAGAAAGGAATTGAAGGTCTCCTAATAGTAACATTATAATGTCCCCTGAAGGAAACATTGTAAACTAACTAGTCATTAAAAAATGACCTTGTGATTGAGCCTCTAAGCAATGCAAATTCAAGTGGAACAAATGCCAAAAGGAAATAAGGAAACCTCATCCACTTTCTCATTTTCAAGACAGAAACCAGGGCTTTGCTAGGCAAGTACTACAGAGCAGGATCATCATATAAACAATGCCCAGCCCAAATTCACCCATCTCCCCAGCTGCATAGCCACCCTATTTTGTAATACAGATCACTTAAACAAACCCTTTAGTTCACATGTAATAGTAGAAAATGAAGTATTACCTTTGTCACTCCAGCACATTTTCTTGTTGAAATATAAAGACATTAAACTTAGAGCAGGACACTATCAAGTACTAAATTTTCATGTTCATAATCTCGTCCAAAAATACACACCACTATAAACAAACCTTTAACGCAGATGCATCACTTTCATCTGAATCCCGGAATTCCACACAGATGGCAATGTTTCTAGCCTAAAATCATTAATCAGCCAAAGTGAGTCACACAGTGAGCAGATAATCAACAATATTGCATGCTCCAAGAATGTATAGTTTCCTTACCTTGGCAAATGATTTCTGGCTGTCATATTTTAATTGCAAGGGATAGACATACAGATGGTTTTTGTAAATAGTGAATGGATAACAATATTTTGTCATTTCTGGAACAAACTCTTCAACCTCCACAGTAATATTTTGACAATTCTTTTCAAAAGGCTTCAGGGGCACATATGAAGAGGTAATACAATCTATGGTAGGACAAAAATAAGCATGTAATTTAACAGTCATTAACACTTTCGTGCATTTGTGCATGGACTGTGTTTGCAAAGAACAATTTCAAAACAGAATTCTTAGTTGGTGACAAAAGTTAAACAACTTTAAGAACCTGAAAAGGACACGGCAGTGCTGATTTTCATGAGACCCTTTATACCAGACATGGGTTGCGATTTCATTCTCAACGTTGAATGACTTGCCAAATATAACACATCATAATTTTGACAAATTTAAACTCTGCAAAGAAACCCACTGCATTTTCCCTCCTGTGGCTGCAATTTTAGCTTTCACTGCAAGTTTTTACTGGTATCAGGGAAAGCAATGAGAGTAAATTTATGCTTCCAATTAGCTCATGGCGAATGACTTTTAAAAAGTTAACTTGGTGCAGGTGCAAATTTTCACTAAAAAATAATGGAAGTTTTTTGAAATTATAGATGTTATGATGTGTTACCAATAATAAAATAAAACACACAAAATGTCTGAGCAATTGAACCATACGTGTTTCTGAAGCTGCCATTTTAGGAGAGGTCAAGAGCAATATGTAGGGCTAAGATACTTTATTGTCCAGCCATGTGGGTGGACAAGGAAGACCCAGGCTAAACTGAGCCTAAGGACACAGCATTTTTGTTACAGTTGTTTTTTTTCTGATTACTAAAACAATGCATCCTAATAATAGAACATCTGGAGGCACAAATTAAAGATTTACAATAGCAATCAGTCATTGCATTGTACTACCCACAGATAACTAGCATGGATATTTGTGTGTGTTATCTTCTAGTCTCCTCTCTATGCACATTTTATACAGCAAAGTGAAAGTCCCATGGTGTGTACACAACTCAATCTTGATTACTTGATAAACACCAATTTTAATCATTGCATCAAGTTTTATGACAATGCTGTGCCATAAATACTTGAAGCTCACTGACGATATTGATTCTGTTATCTTCCAAGTTCCCTCTAAGGTAAAGAACATTGTAAAAACCATCTGTGTGCATATGCATAAACTCCTGCCTATATTTCAACTATTAAAGATTTCCTTGACTGTGTGTGTGTTTGTGTGTGTGTGTGTGTGTGTGCGTGCGCGCACACACTCATGTGTTCAGGTGCCTACAGAGGCTAAGTTGTCAGACTTCCTAAAGCTAGAGTTACAGTGGTTGTGAGCAGCCAAATGTAGGTGGTGGGGCCTGAATTTGGGTCCTCTGGAAGAGCAGTAACTACTGAGCCATTTCTCTATTCCCTCAATGATTCTTTTAATGAAAAAATAATCTATTTCACTCTTGCATATTTTTAAATGCACATTGGGTATTGTTCCCTCTGTACCATTCTTTAGTGATTTCTCAGTGTACTTAAAATAAAATACAAATCTAAGGTGTTGCCAGCCTATACAACTTCTATATTCTTTTCTACTACCATTTCCTGTTCCATTGTTACCTCCACATCCTACCATGGAGCCACACCAACTTCCTCTCTATTCATACAAATTAAGAATGCTTCTATCTCAGGGTCTTTACAATATATAGGATGCCCTCAGTCTGCAGCATATGACCCCAAACATCCTTTGTTAGCCAGCTCCTTCCCTTGTTGGTTACAGAAGCCTTAGGAAATGAAGACACTGTAAAAACCTGCAGTAAACTATTGAGAGATAATCAAGCTATGGTTACAATTGTCACTGTTTGTTTGTAATGCATTCTTACTTGGTAAATCTATAGGAACACATTCCACTGTGATATTCAGCTGTCCAGGGATAATCTGCAATTTTGTCTTTTCTGGCCTAGGTAGAAATCAAGAATAGTTTATAGGTAAAAAATGATGACTGTTACATGCATTAGTAACCTGAAATCCAATTTCAAATTTTTAAGTATTCAATTTTGCCCATATATAACGTATATTCATTATTTTAGGAATTCGATAATTCATCTGTTCTATTCATTTAGTATAATAATGGCGCACACTTACTTTTTGTATTCTGATAACAACTTGAGAATATCTTCATTTGAAAGCTTGCTACTGTCTTGTTTATACAAAGGGGAAAATCTCCCATCCAGATCCAGAGAGCCCTGAATATCTTTGAAAATGGGTCTAGAACAGAAATAGAAAGGCTTTTAAAGCAAAATTTGAAGCACCGATAAACTCAACTTGTACTGGTGTGCATGCAAAACTGTAAACATGCATGGCAGTGCTTTGGTGGGTTCTCACAAAGTGAAGCAGACACTACCTATCCTACAGCAATGCCATTGTATTTCTAGGCATGGTTCCACATGCTACCTGGATGCTCACATAAGATTTATTTGCTGTAACTCCAAACTGGTATAATACATCAGAAGTTGATCAAGTAAATGAATGAACAAACTGGCATATTATGCAGTGGAATGCCACCCAAAGGGAATTCTACCCAACAGGGATGAATCTCAAAAGCATACTGAGCGTAAATAACCAATCCCAAGAATACATGCTGCAGGAGTCCACAGCAGAGTACAGGACAGATAAAATTTTATCCAGTGATAATCAGATGGATGGTTGCCTGAGTGCACATAGATGCATAAAGATGGGGAAAGGTGACTAGCCAGGGCTGTGAGGAACCTCTCTGGGAAGAAACATTCCTTCTATCTATATTGTACCAGTCATTGCTAAAGTGGTCCTTACATTTGTGAACATTTATTAAGATGGATACTTAATTCATTTTATCAGCAAAAATCAAAACAAACAAAAAAACCTGATAAATTACATTGGCTCCTAAAGGAGGTAATTTTATATAAAGCTTATTACATATATATATATATATATATATATATAAATTACATTTATAATATATATAAATGTATACATTTATATATATTATATATAATATACTTATTACATA
>JADRCH010007364.1:1211584-1265691 GCA_019843965.1 Rhynchomys soricoides
TATTACATTTATATATATATATAAAACTATATATGTATAGTTTTATATATATATATATATATATATATAGTCATATGATTTTGAGAGGCCCTTCCCACCTCTTTTTTTTGAGACAGGGTTTTACTAGGTAGCCTTGGCTTGTCTTGAACTCACAAAGATCAGCCTGCCTCCCCCTACCTCCTAAGTGCTGGGATTAAAGATGTGTGCACCATCACACCCAGCTTCTTCTACCATTTAAGCAGCTATTTTGCTGCTAAAATGGAAAATAATATATGAGCACCTACTGCACTGGAAGTAGCAATAGCTAGAAACTTGACGCTCTTCAGCAAAGCTTACTGCTCCTGCTTTAAAATATTTATTTCTAGTAACAGGGGCTTATCATACACTTTTTAAATATCCCTGATACTGCAGCTGATGGAAACAATCCAGGAAGGAAAAAAATAGCATAAAGCCTAACCAGAACTGGGGATCAGTGTTTCTCTCTGAAGCTTTCAGAATTAATTTTCTAGCCTGGCAAAAGAGCAGCAAGCAATTCCTGTAACTGTCTAAGAGCAGGAGAATGCCATAGTGCTCTAGAGTTAGTGCTAATGCTGGGTAGCCCATATCCTGATCTCCACTCTGCTACATGCTCTAAGGTTTAGACATGGGTTTCATTTTCTTTATCTTTCCCTTCTGTGTCTCCATTTCCTCATCTCAAAGATGGAGCAATGGTACCCATCACTTAAATATATATTTATACATTAGGCCCAGCATAAGAGTGTAATCACAGCATTCTGAAGGCAGAGCCATGAAAATTGCTTCAAGTTCAAGGAGAGCCTGGTTGACATAATAGTGACCTCTACACTAAGTAGAGTTACAAGGCAAGAAATGTATTTTAAAAATAAATAAGTAAACAAAATATGCACTAAGTACTTAGGTAAGTGAATATACTAGACAGAGTTGAACTTAATTATTATTAATAATAAACAGTAGTAGCAGCAGAAACGGACTTTAAGGAAGATGCCTTACAAATAATTATATGTGTAGATTTATAAGCCACACTTTTCCTTCTAGAATGCCAACCTACATTAGTTTTTGCCATTCACCTACCCTTGGCAATCATTTGTTTTACTAGTATGAGAACCAAGAAAAATAGTGCCTTCTCATCCACCAGCACATGATATATTTTAAGATCCTTACCCCAAATGAAATGGTATTTAGAAGAGTTGATTAACTTCAAATCTCCTACCCTGTGCTATTCTCCAGCACCCAGTGACTATAATTGATTGAATTATTCAGAACATGGTGCCCTTTCCCAAGAACTCCCAGGCAGTTGGACAGGCTGTACCACAAACAAGTCGATGAATTTATAGTTCGAAGTGGGGACAAGCAAGAACCAGGCTTCAAAGCCTCACTGCCTGTAGATTTGCAAGATTTGGATAAAACACTTTCATAAGCTACTATAACATAAGAATCATAGAAAATGTATGTTTCTAAATACATTATTCCCAAAGGATTTTCCAGAAAATCTATTCATTATAAGCTTGCCCTTCATGACTGCATTCTTTGCCATCAAATTTTTAGTACATTTTCCAGAATGATTCAGATACATTTTAAAGACATGAACTCAGCCAACTCTGAAAAACTGGGCATATTGTACATAATTTGTTATATACATTCTAGTTCTTTGGGGAAAATTCTATCACTTTAGTGATGAGCTGTGTTAAAATATAAGATTAACTAGTTTCCATCAGATTCACTCAGACAAAAAGAAATTTCCCATAACACAAGTGGGGTTTGGAAGTGGGTCTTGCTGAATGCATAGCAAAGTCTGAAGAAGCTTTACATCCCAAGTGTCGCAAGACACATCCAGCCTCCCATAAATGGACCACTGAATTGCTAGTAAGGACACTGGTCCCCAACTTCACAGAGAACTAAAAATAGAAGGGTCAGGATTGCATTTACACGAACCTGGCTGCCCAAGCAAAGGGCATTCTGTATTGTCCAAGGCGGCTACACACTTGTTTAGCTGTCCTGTGCACCTTCTGGGCTGTCTATGGTCAGAAAAAAAAGACAAGTTTAGATTTGTCCAATCTGCCATGGATTCATCTTCAAACCTCTCCAAATACATCATTATAACACACCAAAAACCCTGGAGGAAAACATCTATAAACAAATATTAAAATATATCCTCACTTTCCCATTTTCCAAGACTAAAGTATTTCTTTTTAAACTCTGTGTGTGTGTGTGTGTGTGTGTGTGTGTGTGTGTGTTATACTGGAGATCAAATCAACAGTCTTACACTCTACCACTGAGCCACATCCCTAACCAAAACGTAATTCTTCTTAAAGGCATGTTGTTTTCTCAGTAACAACTCTTTCTTCATTTCAGAAGACAGACTAACGAGATATTGGAGTCCTTTCTACCACAGGCCTATGCTAGGAACACTTTGAGCAATGTTAACGTGTATTTCCTTCCACACTGCTGGCAGATACTCAGTATTCATAGGGGAAGTTTGTTCTAGATACAGTTGACCTTCTACTCCCAAGATAAGGCACAAGTGACAAGAGTCAATGCAATTAGTCTCATGTGGGCAGCAGCCGCTGTTTGAACAGGCAATGAGAGATGACAAAGGCGATACGCTGCCTATAAGGCCTAATAGGTTTCGAAGCACTGGCTGGATGCTTATCCCTGGGGATACAAAATGCTAGAGGCTTTTGTGTACACTGCAAATATGTTCCTCCCACCTATTAGTCATGCCTCCTCAGCGTCTTCCACTTAATAAATCTTACTTGAAGACAGTAAAATCCAACATTCAATAGATTGATGGCTCTTAAATACACAATAACTATGGTGCTCTGAAGAATTAATTGTTCCACAAATCCTTCCCTTCGCTAGGTCTCAGATTTCTCATTTATAACACGAGAGGACAGGATTCAAGTTTCTAACCAATCAGATGTCATGATCTAAGGATATTGATAGTGATAAAAATGGCCAACTTTTAATTTTGCCATTTAAGAACATTCAGGAAAAAAATAAACAATGAAAAATCCCCACCATGCAATTATGTGAACACATCATGAAAGAAATAACACTGAAAAGGTATAAAGGGTGAGATGGACCACGGTGAACAGCAGTCCTTTGAAGTCAATACACTGATAATGAGCTCATTGTCTAGGATCACTGCACCAGAGACAGGAGTGGATACAGGTACCACTTTCCATACAAAACAATGCAGAAAGTCCTCAAAGAAGATAATTTTTCATCACAAAGGTCTCTGACAATGCCATTTAAAAATACCAGTAAAAGGTGAGTTCTCAACTGAGCAGGAATATTTACCAACTTGAAATTACCTTCATCGGATCTGAGTTTTTGATGTAGGGTTCTGCACAGTGTGTGATGTTTCCCTGCAGCACCTTTTCAATTCTCACAACTAGAAAAATTTCAGGATGTGGGTTCGTCACTGAGAAGATTCCCTAGGGGGAAAATGACTTCTGTTAGATATTTTTATGGAGCATACATATGGCTGTTTGGCAACTGATATCTTGTAGTGTAGAGAGTACAGAATGTTGATATTCAACATAGGATCATGTCCAGGATTCCAGGAATAGGTAGAACAGTTTTGCTATTTGGGGGGCTTTCTGCTTTTTGAGACAGTTTAGCTATATATTTAGCCCAAGCTAGGTTGGAAGTTGAAGCAACCATCCTGCCCCTGCGTCCTGAATGCTGGAGCATTCGTACCCTAGGCCTGCCCCACCCTATCCAGAGGGTATGTTGGCTGCTTTTGCTACGGATTCCAAAGCTTCCAATGAATGCATCCTATTTCGTTACTAACTTCACCTTATGCATCCAAACTCCTTCTCTGTGGCTGTTTTGCAAGGTGAGTTCTTTGACGTAATGAATACAACAGGCATTGCTTGGTTTAATTGGTACATGCTAAAGATATCGTGTCTCCCAAGGAGCTAGATCTACCAAGCAATTCACTCACAAGTCACACTGAATACAGTGAAGAAGGAAGAATCCACTTCCACTGCTTGCCTAATATAAAAACTCAAGATCTGGGGCTGAGAAAATGGCTGAGTGCTAAAGTGTTTGCCACACAAGCATGAGCATCTGAGCTTGGCAGTCACAGAAAGCCAGCAATCGGCCTGTAATCCCAGTGCTGAGGAGGAAACAGGTAAATCCCTGGAGTTGACTAGCCAACCAGTCCAGCTGAGTGGAAGAGCTCCAGATTTACTGAAAGATGCTGACTCAAAAAAGAAAAAAAGTGGAGGAACTAGAAAGTTGCCTCTTACTCCTCTTGCAAAGGCCAAGAGTTCATTTCCCAGCACCCATGTTGGAGGTGGATCTCACAACCACCTGGATTTCCTAACATTCTTCTGGCCTCCATACACATTTGCCTATATATGCATACATCAACACACACATGATTGAAACCAAAAACTAAAACTAAATAAAAGAGAAATTAAATTTCTTTAAAAAAAAAAAAAAAAGGTAAAGAGTGACTGAGGAAGATACCATTGTAGAACTCTGCTGCCCACACCTGCATGCACATATATGTACATATACACACATGGACACACAGGTAACACAGACACCTGTAAACCATCTTATGGAAAACTCTGCAGTTTAAAGGCTTTGGCGCTGTCAATGTAAAGGAAGGCAGCAGAGGCTCTAGAACTTGCCTGGTGTCTTTATCCTCTGTGTAAGGGCACGAATGTGGATACGGCCAAAGTGACATCATTTTCTTTGAATGTGTGTGGAATAACCACACCATATTTTGTCTTTGTCTTTGAGCTTTGAACTGAGCTAACAGACTTTCCATGTTTCCCCCGCAGAAGATATGCTCAGAACTGGACCTTGCATCCAGTTCTTTCTATTTTGATTATTAGTTTTATTTTAAAGGGATAAGAAACAGTTGACTCTGGAGCCAAATATGGCCTGGTAACATAGATTTTAGTTGCCCAAATTCCCATGTTCCAATTTGGTAACTGTATTGTGAAGTTTTTATAGAAATGGAACAAAGGAATTTATAAATCAAGGCACTTTTCAAATCCATTCATGAAGTCATCAAGTAGGTGGATGCAAAGAGAAGCTTTGCAGAGGCCTCAGGTGCTGTCTGAACAGTAGTTGGTTAATATATTCCAAAAAACTTCACCTGCAACATTCAAGTCTTAGGTATTTATAGTGGTTTCCCATTTGAATTTAATTGCTCCAGTTTAATTTCTTGGATTTTCTCAATGTTTCCTTTTCAAATTTTCTTCTCTTCCTGCTTTTCCACTTCTTTTCTTTCCAATTTTTCTCCTTCCCTTTCCCTCCCCATTTCCCTTCCTTCCCATCCCTTTCTTCTTACCTGACTTGACCAATTCTTCCCTCCTTCCCTCCCTTCCTTCCACCCACCCATCTTGCTCTGTTAGCTAAGCTGGCCTGGAGTTCCCAGGCTCAAATGATTCCATTGTCTCATTCTCCCAAGTAGCTGGCACACTCTATTGTACCCAATTAAGTCTAATTTATGTCAAATAACTTATGCCTAACTATGCCTAACTATCTGTATGCTTTATCTTAATCCACTTTCTTTTTTTAAAGTGAAGGCACTAGTTATGTACACATTTAAAGGATTCAGAAACAGAGGCTCAGAGATATTTATACAGTGAGGAGACAGAAAAGAAGATTGCACCCTGGACTTCCAGAATGGTCCATGCACCAGTATGTCACATGATGTGGACAGGTTAGAATAGTCAAGCTGACCGCTGGCATTGCTACCTTTCACTGAGTACCTATTATTTCCCATTCCAGTCATCTTAGCATTTACCCACACTAATGCCAGCAATACTATATTTTAATAATACTTGGAAATTGATAAAAGTACACATTTTATCTTCTTTATCTAAGCTCACTGTTATCGGTGCTACCCATAGCAGGCACACTTCACTGAGAAAATGCATTGCATGGAGGAAGATGGGTGTGACTGTTGTAGAGTGCTTTCTAGGGATAGTACATCTTGTCTGATCCCTACAATGGCCATAGGAAGCAGGAGCTCACTGCTCTCACATTAGAGAAGAAGGTACTAAGGCACACAGAGGTTCATTTATTGTCTATATGTATGTATGTGGTGTGTGAAGATAACACGTCATTCCACAAAACTATTTTGATAACGGAATACCCCAATGGAAATGTTAGCATGAAAGGACATTTTTTAAGTGTCAAGATTGGGTATGGTGGCCTAAACCTGTAGGCCCAGATACTCAGTTCAGTCCAGGCATTCCAGACGATCTTGGATCATACAATACAACCTCATCTCAAAACCAAAATAACAACAATGATAACTTTCTTCTTGCTGTAGATTACTGAATGATACCTGATTGATCACCTGATCCACTAAACGTCCTATCTCAACATACAGTATATTGAAATACAATATTCAGACTTAATATACTTATTTAGCAGACTTAAGAATACTTATTTAGCTTTATGTGGGAACCTAGAAACATAGAATTCAATATTGGGTTCTCACATACTAATAATGTTGTACTTTGTCAATCCTCTTTTATGAGCATTTCCCATTGTTGGTGAATGTTCCTGTATGTGGCAACTATTGTCTAAGAAACAAGTGAAAAGGCTAAAGGAATTTAACCTATGGAAAAGCTATCACAAACCCAGAGACCTTCAAGAACACCAGTAATATAGAAAGAAGACTCCTTGTATCACTAGCTAACATATAGCAATGAGCATAAATTTTGACCTTAAAGTTCCCAATGTTTTGAAACGTATTCAGAGGAGGTGTGCGTGCATGTGTGTGTGTGTGTGTGTACACATGTGTTCACATGTGTGTATTTGGCTCTACATTTGCATTGGATTTCACAAAATATTCCCATTGAATTTCCTATCATAGTTCCACCTAAAAATGTCATTCTACCAACATGTTACTAACATGTTCCTTGCTTTCCATTTCCCATCGCCAACCTCAGTCACCAAAAGACTATCTGTAGACAGACCTTCTAAAAGGTGGAATGCTGTAAGAAAATTGCCTGAAATCAGGACATAAGGCAAAAGCTAATGATCAACACCCACCTGCTTTATGTAGCATAACTGAGACTCAGCAATTCCATGGATGAGAGACTCAGGTGAATAGCCCTTTGCATTCCCATCATTGGCCAGTTGGGTTGAGGTACCCCACAGCATTTCACGGACAGAGGGAGGGTTCAAGTCTACATGAAAGTCAGCTGAAATTTTACAATTGTTCTTTACATCAAATAAGGCAAGGTTGATGAAAAAGGGCTCAACCTAGGAATGAAGATAGTTAAGACTTTAAAACTAAGACTTTAGCAGACAAATTGCAAAATATTTTTTCCTTCAAGTTTGAGTTTATTGTGTTACCTTCTCAGTTTAATATTTAGTTAAAAGTACATTATGCTTGTTCTGCATTGAATAACAGGAAAAGCATTCAGAAACAAAAGACTATTTTAATTTTAAAATTAAGATAAAATTTAATTTGATCAGGTATAAACTTCCAAGTTATGAATTCACAAAAATTAACAAGTTACAGTTTTAAGAAGATGAACAGAATTTAAAAGTTTCACCTAAAGAAAAATTGATCAATGAATAAAACTTAAATCTCTATATATTTACTGACATGACTCTAACAAAAAATTCAAACTTATAGATTATAAAAAATTCCTTCCTAGTATACAATGTACCAGACCATACATTTCATAAGATCCAGCATCAGTCAACAGCAAATTACTCAAAAAAATGCTCTGCCCCATCAGCAAATTTTGAAGACAAGATTGCTCCCTACAGATGGCATTTGAAAGCTGGCCACAAAGAGAAATTTCATGCCAGATGGCATAAATATTAACCCTTTGCAGGCAGGGAAGTGCTCTGGTATATTTTAGGTATTTTGTGAAAGTGTTCATCTTTACTTGATATTTTTGAAACTAGAAACCCAAAATAAAGATGAACATTAAATAGTCTCTTTGAAGATTTGAAATTTACAGAGGTAAGACCACATCAATTCATGATACCCAATATTTACACAGACCAAAAATGAATTTCATTCTACAGGACAATGAATGAGCCTAGCAGACGGAATAGTAACTATGTCTCACTAAGGCTTGTGGAAACTAAATAATTTTTATGAACCAATTTTCTAAAAGAAATCCTAGTCCTTAGTCAAATCCAGTGTGAGGGCACATTTTTTTTTCCAGCTTCTGGGGGGACATGCCACTCCTGAAAAGAGATGAGAAAATGTTTGTATTTTGGCCAAAAGAAAGAGATGAAATTCTTCATGTTAAATTTATCATAATATCTACCACTGGAATTGTCATCCAGCCAATTAGTCCTTATTTATAAAACAGGTATTTTTTTAATATGCTGGGCCCAGTGCAGTAGAAGAAAGGGTCATACGTACATTTGTGGGTGGTCCTTTCACATTGTCTCCAATGTGACCCAAGATATTGAAAGTTAAATCATGGCAATTCACTAGGAAACGCTTGTTGCACTTTTCTTCAAATGGCTTTATGTCAGGCTCAATCCCTGAAAAGTCTAACCTCTGAAAAAACAGATAGTATGAGTTGTTTAAGAAGATAGTATTCATAATAACATTGATTGATACAGATTCAGATCAGCATATTAGAGTTGGCAGCAGAATCCAATAGCTCTGCCCATTTGAACCCCCTTTAATGCTTTCATTCAGTAAGATTTGTCAGGAGACTTTATAGCAACATTTGAGAGCTGACAGAGAACTCTTGGAAGAAGATGATGGGAACCTGACCTAAGGCAATGAACACATCAGAAATACGCACCTGGGCATACAAACCCCTACCCTGCATGGCATGACTCCCCGACTCTCATTTCCCATGTTTGTGACCTTGTCGCTTACTCTTTTTGCCTTTCCCCATCATTTTACTGCTCCAAATTACATGTTCCTCCTTGGTTAATTTTCTAGTACATCTAGCACCCCTCTGACCACAAGGTCTTTGTGCTTGCTACTCTATCAGGAACCCTACCCCAGAGAACTGACTGGCTTGCTCTCTTTTTTCATTCAAGTCTCTCTGATCACTTTGCACTTCTGAAGAGAAGTATTTTCCCAACTCCGTGTAAAAATATTGCACTCATCCTGACAATCTATATATCCTTTCTTAGATTGATCTAACATTATCTTATAATATTATTTAATTAGTTCTTCTCTTTCATCTGCTCTTCCTCCTCCTCCTCTCCTCCTCCTCCTCCTCACCTCCTCCTCTTCCTCTTCCTTCATAAAATATATCCTCAAAGCCAGTAGGATTTGTTTCCTTCATAAGCTCTTTAGGAGGTCAGACTGACAAGAATAGGTTTGAAAGGCAACAAGAACAACACAACAAGTGGTGTCAGACCCAGGAGATCACAGAGACACTGAAGTTAAACACTTCCTTGTGTCATACAAATGAATGATAGATTTTGGGGGGAAAGGTGAGTGGAAATGAACAATTCAGTTAGGGATGTTCTAAGTTTGAGGTAATTACATGGCTGGAAAACTGAGAGGCCTGAGTTGGTGATAAGGATTTGAAAGTAGTTGGCATCAAGGGTGAGAGGCAGCCAAGGCTGGAACCACCTACGTTGAAATGTCGGACAGAGAGAGGTGGGATTCCGCCTAGAAGACAGATAAACTTGAGCTCAGCCTTTAACAGAACTGAGGAATGTTCCCTAATTACCACAAAGGATATAGTTTTTTTTAAAAGAACTTGTATTTCAAGATAAATACAATTTTTAAACAAAAGATACTGGGAGTCAGTTCTTCTGAATAGGGTAGGCATCTGTGTCTCCTCAGAGAAACCCGTAGAAAACTCTCCAGTTCCTAAAGCTCCCATAGTCCAAATATCTTTGTTGATTCTAGTTGCAAACAGAAAGCTAAGTGTAGATTATGGAACAACTTACACTTTCATTAAGGCCATAAGCATGGTAGGGGAGAAATGACTCAAAATGAATTTGATTAAAGAATGTTCCCAAGAAGGAAGAGTCAAGCCAAAAAATATAAGATTTTTTTCCTCAGTTACTTAGTTAAACCAGGTATTATACCTGAAGACTCTTAAATAATTATAGCTGTTTTGACCCAGCCTGTGTCTATAATAAAATCCCCACATAAAGGGCCTAATGTGTAAAATTTGTACCTGTATGTATGGTTGTCTCACTTTGAGTCTATTTATCTACAAATATAATGCAAGCGTGGGACTAGGCAGATCCCTTTTAAATGCTTATCTATGGGGCCAGCAGAGGTAAGCCATTGCCATGGAGATCAATTCTAATTTCTGCCCATCTATCTGCTCTCTTTTCTGTCTTCCTCAGACAGTAGAATGAGAAGAGTAACTTGCCCAAAGCACCCCAGCCCCCAAATTCTTTTCTTTCTAAGAGCCCCAAGTATAGACGTTGAGCTATATGGCCTTCGCCCATGGTTTAATGTTTGCTCCATATCCCTTCAGGCAAACTAGCATTTCATTATTCCCTAAGGTCACAGGCAAAAATCTTCTCTCTCTACATTGAAATGTGATCAGAAAAGGAAGTCGAAAATTATGGGATAGCATCTCACCTTTTCTTTTTCTTTTTTCGTTTTGTCTTGTTTTCTTTTTTGTTTTTCTTTTATTAATTTTTTATTTATTTTTCCTACTTTCTTTACATTTCAAATGTTTCCCCCTTTCCAGATCTTCCCTTTGGAACCTCCCCATTCCCTCCCCTCTACCCCTGCCACTATGGGGGTATTCACCCCCCCACCCACCCACCCACTCCTTTTCTACTTAACACAACATTACTCCGTGGTAAGATGACCTTCCACAATCAACACTAAATTCTTAAAGATGGTGCTTAAAGATTCATCACAATTGTGGCTTTTCTCTCACTATAGCTCACTGATAGACACAAAATCAGTTTGGTTTCATGACCACAAAAACACTACAGCACAAGTTTTTAAAGATACTAGATTTGGTTTCAACCACCATCAATTGCTTCCTTTGTACTCAGTCAAAGAGCCTGATGTGCAATTACAGCCCAGTCACTGAGGGCAATCAAAGGCTCAGTCATGCTTGCAATAAGTAGTTTTCTGAATGAGTATCCCAGAGCTGCCATCTCTGAAACTCACTGTTCTATGTTTTATTACAATGACTTACTCTGTGTGTGTGTGTGTGTGTGTGTGTGTGTGTGTGTGTGTGTGTGTATGTTATGTATACAACAGCACATGCATGAAGGTCAGATGACAATTTTCTAGAGTTATCTCTTTCCACTTTTAAAGGGGGTTCTAGGAATTTAAGTTATCAGGCATCTTTATTAACTAGACCATCACACCAACATGTATATATGTGTATGTATGTATCATACAATTAACAGTAAAATAATATATAAAATTGCTATGGGCAAAATAGAAGTTGTTTTTAAAAAATAATTCGCTGGCATTAAGGTCACTGGTAAAGTACCTACTACGCAAGTATGAGGACCTCAGTTGGAAGCCTCCGTATCCACAGGAAAGCCTGGCGTAACACTGTGTACCTGTAAACCCAGAGCTGGAGAAGAACATGCCAGGAGACAGGTGGAGCCCAGGGGCTTGCTGGCCAGTCTAGCTAACACAGTGAGCTCCACGTTCTGTGAGAGATTCATTTCACAGTATAAGGTGGAGAGTGATAGAAGAAAATGTTCCACGTCAAATTCTAGCCTTCACAGGTGTACAGAAAGGTGCGCACATACCCTCCCCAAGTACACATGAATGCACCGCACATACACAGCACGTGATTTCAATTTTACATGGCTATTTTTATTAATGTATGCATTATACATATACACTATGTCAATATTAAGCCAAATTTAAAACTCAATTAGAGAACTCTATGAAGCATAAAAAAAGAAATAACAAAATCTGTTTTTTTCTGAAATTATTTTAAATTTTCTTAATATGTTTTTACTGAGCTAAAAACCTGCTGTGCTCATACAATATTTTTTTATTTAAATAAAATCAAGATGACTCAGTGGCTAAAGGCACTACCATACAAGCCAAAAATTCTAAGTTCAATCCCCAGCACCCATTAAGGGGCAAAGGAGAGGACCAAATCCACCAAGTTGTCGTTTGACATCCACATATGTGCCATGACATTCCTGCCTACACAAATAACACACACACAACAACAATAATAAACTGTTCAACAAGGTTTCATATAGAAAAGGGCGAAACAAAACAAAGAATTCACTCCTCCAAATAATTTTGTGAAATATTCTTTATGAGGGAAACTGTAAGACTCATATACTATACAATTTTCCTGTTCTTTATCTCGTATCAAAGGGAGAAAATCCGTAGTTCATTAAAATCAGTACTCTTTATATTGTGGATATTTATTACCACTAGATCACAGGTGTACTTCATGGATTCAGAGAATATTGAGATTATTGTTAAGCATTATTTAATTTATCCATGGTGAGCAGCAAGATGAAAGGACTGAGGAAAAGAGAGACACATTCAGCCCCATGCTATTGACAGTCCTATTAAACGAGAAAGCAGTCAACATACATGTTCAAAGTGAATAAGACAAATCTAAAACAATTTGCTTTCCCCACTGGTAACCAAAAATCAATGATTTCAACATTTCAATCAAGTTTGAGTTAGAAATAGATCAATACCTGAACCTCCGAGTCAAAAGAAAAGAGATTCTGTCTTCCATCTCCTCTACTGAGTTTGTTCAGCTGTTCTGTTTCTCTGCCATACTAAAATTTAAAAATACATAATGTTGCTACATTTCCTTCAAAACAATGCTAAATACCGTTAACCATGTCATTTATACAGCTCTATCACTGTAATATGCCATTCTTTGTTTCCATGTATCTAATATGGCTTAGAAATGCTTCATTGCCTAGGGGAGTGTATCACATCATTGAGACTCATAATAAGATACAGATAGGATTTTTATACATTTCCATAAGACCTAAAATATTCGACATTCAGGACTCAGTGTAAAAACTTAAGTCCAAAAGATTTTGGATGCAAACAAGAAATAAAAGAGACCAATACCATATTTGACATCTCCACAGTGCTTTTCATGTGTTATCATATATAAATCTGATTTTATTGTCTTAGGGAAGATAATGAACTGCACAGTTTATCATGACTAAAAAGTACAAAAAGGATTCAACTAAAATCCACTAAATCATAGACAGTACAAACCATGGGGTCATGAGTGCAGTGTAGTATTTTAAAGATGTTTTAAATATTTTAAGAGAGGGGTAAATTGAAAAGAGAAAAACAGAACTAAGTTTGTATCACCAGTCCAAGGAAATGAATAAAGTAAAAATGTAAGTAGATTCAATAAAGATTGAAATGAATAAGTAGTTTGTCACTTTCAATGAATTATAACATAGAGCACAGAGCAAATATACATCCTAAGATACACATGGTAATATGTCTACCTTCAAAATTTGATCTTTGCAAAATCCACAAAGAAGGGTAAATAACACAAACAATAGCTGCTCACCAAAGTCTTTATCTGAGTAAATTATTCGCATAATTTACAGAAGAAATTAGCATGGGTCTTTGGGCTGAATATCATTTGCATGAACTGCATCATTAGCCCATTGAAAGAAGAATATTTATTTAATTATATATTAAATCAAACTGAATAAAAATAGACAAAATAGATAAGGTTACAAAAGCTTAGAATGTTTTTCTTTTTTTTCTTGTGTCTAGAAAGAAAGACAGAAACAAAGAAAGAAAGAAAGGAAAGAAAAATTTTCTACACTGATAGTGGACACTTCCAAGTGCTTCATTTAGAATGCACCTTTTCTCTCTACCTGTTTAACCAATTTGGTAGGATTTTGAACTTGAAAGTGACATTTCCAAATGAAATTCAATACTAAAACCTTACTAGCTAGCCCTGCCTTATGTCAGTGGAAGTCAAGTTGCCATAAGAAAGATATACCTTCATCAGTTCCGGATGCATGCTCCTTTCCAAACTGGCCATGATGTTCTCGGCTTTTCCTTGGCTGCTAGTTTCCTCCTCTGCAAATTCATTAAAAGCAGATGTTTCAAACCATACAGACCATTACTAATTACCTAAGAAGACTCTCCTCGCTCCCACTCCATCCTTTCCTACTAGATTTATGGCAAAGAATTGAGATTATGAAAGCACAGGGGAAGCTTTAATGGACTTTTGAAAACCCGCTGCAAATTTCTTATCCATTTCAGCACGGTTGTGTTTTAAGTGTTAGGTCTTGTGCAGTACCAACCCTTTGAAAAGCTTCTGCTGAAGCCACTCTTCATAAAGAAGCAAGTTGGCCTTCAATATTAAGGTTCTGTCTTCACCTAACACAAAGGATGTTTTTACAGATTAAAAATGAGGGCTTTACCTCAAGAGCACATCCTTACCTTGTATTGCCTCTGCTGTGTCCTTTTTCTCTTGCACTAAGCTGTCAGTATTGATCTGAATAATCTTTTTCAACGTTATCAACCATTCCTCCATTTCCTGCTCAGTTTCAGCGGCCAGATAATGGCTATACTTATCTAACATCTTGAGTTCAAAAGCATGACGGCGCATTTTGGGGCACTAGAGAAGGGGAGAAAGGAAAACACCTATTCAATTAGATCAGCTGCCCTTTTTAATATTAAATGCATTCATTTATATGCTACTTGTACCTCAGCTCAACCTATATGGACACCAATACTTTCACAAAATCATTGCTTCTTTCAATAAGGTATACACACTCCCAGACCACATTAAACCTATCTTTGATTCTCCTCCCAGGTCTGAACAAAATAGAATAAGGGCGAAGTTGGCACCAATTATTTACGGTCTTTGGGATCCTTTACATTTAGAAAACCAAACCACCACCACTCAAACAAGAACACATTTTGCTATCTTCACTCAAAACTTTTTTCTTGCTTTATTTATAGGCTTTCAAAACTCGATGATAGAAACAAGCTAAAATATGACCTGAAACAAATACAACGCTTCCTTTATATTTTCTCGTTATCGCAGATTCATTTCAACATGAACAGAATCAAATATATCACTAGGGTAAAAGAAGGGCATAACTGTTTCACATCAAACTGTGACTCTAAGTAAAATATGTGGAGTGGCCCACATTGCATACTAGATTAGAAGGGGAAAAAACCATCCTGTCTTCAAACCCAATAATGCTTTTTTTTTCTTTTATCACCTTCTCTGTAATGACAAACAAAGTGGCACAGTATCACCTCCAGTGCCTCAGCAATCATGTCAAGATTCATAGGCTCATAAATCAATAATTCTCTACTGCCTGGTCATTATTCAAGAAGAAACCAACCAAGGTCCTCCTTTTCGGTCTTCAAAGAACAGGAAAGGATGAAATTAAACCAGTGGAGCAAGTTGTAAAGGTTTATGCATTTGAAAACACTAGGAAGAGGGAATCATAATGGATTTCTGTGGGAACAATATAAAGAAAGAGCACTAGATCAGGGCTGATTGAGAAAATCTGGAAATTTTGTGTGCCTCTCTTTTCTTTCAAGTAAAATTCAAAGGTGTGGTTATTTTGTTTTTAAAAATGCACCTTTGGGCTGGGGCTGATGCTCAGCCTCAGCATCGTGCACACTAAACAAGAGCAGGTAAAAGCATATTGGATTTACATAGACACTCACAGGTTTAATTTCTTTGCATTTGAATCTCATGTAATCTTATTGGATAGAGTACATGGAGCGTATTAATCTAACCCTACAGTTTTGAAAATAAGGATTCAGATAAATTAAAGTTATTGAATTAATCACCACTGCCTCTTTAGCAGCTCACGGCTCCCTCTCTCTGTCAATTGACTTACTATTCAAATACTTTCTCTATACTTCTCTTTCCCACCTAACCTTTGTCTATAGCTCCAGTAATCCAAATCAATAAACATTTGCTAACTCCCTAGGGTGTGCAGAGCCTTATTAATTATTGTAGGAGATACAGGAATGAGAGAGACAGGGTTTATACAATGCAACCCCAAAGGGGAACAAAATACAATTTAAAGTGTGATTTTTGATAAAGGTAACACCAAATGATAGCCCAGGAGACATGGAGCTGGGTTTGACTGGTGGACATGAGAGTAAAGAAGGAAACAGAAAGCACTTTAAGGTTGAAATGGAATTTAAAGAAAGTTTTAAAAGATAAGGGCAATTTAACAAGGTGTTTGTGTTTTTGTTTTTGTCAACTTAAAACCCTGGCTATGAATATTGCCTAGCATGCACAAAACCCTCGGTTCAATTCTAAGCATCAGAAAGATAAATAATAAATAAATAAATAAATAAATAAATAAGATAAGATAAGAAAGCCACACACATGCCTTAACTCTATGGAATACACAGAGTGTTGTCTTCAGAACATAGATTTATATAGGAATGCAAAGGCATGAAACTAGACTATGGGCTAAGGGAAAATCCCCATGGGCCTTGAATGCCATGGTAAGAGCTTTAAATCTTCCTCTGTTGGACAGGAAATCAGAATCCAAAGGTTTTGAGAAAACAAGTGAATGATCCACTCTGTCTCTGGAAGATGGACTCACATAAAACAGCAAATTGGGAAGCAGGAAGGCAAGATTAGGGATAGAGAGATGGCTCCGTGTTTAGTATCTACCGTTCACACATAGGGCCTGAGTCTAGTTCTCAGCACCTACCTTAAGCAGGGTATAAGGGCCTGTAACTCCAGCTTCAGGGGAATCCAATGACCTCTTCTCACTTCTACAGGCACCTGCACTCGTGTGCACATACCCACATGCATAAGCACTCATAATAAAAGTAATGATAAAAATAGAAATCTTAAAACAAAATAAGAAGGCAGAACTCTAGGATAGGCAATACAGGGATACCCAGGGAAAAAGCTGAGAATTAAAAGAAAATATGTGTCAAAAAGTAATTTAGAGTCAGACTCAAATGGGTTTAAGAGACCTTTAAATACCAGCACCGAATGAAGGTGGTGTACTGAGAAGATTTAGAAATTTCTAATATAGGTATGTGGGCATTGGGATAACATCAACCAAGAAGGAAGGAATGCTTAGTTTTTCAATTGTTCATCAACAACCTGCTTGGAGAAAGAAAAAGAATGATTACTGCAATAGCTTTACCTGGACAACATCAATGCAGGCATCCAAGTAGATGCAACCTTTAGACTCTTTGGAATTTTTCTCATCTTTGTAAGAATTGAGAATATATGAACCATCAGGAAGTTGAGTCAAATAAAAATACCGTCTCTTGAACACCTATAATGAGAAGGGCAGCAAAGATCCACTTGTAACATAAACTCATAGCAGTAGGGCTGTTTATTTGAACTAAAATGTTCGAATGTTTTGCCAGCTACCATATCTGAACAATAGTCAGACAATCCTTAGAAATTTTTAAAGAATCCAGTTTCTGGGCTGGTGAGAAGAAGGTTCAGCAGGTTAAGGGACTTGACACCAAGCTTGTTGACCAGATTTGGATACCCAGGACACATGTGGTGACACATTCCTGAACATAGTCCTCTGACCTCCACACATGTGCTGTGGTAAGCATGTACCCATACATATACACTCAGGCATATACATGCACACACACCCAAATATAAATAAGTTTAGTTTGTTCCTTGTTTCTTTAAAGATAGTACGAATTCAAGTAACTTAGCCATAGATAATGAAACATACAGGAAATGGTGACTAGTTAACACCTTAATATGTGTGAAGTACCTTTACATAGGAATCGGTGGCCTCTTCACCCAGCTATAATTGGATCCTTTCCAATTTTGTTTTATCACTATCAATCCAAGCATAAAAAGGCATATTCATTTACATAATCTTTATATCATATGACACAGTGGACCAGGGCTCTTGCTCTCCAAAACCCTACCTACAGCTTCCTCCCAGGGAAGCAGAGAGAATCAGTAGCTGCCTGACCAGTTGATGGATGCCTGCAGTGCTCAAGTCTGGATCAATAGGCCCAAGAGGACTGTGCCATGTGATCAGAGATCGGAGTAGTCTTGCTATACAACTCAGAGCAAAGCCCACAGGAATGAGAAAAAGAGGAAGACTACCTGAATTCCTTCATGCTGACCCTTTCTTTCTCCCTTAAAACACTTCCATACAGCACAATGAAGAGTGAGAAAAAGGCTTAGGAACATTTTGAGGTGTCCATGTTTGTTTTTTTTTTCAATAGGTCAGAAACAAAAGACTGTGTCAACCATTTGTCACAGTGAAAGGAACACTTACTCCAGTCATAATTTCCCAGGATGGTGTGTCAAAAACCACTGCAGAATGAGAATGGTAACAGAGACAGAAAAAAACAGACCCCAAGTAATCATGGAGGAAATACATGCCCATGTGTAATGTTTTACTCACAAAAGCTGGCTTTAAGACTTAAGCTCGCCATTGCAGATGATCCAATATTATCTGTGATCTGGTACTTAAAGGACTTTAATCATGAAAAGAACATCATTTGACTGGATCATTCCTGCCAACAACTTAAACTTCTGGCAAAGCATCTTGAAACACCAACTATTTATTTCTCTATAGCATGAACTAGTAAAATTATACAAATGTGTTATGGGCTGTTTCATTTTAGAAATAAAAAGCAGTAAAATAATAATAATGCTTAAAGACATTTTGGACTTAAGTGTTATCTATTTGTGAATGAAAACATAAATAAACCAGTATTAAGAATCTCTTACCAAGTTAGACTGATAAATGCTGCAGCTTCTATTTCAGGTAGTAGCCATATGGGATATATTGTATCAACAGAAGAGAGACCAAGCAGAAAACACCAGCTTGCTTTTAGTGCCTCAAGTAAATGTTAACTTTACTGAGACTCAGAAATACAGAAAGTGTGCTTGTCTGTGCATTTATGTTTTTCATACACTTATATGCACGTTGAATAGCCTTTAACTAAAGTGTTTGGGGCCAGAGAAGCATTTTAAAAGATTACATGCTTAATCCAAAAATCTGAAATTAGTGAATTTGTTTTTGGTTTTTTTTTTTTTTGAGATGGGAAGTACTCAAGTATTTCATATATATGAATGCATATTTAACATGTAATGATTATACCATTATACATGTATATATACATACACATACATGCAAGAAAATGTTAAACAAAAATGACTACTATAGCTGTGCAGGTTGGCACATGCCTGTAATCCTCAGGAAGCAGAAGAATTGGGAATTTAAGGCCTTCCTTGGCTACACAGTGAGTTCAAAGCCAATCTGGGCAATATGACTTCCTGTCTCAAAAACAAACAACAAAACTGGTGATGATATTCTTTACATTTACAATTTTTCATGACAATAGTTCACATTTCTTAATAAAATGATGAAACCAGAAAATCCTAAAATTATATACTGAGCTTGGTTTTACTGAGCAGTGAGATTTAGCACAAATATGGCTTTTTAAAAGTTATGACAGTAATTACATGACAAAAAAAATCAGAATATATCTTCTGGGCAAAATTAATATGATTAAAAAACTCTTGCAACCTAATTAAAATTTCAATTGTGACCAAATCGAAAACTCAAAGTATATAGATTTAGTGATGCAGCTGGCCAAATCTGCTTGCAGAGCCCACAGTCAACCATAAAGAGAGGCTGGAGAAGAAAGGACAAAGAGCAAACTATGTGTAGCCTAGAGTCAAATTACAGTCTGCACAAATGCTTTCACATACAGCTGTCTCACCAAGCAAAGACATTCTGCAGCAGGCACCACCTTCCAAGATTAGCAACAGGATATGAAACTGTAGGAAATAACTCCCTGTAACTTAGCAATTATACCTCACAGTAATGCTGGAGGTAGTTCACAAATCAGAGAGAGCATCTGCCTAACAGAGCACTTGGAAGAAACACATGTGTCAAAATCTTAGGATCCCACCCATCATTCAGAACCTCCTGGGACAATGTCCTTCTTTGAGTCTCTTTGCTTGTAATATGGTTGGACCAGATCAGATGATTTAGAAAATCATTTTGTCAGACTCTACAATCATTTCACTGAGCACGGCTAAGTTACACATTAGCTTCCCTAGTGACAGTTCTCTCTCCCCAACACAAACACACACAGGTGAGATGCTCCACAGCATTAGAAGGTCACTGAACAAGTTACATATTAACTTTCCTGGGCTGACAGTTATACCCCCAATACAAACAAACACCCGTGAGCCCACACTTTAGAAGCACAATGTTTGCACAGTAAGGAATTATTTAGTTTGCTCTTTTTTGAAATGGAGGTCTCACCGCATTGCTCAGGATAACCTTTTACTCCTGGGTCAATTGATCCTCTTGCCTCAGATACCAGAGTAGCAATGACTACACGGATGTGGATTAGGATTCTTTTTAAGTCATCCTTGTGTAGAAATTAGTTTGTGAGTGCACAACAGATTGGGAGATGGCTATGATCTCTTCTCACTCTAAAATTCAAATTCAATGATGTACCTGTTTTTTAAAATAATTATTTAAATTATTTTTATGTGTATGGGTGTGTTGCTTCCATGTATGCATGTATACCACTTGCATGACTAGTGCCAATGGAGGCCAACAGAGGGCATCAGATCCCCTGTGACTGGAACTGCAGATGGTTGTAAGCTGCCATGTTGGTTCTAATAATGAAACCTGAATCCTCTGCAAGATTATCAAGTGCTCTTAACCTCTGAGGCATCTCTCTAGCACTGCCATATGTTAGGATTTTAACCTTTATGAAGTTTGTAAGTCCATTTTTCAAAGAAGAAAAGAACATCCTAACTCAAACCTACAGAAACAAGAAGAAATCAGAAGCACGATATTTAAAATTTTTCCAAGATGTAAATATTTAGTTTACAGGTAAATATTTTTCGTACATGTAAGAAAGAAGAAAGATGCTAAAATAATAATTCTACATCGCAGCTTTCATTGAAAGGCCTCTAGTCCTTGGATATCAATAGATAATTATTGTACAGGATATATATCCACCCGCCTTGCCTAACAGAGAGAGTAAGAAAATATTTAAGTTCACAGAATCCTGTGACATCCACAAAGAAAGTGTTTCCCAAACTTTGCAATGGCTTCCCATTAATGTTAGAGCAAAATGCAAGCTGTGGAAGGTGCAGAGGAAAGGCAGTGGGGGAGGGGTCATCAGTGACAGCCAAAGAGGAAGAAGCAGCTCTGGGGTGCTATTACATAATCATGCAATTATGAAATGTACTGCACACTTCAAAAAAACAAGGATTGAATTTTTTCACTCTAGAGAAACGGTAAGTGAGAATATATGTTCAATCTAACTTAAACATGATAAAATGTATGTTTCCAAAACTCCTGGTATCCCATTAACATATAATATGTTTGTATGAAATAGTTAAAACGGCTAGGTATGTTGCCACATACCTGTAATCCTAGCATTTGGGATGTGGAGGCTGGAGGATCAAGAGCTCGATGCCAATCCTGTCTCCTTGAGATCCTGTTTCAATAAAAAAAACCTCCACCAAAACAATAATAATAATAATAATAATAATAATAATAATAATAATAAATTTTAAATAAATAACATCTGTACCATAGCTTACAACATGGTGCGTATAGCCTCAGCTTTCTCCTCTCTCCCTCTCTCTCTCCCTCTCTCTCTCTCTCTCTCTCTCTCTCTCTCTCTCTCTCCCCCTCTCTGTCTCTCTCTCTCTCTTTCTCTCTGTGTGTGTGTATGTGTTCAATCCCTCTCCACCTTTTTTGAAGTAGGGTCTCCCATTGGACTTCAGAGTTGGGTGGAATAGCTAACAAGCAAGCACCATGATTCTCCTGTCTCTACCTTCCTGGTACTGGGATTACAAGCAGGGCAGCACTTGGGGGATCAAATGCAGCACCTCATGCTTGAAGGGCAAGCACTTTACCGACTAAGCCATCTCCTGAGCTGTACCTATGTATCTAATCACACTGCTCCAGCTACTCTTGTTTATGAGCCCTTAGCCTGGGATCTTCTTGCCTGAATAGTCACATAATTCCCTTTCCACTTTCTTTCAGGACTGTACTTGAGCTTCACTGCCTTGGACCTGTTTTCTATAAGTACATGAAAACATTGTAGCATTCTTTTGTAGTGTGAACCCTATCCAAATCTATCTCCATTTATCTATCTCTTCTTAAAATTTTACTGTTTCTTTCTAGACTGTTAAGGTCAGCCATTGTTTTAAATCTACAATAATGTTTATAATTCATAAATGTTTATCAAAAAGAAAAAACATGATAATTCATTCTCTATTATATCATTAACACTTTCATGCAGTAGAACGCCATTAATACCCACTTCCTCATCCTCCGTGGCTTCATTATTTTTCTTAGATAGTGAATACAGATGACAATTCCCCATCTTAGTGAATGAGAAACACGGATACTCAAGAGCAGCCTACTCAGGAGAGGAAGACAGACAACAAGCCAGAAGAGCTGATTCTCAGGGATCATGTCCTACCAAGTCCTTTCAAGGCCCTGAGATGTTGGGAAGGTTAACTTTTTAGACCTCTTCTGGACCAGGAACAAAGGTTGTCACTCAGTTGCATCAAAGATGGAAGATGAGCAGGAAAGGTGGACTGCCTATACCTACTACCCTGCCTTCCAATTAGGAAACCTTTTCACCATTTTATATACCAAACCACAAGGGTGTTTACCTATATGTGTAACCTAGAGTGTGGGTACTTCACCTATATTATATGAGTCAGAAGTCCTAAGAAGGAATGCTCTGAAGGATAAGAGACAAGAGTAGGAGGGCCAGCAGCAATGTAGAAACGAGGCAGGGGGATCTACTTAACTGATGTGTTAAACTAAACAGAATGGCAGGATAGCACAGAAAGGGAGAAAGCAGGATCCTAGCACTGGTGAGACACAGGTAGAAGGATTACAAGTTCAGAACCAACCTGGGGCTGCATTGTGAAACTCTTGTCTCCAAGGAAAAAGGGGGAGCAAGAGCCATGGTAAGTCTCAAAACCGGAAGGATGCAAAACAACCCTGAGATTCCACCTCACACCAGTCAGAATGGCTAAGATCAAAAACTCAGGTGACAGAAGATGTTGGCCAGGATGTGGAGAAAGAGGAACACTCCTCCATTGCTGGTGGGATTGCAAGTTGGTACAACCTCTCTGGAAATCAGTTTGGCAGACCCTCAGAAAATTGGACATAATACTACCCGAGGACCCAGCTATTCCACTAGTGGGCATATACCCAGAAGATGCTCCAACATGTAATAAAAACGCATGTTCCACTATGTTCATAGCAGCCATATTTATAATAGCCAGAAGCTGGAAACAACCCAGATGCCTCTCCACAGAGGAATGGATACAGAAAATGTGGTACATTTACACAATGGAATACTACTCAGCTATTAAAAACAATGACTTCATGAAATTCGTAGACAAATGGATGGATCTTGAAAACATCATTCTGAGCCAGGTAATGCAGTCACAAAAGAATGAACATGGTATGTACTCACTGTTAAGTGGTTATTAGCCTAAAAGTTTGAAATACTCAAGAATCACTTCGCAGGAACAGTAGTACTGAGTACGAGGTCCCAGATGGAGGACTTGGAGAAAGGACCGAAGGAGCTGAGGGAGTGTGCAGCCACAGGGAGGTAGCAACACTGGCAACTGGCCTGACCCCCCATACTTCTGGAGACTGATCCACCAACTAAAGAATACACATGGAGGGACCCATAGTGCTGGCCACAAAGACTGCAGAGGAGGGTCTTGTTACCTGTTAGGGGGAGGAGAGGCCCTTGGGCCTGAGGGTGTTATATCCCCCAGTATAGGAGAATGTCAAGGAGGGAAGATGAGAGTGGGTGGGGGTGGGGTGGGGAGGTGGGTTGGAGAATATCCCCATAGAGGCAGGGGGAGGGCGGAGGGAATGGGGAGGTTCCAAAGGGGAGATCTGGAAAAGGGGAAACATTTGAAATGTAAATAAAATATGAAAAAAACAAAAAAACAAAAAAACGGGAAGGATGCAAAGATGGAAGAAAACCCCAAAACCTTATGAGAAAACTAACTTACATTTAGTCATACTAGAATGGCAAAAACATTGTCATTCTAAAAAACCACTTCCAGAAAGTTGGCAACCTGTCACTCATCTGTTTCTGTATCCTATCACATTTTAACAGATTTTATAATTCTACACTATGGGAAACTGGGTTGAAAATCAAGTAATTTTTCTTTTTTCTTGAATAATTCTACCATAGCTGAGCACTGGACATTTTTAAAATGAATTTGAAGCAAACCATGAAAAAAGGCAGCTACAATCCTCTCTTGTCATTGTGGACACATTATTTTCCCAGACTTATTTCAACAATGGCCTTGCTCAACTTCCTGCTGACCTTGCCTGTTTCTTTTTCCTTCTTCCTTTTCCCTTCCTTCCTTCCTTTCTTCCTTCCTTCCTGTCTTGGAGACAGTGTCGCACCCTACAGCCCAGACTGGCCTCAGTCTCACAGTGATATTCCTTCTCTAATCTCCCCAGGTACTGGCCTACAGGCAAGAGCCCACATATCCTACTTTTGCCTTGCTTACATTTTTGTTGGTGTCATGTTTCTGGCATGATCAGGCTCACGTGTCAGATCCTAGCCTCTTGTAATCCTCATAATATAAAATAATAATGACTGTCATGTTTTACCTCCTTATTGTCTCTGAGTGCTTTGCTCATGTCCACTCACACAGTGATGTGTGTTCATCACTATCTTCATCTCCACGCCACAAAAGGAAATTGATGCATAGGAGGATACTTGGGAGCCAATCAACTTAATCTACCATGGCTACTGGTGCTCATCTAGCATGTGATTTTTACATACTGCACCCACACTTACTTTCTTTTGGGTCTCCCTCCCTTCCATGCCTGGATTCCTCAGACCCCATGCTCATGGAGTTGGTATTGGGACAACCATAACTCTTTTTAAATAACTATTTTTATTGTGAGTCTCACACCTCCAAAGAGGTCCTAAGCTCTAAGGACCACATGTGATACTTCCATCTTCCAGAATGTACTAATAAAGCATTCCTTGTATATATGATGATGAATTTGATGATTCCTAAGAGTGTCTGGCATATAGGAAGCACTTAATAAGTGGGTTTTGAGCAGTAGTCACCAAATGAGTGGCAATAAAATAGGAAAACAAATTACTGAGAAACCCCCTGCCTATAATAAACAAGTATTAATCCATTTTGTTTACTGTAAGATGCAGTCTAGTAGATTGGAGCATTCAAATGCAGTAGCAAATAAAAGTAATAGATCTTATCCCCCCTTTGTTCCAATATACACAGTGATCTTGAACTCTTAGCAATTACTTTCATATTGAATGTGCTTTCTTGGATGAAATCCTCTTTTGATTTGCTGTTTTCCCCCTACCAAGAAGAGAATTCTCCTTCAGCAGTCAAAGAGTAATAAAGACTTTTAGACTCTGGATGTATAACAAATGGCTCTCTTTTGTGGAAAAAAAAAAAAAAAAAAAGGACACCCGAAGTGAGTCATACATCAGACACTTGAACTTGCAACCCGGATAACACAGCAAGGCACTTCAACATTTAATTGCTGAGAATGGGGAGTAGAGAGCCTAAGGAATGTGATCAAACTGAGCCAAGAAGATGCACAAAGGTGGGTCTCCCAAGGGTTAGCCAAGAATGTGTAACTCTTTTAAACTAAAAACCACTGTCAAGATCAATTTTTTTTCCTTATTCCATATATCATTGTGCTTCTTTAGAAAAAATAGTTCTAAATACCAGGAGAAGGTCATGCCCGATAGCACAGCTATCTAGTCCACATTAATTTTTCTCAGTGATAGGGAACAAGTTGAATAAAGCAGATGTCTCTAGCAGCTACTTAGCAAAGATAGTGCAACCAAATAGGCTCCTCTTGGGACTGCAGTTTCTGCCTAAATGATCATGGATTCTCTATGATTATCTTCAGCTTCTCTCCAGTCTTTTTCCAGGAATTGAAACAGGATGGTTTCTCGCTAACTAGAAAGCACAAACTGAGGAAATTGCTCACTGTAATAAAGCGTGTCCTGTCTTAACATGGCTGCTCACAACAAGGCAATTTACAAGTGCTGGGGAAAAAAAGTTACTGTGTCCAGACAACAATCAGCGCCTTTGCCTTTGCAAGAGCTGCATGAGGCCAGCATCCTCTTTAAGGAGAGGAAATGCTTGGGCACTGTGACTCTGTGGAGTGACTGTGTCTCACTGTGAAGCTAGATACATCATTAGCAGCTCTTTCACTGCCTGTATGTCTCCTTGATACTTTGTTGGCGGATAATGAGATTACCCAGAAAGCACTTTGGGGAAGATGATGACAATTGCAATGAATGGTATTGACTAAACTTAACTGTTCTGGGCTGGTGTGGGGGAACAACACACTGGAGAAAATATAATTTTTATTCCATCATTGAGAACTCAGCATAGTCTGTGTGCCAGCCCTTCTTTTCTGTAGGGTCCATCACAATTAACTTGAATGTTGTGACAGAGTTTTGGCAGTCACAACAGGAGGTTTAATTTTTGAAAGTAGTACAGGCATAATTTGCATTGGCTATGTTGTTGATATTACATAAGGCTGCATAGTTGCTTTCTCAAATGATCACATAAATAGTCTTCTGATTTCTTTTGTAAATCAACTGAACTACACTGGGTATCTTCTGACCTTTTTTGCATTTTCCTTTTATATCTTCACTCATGATTCTAGTTTTTCCTTTCCTCCTTGCTCTTTGATCGCTCAAAGGTCTAGGATATCTTTTATCCTAGTGCTTGGGAGGGAGAGGCAAGTGAATCTCTGAGGTTGAGGCCAGTCTGACCTACAGTGTGAGTTCCAGGACTACACAGAGAAACCCTATCTCAGAAAAAAAAAAAGCTGAAGTTACTGTGCATAATTTCAAACATCTTAAAGAACTGATTCTACATAGTGCTCCTGATTTCATTGTATGAAACGTCATTTCCCTGTATATTCCAGTGTGGCCTTGAGATCTATCCACCTCCAGTCACCTTACAAATGCTGGGATTATAGGCCTGTGCCACCAAGTTCAGCTACTCAAACAGAAGTTTTTTAGATTCAGAATTTTTGTTTGTATGTTTTAAAATGAATTTGAAACTTTTGAATACATAACTTGCCAGAAGAAGTATAATTGCCAGCTACAAGGAGTTATGCAGGCTGGTGACAAGCCACAGCCCATCACAGAGACTCAGATAAAACACAAAGAAAGAAGCTACTCTTCTGTGTGCTGTTATTTGCCAATGAGTCATGATGAATACCTAGGCCCTTATGCAGCAGTTTCCTGGCTTGCTGGGACTCTCAAAGCATGGATTTTCTGATAAGAAAAGATTCTCTGGGGGTCAGTTCTGTGGTGCTGGTTGCTAAATCTCCCATTGCTTCTCACCAGTGCAGAAAGAAGCCCCCAGTATGCAGGAAACTCTGGCTGTACCCAGGATAAACCTGCCTCAAGTATAGGGAAATTTACTCAGATAACCGTACACTGGAATAATTTTCCCACTTGCTTACTGTGATTGATTAGTAGTCTTCATTTGGAAGAATCACATACTAGAAACAAACAGAAGCTTTTCTTCCAGCACACCTCTAATTCTGTGAGCCTTTGACGTTCGTTATACCTCAGCCCCTCCTGACTGCAAGAGCTGGGCTGGCTGCTCTCTGGAGCCATTGGCACTTAGCTTCTCATTAAGCAGGAAATGCAGACTTCTGAAGAGCTTCTTCCCACTCTGTGATAGGGTACTTACGGTTGCATGGACAATGCCCTCAGGCTGGGGGTTTTAAGAAGAAACAACCTATTTGGGGGTGCAACTTATTTTGGAGAGTACATAACTAGCATGCATGAAGCCCTGGGTTCTATCCATGGAGGTGGAGGCAAGAGGACCAGAAATTCAAGTTCATCCTCAGCTACATTCAAGTAGATGAAAATAAAAAGAGACAAAGCAAAGAGCCTAGCCCAACAGGACAAGGCTATGATTATCTGGTAAGAAGGAGCAGCTGGCCTCTTCACCTCACCCATGCGGTCCCCAGATTACCTCAGACTTACCCCTCTACTCCATGAATTTATGGCTCCTCCCTGGTCTCTGTAAGTGTGGGAGTTTTCAACCTCAGAGATAGATAACAACCAAGCTGAGCAATCAATCTTTGCCTGACTGTATTAGTTTTCTAGTGCTATAATAAATTATGCCAAACCTGGTGGCTTAAAACAGCACAGATTTCTTACATTATAGCTCCGTAGGTTAGAAGTGGGACTAGTCTCAGTAGACTAAAATACAGGTAGGAGAAGTTCCATTTCCACTCCCTTGCTCTCTTTTTAGCTTCAAGAGGATGTCCACCATCTTTGGGCTTGTCACTCCTTTCTCCATCTTCAAAATTAGCCACATAGCATTTCTCTACTACTCTGTTCACATCTTTTCCTCCAATTCTCCTTTCCTGCCTTCCTCCATCTTCCACGTATCAGGAGGTTTGTGCTTATTCTGGGTCTGCCTGGGTAATTCCAAATCGGCTCCCTATTGGGCTTATTAGCAACCTGAATTCCCCTTTGTCATGTAAGCAAACATTTACAGGTTCTAGATATTAGGACATGGACATCTTTGGGGATTCATTAGTCTTGGTACCACATCGGTGTGTATTTTAAAAATTATAAAAGAAGATATCAACCATGAATTATTTTATAAACAACTGGAGATTTTTCTTTTACCTAAAAATTAATGTCTTCTTGAGAAGTTGAAAAGTTGTTAGTAAAGCAAATGGTAATTCAGTGGTATTTGAGAAATAATTTAAAAGTCTTCTGAATTGCTTAGTAAATATTAATTTCTTACTAATGTCTTATGAATCCAGCTTGCCATGCAACATATTTCCTTAGCTCTGTGCTAAACCTAAGGTGCAGGTAAAACAGTTTAGCAATAAATAATAAGTAATAAATAATCTATAGCACAGAGGGTATATAGTCAGATGAGGGGAATAATTTCTACAGTTTAGAAGAGTACAGATGGTAACCATTAATCATATATTTCAAAAGAGCTAGTAAAGATTATTTCAAATGCCCCCCCCACACACACAAGCATATGCAGGAGCACACACATGCATGAACATACACATGTATTCATGCAATGGTGACAAATGTTTAGGCTGGGTGAAAGTGCCAGTTACCCTAATCTATTCATTGTTTATTATACATTATTTATGTATTGAAAGTTTACATTGCAACCTATAAATATGTATACTATGGATCTTTTTAAAAGCGTAAAACCCCATTTTCTGACCATCTGCATAGAGTTATAACCTCCACACGTATGTTTCTGAATCTGAAGACTCTGAGAGGACATGCAATGTGACACTCAGCTAGTGAGGATGACAATGTCCTAGCCAAGAAAACAGATTGCATAGGATCAAATCCTACTCCTGAAAACTTGGAGCTCTGTTTATTCAGTTTTTATAGATGTGTATGTGTGGTGTGCACATACGTGCAGGTGCAAATGTGTGTTCTGGTGTATTCACCTGAGCATTCACATGCTAGAGGATGACACTGTCTTCCGTTATCATTTTCTACCTTATTTTCTGAGACAAGGTCTCTTGGTAAAGCTAGAGCTCCCTTTTCATTTCCCTCGCTGGCCTGCCAGCCCCTTGCCAGAATACCAAGTGCTGTGACTACAGATGAAGGTGATGTTACCCAGTGGTTTTTTTTTTTTTTTAAATGTGGATATTGGGGATCTAAACTCAGGCCCCTGGGTTTGCAAAGCAAGCATCTTACTCTTGAAGTCATATCCTCAGCCCTGGAGCTCTGTCTAGCCATCAGATTTCTCTAGGCCTATTTTACCATATCTGAAACTAGGAACAATAACAACAGTGCCTATTTCATGGGGCTGCCATGTAGATTAAATGCAGAATATAAATATGAGACATAAAATAAACTTGGTATGATGCCTGGAATACATTGATCCTCTGGTAAATGGATTTGAAATAATTCTCTTACTATCTCACATGTGTTACACTCCCATGCTCTGACATAACAGATGCATAGGAAACACCCGATAACTTGGATTCATTACCTTAGGAGCCAGAAAATGAAAGTGAGAAGAGGATATGGCCACTAACGGAAAAGCAGCAGGCAAAATTTTAAATTAAGAGAGAATTTGAGTCTTCCTTTGGTAGACATCCATGGTTTCTGCTTTCAGGCTATTTGAAAGCTAGAATGACCTTCAATACTTAATGGAACTGTGAATCATACTCAGGAAGCCACATGATCTTAGAGTGAATATCTGAAAGAACAGTTATATTTGGTATCACGGAATAATTTCTTTGCTGAGAATCTCCAAGAAGCTCATTTATTCTTCCTCTGGATTTTAATGGCTCTTCGCTGCCTCCCTAACAAAAGCCTTTCAGTGTTCTTGGTTTTGTCTCCCACAAGTCTCCTACACAAATTCACTATCTAGTCAGACCACTTCATTTTCCAAGTAGGCCTGACCACTCTAAGGCACTATTTTATGTAGGACTTAATGTTGTATGTTTCTAACATAATTATGAAGCCACTGGACACATCAGACTTCCCCATCTTAGATGTCAATATATTTCCCCACAGTCACTAGTATTTAATAAGCACCAAATTCATTCATTAAATCCATTCCCACATAGGACCCTCTGATGCCTGTTTTGCAAAGCTACTTCCTTCATTCAACTGGCAACTTTCTTCAGATACTAAGAGCTTCATTATATGTCTTTAAAAGGTAACATTTCTAAATTTGTTCTGAGGTTGGAGCTTTAAAATTCCACGTATCTGTTAAGATTCTTTCATTAAAGACTTTTTGGTAGGAGAACAGATGAGAACAAAGCATAATGACATATGTATTTTAAAAAATCCATAATGAAAACCTACTATTCCACATGTTAACTTAAAACAAAAGATTTTATGAGGGTTCATTAGAAAATAAACATCTCTCCAGATTCATTATGTATGTCAATATACTTCAAATGATAACTGCTTCTTCCTACCTTCATGGTTACTGTGATGGTGCTATTTACATTTGCTTTATGCAACCAACCTTGTTTTATCACACCACCCTTCTGAGAACATAAAGAAGACGAATCCTGAAATAGAACAAAAGCCATCAGTAAAGAGCACTTATCCAACCATTTAGTCAACAGTTAGTAGACACAGAACTAGACTTGTTCCCATTTACTAATTAAACATGAAGTTATCACTCTTCCTAAATATTTAAAATATTGACCATAGATATAATGAAAGGCCTAATGATATAAGCACAATAGGCACTTTATAGTTACTGAAGTGTATCCATTTTTTTAATTAAAAAAAATTCATTGGTTAGAAAGATGGTCATAGATATGCATAGTCACTTGTTCCAGCATCGCTCATCTTTCCATAAGGAATTCCCTTTCAGCACAAGTGACCCCTGAAGAAAGGCATACAGCTAGCTCCACTATTACCTCATCTTTCTCGCAGTCTTCATCAATCTCAAACACATGATTAGGAATCTTTTCCGGTCTCAGAGACTTGCTGAAAGTGCAAGAAAATTAATTTAGACACTTAACCTATAAGCATCAGCAAAAAACAAAACCTGAAATTGACTTCATTCTCTGCAAAACAAGAAAATACAAGTCAAGAGATGGAAAAGTACTCTCGTCTTTTCAAACATAGGCCCTATTCTTGAGTAAATATGCAAAGCTTCTTCTGTTTGCTTGTTTGATTTCTGCTAAGCAAAAACGCCTGACTAAGCTACCTCTTCGGCCCTGCCTTATTTGTATAGAAGGACTCCCACACATGCAGCCAGCTGCAAAGATAAAACAGAGAGCAGATAGGAGTCAAGCAGAGCAGAAGTTGCTAAAGAGCGTCTGCCAGGGCTGTCAGCAGTGGCAGAACTTTATCTTTTCACGGGTCAGAAAGCAACACTGTGTCATTTTGGTTCTTCTTTTGTTTGCTTTGGGAACCTGGACTGCTAAGGTTAGTAGCTTCTTTCCTAGGAAAATGTTTTTGAAAGCTACAGAGGGCTTCACAAATGTCTTCTTTTTTCACCCCCCCTTCCCATATATTTCCTAGATGAAGATGCTGTGAAACCAGCAATCATGCAGTGGAGAAATGGGGGTGACAGGAGAGCTCAAACAGGTTGATTGGGTGGTTCAAACATAGCCAGCTAGTAAAGAGCAGAAGGAAAGCTTGAATCATGACTACTAAATCAGTAGTCCTCATGACAGTTCTTCAACTTCACTGAGATTACCCGCTACTCTCATCCAAGGTGTCAGACTGATTTAAATAGCTTCCAACTTCTTCACTAACACCAATGGGAAAACCATCCCTATATTTTCCAGAATTAACTAAAGATTATTCTGTAGTCAATATGGATGTGTCAAACTAAGTGAGCTCACACTTACTGGGAAGAGTGTCAATGAGCACACTGAAAACATACTCAACTGGTCAAAATATGCATGAGCCAAATATGCTGATGTTTGAGGTCTGACTTATTATAAATTATAACAGGAGTTTCAGAAGAGTTTTCTAAAAAGCTAAGTAATAACCATGATAATAATGACGATGATGCCAATAATAATAATTCTCCTAGTTCCCTTAACTTCTAAACTTACCACGGCAACATCCGAAAGTCCCCAGAGAAATCCTCATACTTATAGTTGACCACATGCCAATCTGTGCTGTAGGTCTTAATACACTGGAAGAAAGGAGGAATCATCCATTTCAAACATAGAAAAAGAATACAAAGAAGTATATTTTTAAGAGTCTGGTAGAGCTGACCATAGTGGCACACACCTATAACCCTCAGCATCCAGAGAACTGACAAAGAAAGACTGGGAATTTAAAGCCAACCTCAAGTCCAAGTCTCAAACACACAAGTCAACGTTTGGCGAAATACCCACAGAACTTTTTAAATTAATTGATAAATGTTGGTATAGGGATCCTGGCTTGGGGATCAAGTATAATGGTGTCCGGTGACCCTCTCATAGGGGTCACCGAACACCATCAGAAACACAGATGTTTATGTAACATTCATAACAGTAGCAAAATAATAGTTGTGGATTAGCAACAAAAATAATGTTATGGTTGGGGGTCACCACAACATGAGGAACTGTGTTAAAGGGTCACAGCACTCAGAAGGTGGTGAAGCACTGATCCATCCCAAAACTCTCACTTCAAGTACATGACGAAGTACTCAAGTTTAAAAGAAAACTACAAGAAATAAGCAAACAACAACAACAAAACCCCATACACTACTTATAAACCTTTAAGCTTTTGCCTTATATCACACAGATTTGTTACACAGGTTAAGTTTAGTAATTTTATTTCACATTTATAATAAAGTAAAAAGTATTTTCAAAAGTTTATAAACTACATTTGAACTTCATATATATTTGGTATATATATGTATATGTATATGTATATATATATATATATATATATATATATATATATGTGCATATGTGTGTGTGTGTGTGTGTGTGTGTGTGTATGTGTGTACCAAAAGCATATGGCAAGTGACTGGAGCGATGACTTGGAAGTTAGGAGCATGTACTGCTATTGCAGAAGACCTAGGTTCATATCCCAGAACCAGTGTCAGGTGGTTTACAACTGTCTGTAACTCTAGTTTCAGGGAATCCAAAGACCTTTTCTGGCCTGTGTGGGCACCTGCACACTCATGGTGCACATAAAGTCAAACACTCACACAAATAATAATGATGATGATGATGATGGTGATGATGAAGAAGAAGAAGAAATTTTAAAAAAGTTCTTTGGCTGGCTATTTGAGCCCTTTACCTCTTTGACGAATAAGCTCTGGGCCCTCTTTTCAGCATCTTCTGGTACAGTAGACTGCACTGTTCTGCGCTGACGACCAATCACTGAGATCTGGAAATCAAATTACATTCTTGCTCTAAGAACTGGCTTGGAAAATAAAGTGCTTATTCTTTTAAAAAGCACATGTGAACTCACAGATATGTCTTCCATGGGGAACATAAGCAAATCTCTGAGAGGATCACTGTAAATCTGTGTTTTTCGTTGGGTGATAACATTCTCATAGTCCAGAGGTTCAACTAACTTGGCCTTTTCCTTTAAAAGAGAAAAAAAATGTTACTTTCAGACTCTCAGAAAAGGGAAATTCCATTCTGTGTAGTGAAAGTTCACTATTTCACAAATAGGGAATTGTTCTGGTGGTAATGGCTCACATCTTTAATCCCTTCACTAGAGGCAAAGGCAAAGGCAGAGGGAGAGGCAGGGGGCAGGGGGCAGGGGGCAGGGGGCAGGGGGCGGGAGGCAGGGGGCAGGAGGCGGGGGGCAGGAGGCAGGGAGGCAGGGAGACAGGGGGCAGGGGGCAGGGGGCAGGGGACAGGGGGCAGGAGGCAGGGAGGCAGGGAGGCAGGGAGGCAGGGGGCAGGGGGCAGGGAGGCAGGGGGCAGGGGGCAGGGGGCAGGAGGCAGGAGGCAGGAGGCAGGAGGCAGGAGGCAGGAGGCAGGAGGCAGGAGGCAGGCAGATCTCTGTGAGTTTGAGGCCAGCCTGGTCTACAAAGTGAGTTCCAGGACAGACAGCCAGGGCTACACTGAGAAACCCTGTCTCAAAACACCAAAATGGGGGGGGGTGTATTGAACTAATAAGAACATAAAGCTGCTTTAATATGAGAAACCTTGTTCATACTTATGTATGGATTCAGACATATACCAAATACATGTGAACACCAATCACATGCATTGACAAACTCCTCCTTGCTGTAGATAAGAATTCTAAAGAAATAGTACCATATTGTTTATATTTGTATGTCTTCCAAAAAATACCCTGAATTTTAAGTCAAACAAAAATAGAATATTTAAAAGCCTATGAGTGATTTAGTGAATGTGTTCTATTTGTTGGGTAACTAAAGTGGAGAAAATATGAACATTCATGTACCCTCTCTGTGCCAGATACACAATCCAAAGAGTGTATTACATTCCAGCTTCCTGGGGATGCTTAATCCTTCCAAGAGGGCATAAAAGGGTGAGGTTTCAGGAGGTAAACTCTGTGGACTCCTGCTGGACAGGAAAGTGAGCTGACCATTGATAGAAGGGCCCCAGCCTAAGGGTCATGTTACAAGGAACAGGGTCAATAAAGATGAGAAATCAAAACATGGCATAGTAAGAGGAATAATAATAATAATAATAATAATAATAATAATAATAATAATAATAGCATAAAATGGGCTCTTTTATTATTGCTAATCATTCCATTCATTTACATCTCAAATGATATCCCACTTCTAGGTTACCCTCCACAAGCTTCCCCCCATCCCACAACCTCCTTCTCCTCCATCCCCTTTGTTTTTATGAGGGTGCTCCTCTACCCATCCACCCTTTCCTGCCCCACCGCTCCAGCATCCCCCTACGATGGGGCATCAAACCTCAAAGTACTGTATTTAGTACTTATTCATGCATATAAGGTGTTTTGATGAAGTCCACAGCCATTCTCTCACTTCCAATTCTTCTCTTATCTCCCCCACTTCATCTCTTCTTGTTTAAAATTTCACTAAGTCCATTTAGTACTGCCTATATGTGCATGGGTGTGGGACCAATCTTCTAAAGCAGGGAGTGACTTCTCAGGGCCTATGTCCCCGAAGAAAACCAACTGTCCCTTGCTTAGCAGCCATCAACTGCTAATAGGTCCCAAGCTCTTTCTATACAGCAGGAACTTGCTAAGTGCTTTCTGTATATTTTCCAATGCAGTGCTTCTAACCACCTATGAGATAGGTATGACCGATTTTCTGTATTACAGTTGAGGAAGTTCTGGACTTAACTCAGGTTACACAAATCTTCAGAGTCAAAAGTCAACCCCAGGTATGTGCTGTAAAAGACTCATTCCTTTTCTCTCATGCAGTCTCTCCTCCACTCAGAAATACAAAAGGATATTAATGTGCACGGTCTTGAACTTAGATTATTCCACTACCTATCTGCCTATCATCTTCTTTCACTGAATGTACCATGATCTATTTTTTTCTTCTCTGACTATTCAAAGTCAGCGAGTCTCCCACAATAGAACACCTAGGCGTGTGAACCAAACTTCATCTCTATGATTAGTAAAGGGAGAAAGGACTACCTTGCCTTTTCTTTCCAGCAAGATTCAGTTGTGAAGTGCTGGCATCAGAACCAAGGAAAAGCTGTAATTTGTTCACTGCACATGGTAGGCATCCAGGCATTCATTATGCAATTAACTTTGAGATATTCAGACTCACTTAGAACCATGTCTTGGCATGCTATTTTAAATAATTACATATTAATTGTTTAAACTATATGTGTTAATAATTTCTAATAAGGATGTTTTATTTAAATGAAATTATTTAACTTGTATTGATAGAAACTGAATAAAGATTTAAGATGTAGTAAATTGAGGCTAGCCAGTTGGCTCAGTGGTTAACAATGGGTCTTGCAAAGGACCCAGCACCTTCATAGATGCTCACCATTACCATTTCCTCGGGCACCAGATCTGCATGCGAGGCAAAACAGTCATATACAAAAAATAATAAAATAAATCCTCAAATATTAAAGATATATTACATCATCACCACAAAGAAATGACATTTGAAGAGATATGTTTAACATGATTTCAACACTGTATAATATACACATTTTTTAACATTACATGTACCCATTAGTATCTACAATTTTCTAGGTTTTTGTGTGAGCTGGGTATGGTGGTGCATGCCCTTAATCCCAGAACTCAGAAGGCAAAATCAGTCAGAATTCTTAGTTCAAGGCCAGCCTGATCTACATAGTAAATTCCAGGTCACCCTAGGCTATGTATTAAGACCCTGAAAAAAAAAAAAAAAGCTGAAAAGGAGGGTTGGGATGTTTATCAGTGGCGGAGCATTTACCTAGTGTGCAAATGGCCCTGGATTCAATTCTCAACACTACAAAGTTAATTAAAATAAGATGCCTTAAAACTAGTCCAAATTCAATGTGTTACGCATTGAATTAACAGCTATGAATTTCTCTGTATAGTAATTTCAGACATACTTGCTTCAAACAACCTAGCAAAATGACAAAAAAAAAAAAGAGAGAAATTCTTCTTTTGGCTTTTTCATGTCATGTTAATATAAAAAAGCCTATGTCAAAAATGAATCAAGTGTTTAGATGTAAACTATATGCCTTGTAAAAATGAAAGTAACAGTTTCCCCACATTTTAAAGGTCACATTTGCATGCTACATTAAAAAAAATTATACTTTTCATTTCAAACTGATTCAACCTAAGGTTCTGAGTCATCATTTCTTTTCCCTCTATCAGGAGACACAGGATATTAGGAAAATTAAGAGTAACTATTCTAAGTACCACAATGCTTACCCCAACACAATGGTTCTCAATTTGGGGGTCACAACCCCTTTGGGGGTTACATATTAGATAACCTGCATACCAGATATTCACATTATAATTCAGAACAGTAGCAAAATTACAGTTATGAAGTAGCAACAAAGATAATTTATGGTTGGGGTCACCAAAAGGGCCACAACGTTAGGAAGGTTCAGAACCTCTGCTCCTAATAGAAGGCCTGTGGGGAAAAAGGAGAGGCAACTGAAACCCTACATTTCCCTTTCCAGTGGGATTAAGTCATCAGAGACAAGGAAAAGGTTGGACTTATGGATTTAATAGTAGTTCTCCCCAGCAATCTAGGCTATAACATTTATTGTGTTTGCTTTTTTAATTTTTTTAAAATCATTCTATCATTAGACTTAAATGTTTACCAAAGGAAAATGTCTTATTACACTTACAGAGTTTTCATAGGGGTGGGTTTGATCAAAACACTTTTTATGTATGTATATATGAATATTCAATAAAATATTTTAAATTAAATATTTAAAAAATGAAAGCTGAGCATGCTCTTAATCTCCACATTTGGAAGGGACAGTCAAGTAGGTCTCTGAGTTTGAGGCCAGCCTGATCCATAATGAGTTCCAGGGGCTTAATAGAGATATCCTATGTCCTTTTAGTCTGTATAATGATTAGCCTACAAAGACTTTTTTATAACCCCAGAAACCTTCATTATAATGAATAGAACTTCACTAATCCTTCAACTGACAGCAAGGCCCCACTGCATGCTCCTCTACAGCTCTGTAACAGTCTTAAGCAAAAGGCAAAGACATTTATTTATACAATGTGGAGTGAAGTAAGCAAATGTTTCTTCTTGCCTTCCTAAGGAGTGACAAGAAAAACTTCAGCCTAAATCTGGAACCTACTCAGTTTTCATCAGGGAAGAATAAAGTGATCTGTCTTTCAAAGTCCTTATTCACTGAGCCATGCTTTCCCTTGAAATAACTTGCTGGTAGTAGTCTTGTTTTGTTTTCCTTCTGCTCATTTGAAGATCACTTCGCACCATTAAGTAAGGCAGTGGTGGCGCACACCTTTAATCCCAGCACTTGGGAGGCAGAGGCAGGCAGATTTCTGAGTTCGAGGCCAGCCTGGTCTACAGCATGAGTTCCAGGACAGCCAGGGCTACACAGAGAAATCCTGTATCGGAAAAATAAAAAGAAAGAAAGAAAAAGAAAAATAGGAAAGCACTTGAGCTTCTGAGGCCAGGGACCTGAGTTTGTGCCACAGGGCTTCATACCCAAATAGCGCTGGGAGAGACCTAGCCTCCCAGGAGTGTGGACAAGCCTGTGAGCAGAGATAAGACCAGTACTTCTGCTCAGAGGAGCCCTCCTGGAACCTTCAAGACAAAGGGACAGAGGAACAGCCTGGGACAAGAGCCTTCCGGTTTCCATCTGTGGCCAGGGTTCTGAGCTTGTGCCACAGGGCTCCATGCCCAAATAGTTCCAGGAGAGAGCTGGTTTCCCAGGAGTGCCAACACACCTTCTAGCACAGGCAAAGCCACCATTTCTGTTCAAATTCCTGGCCCAAGAGGGACCCTAGCAGAGCCATCAGAACACTGGAACCAAGGAACAGCTGGAGACAAGATGATTCTGGTTTCTCTCTGCACCCCAGAGCTGACCCTGTACCACAGCTCTCCAAACACAAATTCCTCTCAGAGAGAGCTGGTCCCTCAGGAGTACTGACACAGAGGCTTGCAGGAGAGAAAAGCCACAGTCAGAAAGAGCAAGACCAGCTAACGCCAGAGATAACCAGATGGCAAAAGGCAAGGGCAAGAAGATAAGCAATAGAATCCAAGTGTACATGGCATCATCAGAACCCAGTTCTCCCACCACAGTGAGCCCTGGATACCCCAACACACCAGAAAAGCAAGACTCAAATTTAAAATCACATCTCATGATTATGATAGAAGATTTTAAGAAGGACATAAATAACTCCCTTAAAGAAATACAAGAGAACACAGGTAAACAACTAGAAGCCCTTAAAGAGGAAAAACAAAAATCCCTTAAAGAATTACAGGAAAACACAACCAAACAGGCAGAATTACAGGAAAACACAAACAGGCAGAGTTACATGAAAACACAATCAGGCAGATGAAGGAAATGAACAAAACCATCCAGAATCTAAAAATGGAAACAGAAACAATAAAGAAATCAAAATGGGATAGAAAACCTAGGAAAGAGACCAGGAGTCATAGATGCAAGCATCACCAACAGAATACAAGAGATAGAAGAGAGAATCTCAGGTGCAGAAGTTACCATAAAAAAACATTGACACAAGAGTCAAAGAAAATGCAAACTGCTGCTAACCCAAAAAATCCCAGAAAATCCAGGACACAATGAGTAAATCACACCAAGAAATCAAATAAGACCTCAGAAGAAGGAAAGATCTCCCATGCTCATGGATTGGCAGGTTTAATATAGTAAAAATGGCCATCCTGCTGAAAACAAACTACAGATTCAATGCAATCCCCATCAAAATTCCAACTCAATTCTTCATAGATTTAGAAAGAGCTATTCTCAAATTCATTTGGAATAACAAAAAACTCAGGATAGCAAAAACTATTCTCAACAATAAAAGGACTTCTGGGGGAATCAGCATCCCTGACCTCAAGCTGTACTACAGAGCAGTAGTGATAAAAACTGCATGGTATTGGTATTGAAGACCCAGAAATGAATCCACACATCTATGGTCACTTGATCTTTGACGAAGGAGCTAAAACCATCCAGTTGAAAAAAGACAGCATTTTCAACAAATAATGCTGGTTCAACGGGTGGTCAACATGTAGAAGATTGTGAATTGATCCATTCCTATCTCCCTGTACAAAGCTCAAGTCCAAGTGGATCAAGGACCTCCACATAAAACCAGATACACTGAATCTAATAGAAGAGAAAGTGGGAAAAACTCATGAACACATGCGCATAGGGGAAAAGTTCCTGAACAGAAAACCCAATGGCTTATGCTCAAAGATCAAGAATCAACAAATGGGACCTCATAAAACTGCAAAGCTTCTATAAGGCAAAGGACACTGTCAATAGGACAAAATGGCAACCAACATATTGGGAAAAGATCTTTACCAATTCTATATCAGATGGAGGGATAATATCCAATTTATACAAAGAACTCAAGAAGTTAGACTCCAGAGATCCAAATAACCCTATCAAAACATGGGGAAAAGAGTTAAACAGAATTCTCAACTGAGGAAACTCGTAGGGCTTAGAAGCACCTAAAGAAATGTTCAGCATCCTTAGTCATCAAGGAAATGCAAATCAAAATAACCCTGAGATTCCACCTCACACCAGTCAGAATGACTAAGATCAAAAACTCAGGTGACAGCAGACACTGGTGAGGATGTGGGGAAAAAGGAACAGTCCTCCATTGCTGGTTGGATTGCAAGCAGGTACAACCACTCTGGAAATCAGTCTGACAGATCCTCAGAAAAATTGGACATAATACTACCTGAGGACCCAGTTATACCACTCTTGGTCATATACCCAGAAGATGCTCTAACATGTAGTAAGGACACATGCTCCACTATGTTCATAGCAGCCATATTTATAATAGCCAGAAGCTGGAAACAACCCAGACGTCCCTCAACAGAGGAATGGATATAGAAAATGTGGTACATTTACACAATGGAATACTACTCAGCTATTAAAAACAATGACTTCATGAAATTCACAGGCAAATGGATGAAGCTTGAAAATATCATCCTGAGTGAAGTAACTCAGTCACAAAAGAACAAACATGGTATGTACTCAATGATAAGTGGATATTAGCCCAAAAGTTTTGAATACTCATGATTCAATTTACAGACCATATGAAACCTAAGAAGAAGGAAGACCAAAATGCTTCAGTGTTTCTTAGAAGAGTGAACAAAATACTCACAGGAGGAAATATGGAGACAAAGTGTGGATTAGAGACTGAAGGAAAGGCCATCCAGAGACTGCCCCTCCTGAGAATACATCCCATATATAGCCACCAAACCCGGACATTCTCGTGGATGCTGGGAAGTGCTTGCTGATGGAAGCATGATAAGCTGTCTCCTGAGAGGCTCAGGCAGAGCCTGACAAATACAGAGGGGGATGTTTGCAGCCAACCATTGGACTGAGTGGGTTCCCAGATGGAGGAGTTGGAGAAGGGGCTGTAGGGTCCCATGGAGGGAACAACAGTGTCAACTGGCCTGACCCCTCCATGCTCCCGGAGACTGGACCACCAACCAAAGAATACACATGGAGGGACCCATGGTGCTGGCCACATTATGTTGCAGAGGAGGGCCTTGTTGGACATCAGTGGGAGGAGAGGCCCTTGGGCCTGAGGGTGTTAGATGCCCCAGTGTATGGTAATGCTAGGGAGGGAAGGGGAGTTGGGTGGGGTGGTGAGGGAGCATCCTTATAGAGGCAGGGGGAGGGGATTGGCTTAGGGGGTTTCTGAAGGGAGACCTTGAAAGGGGAAAACATTTGAAATGTAAATAAAGTAAATATAAAAAATAAAATAAATAGAAGTGTAAAAAGAAACAAACAAACAAAAAACAAAACAAAAACAAACAAACAAAAACAAAAGCACTCGAATCTGCATTCCACTGACCTGACAGAAGGTTCATCATGTACACATAGAAATTACTCTTACTTTAACTTTATATGTGAGGGGAGTGGCTCAGAGGCTCATCTGTCAATATCAGCAGAATCACCATTATAACCATTCAAGCTCACATTCTGTCTTCTTGCCAGGCTGGAAAGGGGAACTTGTTCATGGCAGACAAGTGCTCTAGGAAGGAGCTATACTGCAGACCCAAACCACACCTTCTAACTCCTGATCCTTTTCCTTTTCTTGTCAGTGTTGCACATGCTGGATGTATTTGTATATAATCCTCAAATCAAATATGTTCATTCAGACTGGAACTGTAGCTCAGTGATAAAGAACTTGCCAAGATTATTATATGAGACCTGGGTTCAACCTCCACCTAAAACACCTACATTGAGATGCATTTATTTACTAAAAAAGCCTTCTGAGACTCCTGTAAAAGATATATATATCTTCAATATTTGGGAACCATGGTTTGAGATGTATGTAGTCATGCTTTCATGTATATTTAAGCTGCCTAAGTAAAACTCTCGATGGCCTTCAGCATGTAAGTCCTAAAACTAGGAAGAAATGCCCAATTTTACAAATTGAGGTCATCTTATCATTGCTAGTATAGAGGAAACAGAGAAGTCATCAGTATAGATTCAGCTGCAGTATATGTCTTGGTAAAAAGACTGGAAAGAATGGACTCCAACTGAGGGTCTGTCTACAGCATCACAATTTGGACGTTCTTCTTTGGAGAGGCTCTTACACATCCAATATGCTGATCTTTCATCATTTTAACCATACATATGCAAAATGCCAAGTCTAATCTCAAAATGAGGAAGTATACACACGTCTGCATTATAGTAGATGCTGTGGCCCCTGATATTGACAATGCACTGAATGTTGCCTAAAGCACACATGGCTAGTTAAGTCTATATAGGTTACCATTAGAAACAGAAGCACAAATCCATTTATTTAATAAAGTGGCCTCTGAAATGGCTCAGCAAGTGAAGCACTTGCCACACAAGCTTAACAGCCTCAGATCTGGAAATCCATTCAACGTGGAAGGAAACAACTAAAACCTACTCTATTGAGCTGTTCTCTGACCTCTACATGCACACCATGTCACATATGAACAACCCCCCACACACACACCACACACACACACACACACACACACACAAGAATTAAAACACAAATAATCTCATATTTCTCTGCACACACCACAAAATCAGCCAGACTTACTTCTGCTTAGGTATTACACTAAAGGTCAGGAATTTACCAGTAAATCTTCTATTTTAGAAACCAGTTGTCTTGAAGAATTCAGAGAATGTGACTTCTGCAAGTCTAAAGTGAGCACTGGCTGCAGAGATTCCCTTCTTTATCAAACACTGGGAGGGAGAACAGAAAGCTTAGCAATGAGGGTGGAATGGGGCCAATTTCAAACCTTTACTACCAACAAACCGTCCTCCATACTAGGTTTCAGTATTCTAAAGACCATGGTAACAACTTGGCTTAAGACAATGATTTTGCCCAAAATTTCATTTGTGTGGTTTTGAGACAGTGGCATCTGAATTCTATGGTTTTGTTCTTTTGTTGTTGTTTTAGAGAGAAAGGGTCTTCCTCTGTCGTCCAGACTGGCCTGGAACTTATTAGGTATCCCAGGCCAGTCCCAAATTCATGACACTACTCCCAAGTGCTAGGATCACAGGCAGAATAATGCTGTACCTCACTGAACATTCTCTTATGGATGATGAGAGTGAGAAGAAAGAAGTACCATGTTCAAAAAAAAGGAGAGAAGTCACTCCTTCCCATCCTTCCTCTATCCCCTTCACTTGGACCTTTCTACACTCTCCTTTGTCATTCTGCTCTTCCTTCCTATTATCTGCTCAGCAGCAGTTTCTAGTGTTCTCTCTTGAGAACATCTTAAAATAACCCTCTGTACTCAAAATGGCCACTGGGGGAAGGCAATTTCCTTCCAGCAGAGGAGAGAAAACAAAGCAGGTTCAGTATGTGACATATTAATGGGTCCCTACTAAGGGCCAGATCCCGTGCTAGCTGCTGGGGATATGGACACAAAAACCCAGAAAATCAGATTTAAAAATGTGCATGTGTATTCATATGTGTATGCTTGTTCACATATGTGTGTATCGTGGTACAGGTGTACGTGTATATAGAGGCCTCATGTTGATATCAGGTGTCTTTCTTGATTATTCTTTATTTATTGAACCAATTCAGCTAGTCTGGACAACCAGTCCCCTAGGGATCCCAGGTCTTGACCTCCTGAAAGGGCTGAGATTACAGACAGGTCACTAGACTGCCTAGCTTTTATGTGGGTGCTGGGGATCCTGACTCAAGTTCTCATGGCTGTGTGGCAAGTGCTTTGCCTACTGAGCCATTTCCCTAGGTCTTACTGTTTTTGAGCTAACCTAACCTGCCTCTTCTCTAACCCACAGTACTTTTCCCATTGATTGTGGCATGCACTTAGACACAGCTTTGCTTTGGCATTCAACTACTTTGTGGTTTAGTTTGCTCAGCAGAATCTTCTCAACAGTGCTTATGCATTGCACTTTGCTTCATAGACTCCATACCATTATGCACACTGTTAAGCACTAGATGTCTCTTTTTTTTATTCCATGAAAAAAGTCCTGGAAGGTTTTCTTCTTCTTGTTTTTTTTAATGTACATTTTACATATGACAAAAGTGAGGCTTAGTCAGATTCACTAAATGCATCATATTTGTGTAGTGCAACATTGATCTTAACCATAATATGTACCCATAAGCCTGTGTGCTCGAAACTCAACAGATATTAGTATTTCTTCATTATTGATCCTACCTACCATGTTTTGTTTCACCCAAGGAACTTTGTATTTTAGAATTTTCTAAAACTTGGAAGTATGAGATTTGGGGGTTTGTTTTGTTTTGTTTTGTTTTTATGGTTTTTTTGAGACAGGGTTTATCTGTGTAGCCCTGGCTATCCTGGAACTTGCTCTGTAGACTAGGCTTATCTCATACTCACAAAGACTTGTGTGCATCTGGCTCCAGAGTGCTGGGATTAAAGGCATGTGCCACCGTGAGATCTTCCTTTCTTACCCTGATGATGCTGAGCATGGCTGACTGGGAAAGCTTGTATTGTAATTGGATAAGGAGTTTTGCATTTCTAGGCTGTTGCTTCCAATTTAGCATTTGTCTTCAATGAGTAGGGATTAACACCTTGGATCTTTTACTTTGAGGAAAGGAGCTGGCAGATTCAAGTGGGGAAGAATCAAATTTCAAAAAAAGTAAGATATTGTCAAGGGATCTGTATCTAATTCATTTCAATATCCTCCACAGAACCTAGCAGAGAGCCGTGAGAACTCCAAAGCCAGAAGCTTTTGTGGTTCCTGGGGATAGCCAGCTGTGTAACACAAAGAGGTCGGTCTTCTGTACAAGCTTCTCAAGCCAAAGGGGCCACCCAAGAGGTCAGGAGAGCCAACAGTCTTCAGAACTGATTTTTAGTTTCTAGCTTTAAGGAATTACTTACAACTCTAAAAATCAACAAAATGAGATTTTAAAGGTACTTAAAACTGAACATAAAGACAACTAGGGAAAAATAGTCTTACCTATCCCTCCCTATTTTTTCCCCTAATTTTAGAACTTTAACAAGGGAAAATTTTAATGTAAGAAATGTACTTCCGCTTTCCAAGTCTACTTGCTCTCTGTTTTGAGAGCTAGTCTGAAAAAGTAAAAAAAGATTTTATTCTAATGAGACAACATGATCTATGAGAGGCTCAGTTTGCTTTACAAATGTTTTCTTTACTGCCAACTCAGATATTATGCAAATAGCCCATACTCTCTCCACAGGGGTAAACAGAATGCTGATGAACTCCTACCCCAAACTTTACTGTAGCCAATAATTATACTTTGACTCAACCCACTGGCTCTCAGGAAAGAACTGATTTGGATTCAGTTCCTCCTGGCTTGGTAGTCAGTGTGTTCTAGTAAGTATTAAATGACTCAAAAGTAAGACAGGGAGAGGGGGAAATGGACAGAAAGGTTTGAAGGAATGGAGAGGATTTCAATTGGAAAAACACTATTTTGATTTGTAGCACACCATAATTGATAGAGGAAATATGCACCTTGGTAAGACATAACAACTTTCCAGAAAAAAAAATCAAGTTCTCAAGACATACCCAATTATGACAAACAACCTATTCCGTGCTTATCAACTAATTTCAACCTGCCTGGATGTCTATGATCACCAGAGAGTTATAAAACTCTAAGAAAACTCTCACTAGGAGCAGGGACCCATCTCTAACAGTCCTAACTAGTTGGGAAACTGAGACATAACTATGTAAGCCCTGGAGTTCAAGGCCAGTTTTGACCTTAAAAAATGTTCACTGTGGTGGTAGTACACACCCTTGATCCTAGCACCTGGGAGGCAGAACCAGGTGGATCTCTGTGATTTGGAGTCCACTGTGGCATACAGAGTTCCAGGACAGCTGGGGCTACGCAGAGAAACCCTGTCTGAAAAAAACAAAACCCCAAAACAACAACAAAAAGTTTCCCCTGACTTTCTCCTTACTTTTAAAGAGAGCCATAGCATACTTTGCATTCTTCAGTAGAAAAAAAAATCCAAATGTATAAATGGTCCATATATTTACTGTCAGTGAAAAAGTGAACACCTGAAGTCCTTTCCGCATCATCTGAACACTCTAGAGCACACAGCCACATGTCATTTCCTACATGAGATCGCACCAGAAGTCTGTCCACTTCATTGGTTTGCTCCTGATAATGGAGTAAAGAAAAACTAAAGGGTCATGGTTTGAAAATGAATCTTGAAAAATAGAAACAGGCATCTTGAAACAAATCTTTTAGTCTTCCCCATATTGGTCATCTTGGATCTTACTTGCCCACCTTTTTCTTTTTTGTGAACTCCTGCCAATACTAGAAGTCTGTACCACTAGATAGTACACTATAAAAGCTACTTAGAGAAATAAAGGCAAAGTTTACATCTGTAAAATGTTGGGAGCTTTTCTATTTCTTACTATTACAGGACACAGTGACCCAGTCCATGTTAATCCTGTCTCTCCTACTATAACTCAATAGGCACACTTGCCTCGGTTTGGCTCTGCATTTCACTATCCTATTGACCTGCACTCACCCTGGTCAGACTTATAATCATACCCATGCTGCTTTAGCCTAAATTAAATACTCCCCTACTAATATGTTCGATTTGTTCCATCATGGAGAAGTCAAGGCAGAAACTCTAGAGGGACCATGGAGGAACGCTGCTTAGTGTCTTGCTTCCCACATGGCTCATTCAGCTTGTTTTCTCATACACCCCAGGCCACTTCTCCAGAGGTGGCACCGCCCATAGTGGGTCAAGTCCTTCTATATCAATTATTAATCAAGAAAATACTCCATAGGCTCTCTTACAGGCCATTTTGATAGGAACAGTTCTCAACTGAGGTTCCCTCTTCTCAGATGACTCTTGCTTGTGTTGAGAAAACAAAGTTAACCCAACATACAGAGAGAGGAGATTTGAAATATTATGGGTCAGGACCTAGGAAGGACTTTTGAACACCTAAACACCTGCGGGATGATGAAACCCAATTACTATGTATGTTAAGGTTAACAAAAATTAAAAAAAAAAAAGCTAAAACATAAAAAATCACCTACCCAGTTTCACTTCCTTGTACATACAAAAAGGTAAAAACCCTCCAGGGTCTTCTAAGAGATGGGTTCCCAATACAAAAGCCTAGCTGCTCATTAGCACAGTTAGATTTTGATGTGTGAGGAGATCCTACACTTCAGTCAAAATTGTGCGGGCTAACCTGCTACAAAAGGGAGGCTCCCTGGTCAGTCATCCCCTGAGAATTCTTCTAGGGAACTTATAAAACAAAATGCAAAATATTTAACTTAGTCACATATACTAACTGAGCATCAGCCAGGCAGTGAGCTATGAAGTGCTGAAAGATGAACAAGTCGCAGATGGGGCTCTTAGTGACCTCATGAACTAGAGGGGCAGACAGCCATGCTTTCCCACAGACAGCATGGCAAGGACTGCCATGTGTGATGGTAGCATATTAACTTTTCCTGGGTGGAGATAAATATGTATTTATTTCAAGTAGGGCACCAATGACAGAACAGAAAACTGATTCCACTTAAGTCAAGTTTGGTGAATCAATGAAATTAGTTTGAGTTACCTACAGGAGGGTGGGCGAAAAAGCTCAGTTCCTGGCAATTTTTAACTAGAGGAGGAGAGCAGGGCCTTGGGCCTCTCTCCTTACAGCCACAAGAACCCTCCTTTAACTCAGCAAGGGAACATTAGCTCCTGACAGTCTCATGTAGGTAATCCCAACTACTCGGATTTTAATACAGCAAGGGCCATGTTATGGTTGGAGGGTGGGGTTCCACAACAGATATAGATATACACAGGGTGGTGTAAGGACCCCCCAGTAAGGGAGAGATTCATTCTGCTGGCGAAGGAGAAAAAAAGCAGTTGAGTTGATCCCTCACTGATGGGCGATCGTCATCCCAGAACAGGCAAGGTGAATACAGGCAGCATGGGAAAAACAGTAAACAGAATGACATTGAGTACAGAGAGCTAAGAGGGCTGTGTTTGTGAGTCTGCTAATGCAAAGGGAAAGATGCATGAGACAAGCTAGAGAGGTTCATTCATGGAGAGCCACATACACTGAGAACATAATCTGGGACTAGTTTCTTGTATAGGAGTGAGGAGCCAGCAGAGGGGTTTCTGTTTGTTTGGATTTTTTATTTTTGTTTGTTTGTTTGTTTTGCTGCTGCTGTTGTCTTTAGCAAGAGAGTGACACAGACAGATGTTTTGCTATATTTATGCACTGAAAGCCAGAAAGTCCACAGTAATGGAAATTAATCCATCAAATGACAACATAGCCTGAACATGTGCCCTACTGTCTATTTTTCAGGAGCAAAACACCGAATTATGGAAAACTGCTTATTAGAGTTGCATACAAAACTCTAGAGGGAAAGCAAGTAGGAACTTTGCATGAAGAATCTTTCTTTTCAAGGACATCAAGAGAGTGCTTGAACCTATCTCCCCTGGGAAATACTAAATTAACCTGAACATTTTATTTTGAAAAGATCAACTACCAATCTGTGATTTAATTTGTTCCCAACACCTCTTCATTGGCTAATTTGATCCAAATCTGTTAAACTTTTCCTGTGATGAAGGTTGGTTCTGAGTATTCCTTTCTTTACATTCCTTCAGCAGCTTCCCAGAACCTTCTGAAAAAGACCCAAACTGCCAAGGTCTCTAAGACACTTCAAGATCTGGCCTCTAACCTCATTCTCTAGCCTATGCTCTCTGATTAGAGTGGACAAAGCTCCTAGTAGCTCACAGGGTCTCATTTTTGCTAATACTGATCCTTCTGGTTCTCTCCTCCACTACACTGTGAAACTACCTGACGTATCCAGATACATGTGACCAGTCTCTGATACCAACGATACTCACTGGATCCAATGGTACCTCCTGAAGCATACAACAAGTAGTTTGCTCCCTTTCCCATCCTAGCCCACCACTGAAAGGCTCAGATGCAGGTAGTGCTCATCAATTTTCTCCCTTTCCCTCCCCACCAAAAGAAAGCTTTGTGACTGGAGGTTGTTGGTCACTGCTAAGTTCCCAATTCCCCCACATTATATCTTGAACGAGTGAATGAGCAAACTGCAGCCCCATTGCCAACATCTTCTTAACCCTCAGCAGTAGGACTGTCTTCCTCTTGCAGTCTTTCCAAGGTGAGCACTTACTGAAAGTCACTCATTAGGAGCGCTGCCCCACCCATCTGAATATCATGGACATCATTCACACATTACTCTTAGGATACATTCATAGTACTGTATATGAAGTTCTCAGAGGACAAGGCATATCTACACAAAGAAACCCTGTGTTGGGCAGTTCCAAACAGTGCCTGTTTGAGTTAAAACTGAGAGGGAGACGATGACTCAAGCAAAAGTCCCTATATGCAGTTGCAGTGCCTTTCTTCCACCTGAACAATCAACCAACCAATCAATCAGTCAGTCTTTCTCTGTGTTTCTCCCTCCTGTTCTCTCTCCCCACTGTTGAGTTCACATTTAGCCTGTGTGCTGAACATGCTCACAGGAACATTTGCTGATTTCCTCTGGCTAGAAGCACTCCAAAGGACACTCATATTTGTTCAGAAAGCAAAGAAGGCTTTCGCTACAACAAACACTCCCCCATGCCCTTACCTAAGCACTCCCTCTTTACAGTGCCCACCCCACCCCTGACGAATTCTACCAACGCTAGAAGCCTCTGTCTATAGCATTGACCAAAAGGCTATCTCAATGACAAAACACTGTCTGTCCTTCCCTTCTCTCTTACAAATCCTTTAGTTAGAGGACATAATTGTGCTCTCCATGTGACAGTGCATTAGGGTCTTGCTTTTATTATCAGTTGAACTGGAGCCTAAAGGCCTAGAGTGCTCTCATTTAGCTGTTGCCATTTTTAAACTGCAGCTACTGTCTAAGCCCAAGATCAGCCTCCTTGCTGTCTTCTCTGCTAGGCCCTATTCCTAGGGGAAAATCCCAACTTTGTGCTCACAGGCTTCCTCACTGATTCCAGTTCTAAGTTTAGCTGGGCTCTCAGCCCTGTGCTGAAGACCATGCTTTAATTCCTTTGAAGTCCCCTGTACTCTAGGCACCTGTGCCACCAGCCTACAAAAGAATAGGAAAGAGCTGAGGGATCTAGCTATGACAGCGCAGTTGCCTGGAAGAATAGGAAACTTGAGGTTTTGTGAATGGAGAGAATTCATTGACAACATCATGTGTATAACATCCTTTGAGAAGGGTCTGGAACTTCCAGCAATTTCAAAAGATTGTGAGACCTAAGAAAGGTGAACCTCTACCATGTTAAATTTCCCAGAAACAAGCTGCATTATTTTATGTGAGAATTTCTGACTTTCCATAGTTGTAAAAGTGATACATGTTCATGCAAGAATTTTTTGTATTTTTTGTTTGGTTTGGTTAGAGACAGGGTTTCTCTGTGTAGCCCTGGCTGTCTTGGAACTCACTCTGTAGACCAGGCTGGCCTCAAACTCACAGAGATCTGCCTGCCTCTGCTTTCTGAGTTTGGGATTAAAGGTGTGGTCCATCACTGCCTGGCTCAGTGAAGAGTTTTTAATCCAAAACTACAATTTAGAAAACAGAAGTAACTTACTTAGAAACTCTCCACCTCTGTGGGCACACTGCTGACAGTTTGCTGTTCCTCCATCTCATTTCTGTTTGGATTTTAAGTTGGATTCCGAATGCATGTGAAGTTCCTTCAGGTAGCCACAATGTTTCAAATGATGTCAGAGAAACTTTAGCATAAAAGGAATTTTGGAAAAGTGTTCAAAAAACTCCCTTTGAATTTCTAAGATACATCCATGAATACACTCACTATATGAACACCATATGTTGGGCAAGTAAAGAGTATAAATTTAAAAATTCAAGGCATTATGGAGGGCATGGTAGTGCTCCCTTGTGATCTCAGCAGTTGGAAGGTGGAACCAGGAGAATCACAAGTTCAAGGGGTGTCAGGAGCCCTGTCTCAAACTTTCTAGGACTTCAGTAGGCTATTTGAATCCCCAGCCTACCAAATAGAGTATTTTCACTTAAAATGTCTGGACTTGCATCAACTGGGGGAAAAAAAAAAACAGAGACAGATGGCAGCAATAATCCAATTACAGACTTGGAGAGAAGCAATTAGACCAAGACAATATCTTTTTAAAAAAAATTAAACATTTATTTTATTTATTATTTATTGATTGATTTTATTGAGAAAGAAATAGTCTATCCCTTGTGATGGCCAGATATTGGTTCTCTCCTTTGTCCATCTGGGTCCTAGGAAATCAAACTCAGGCTTGGTGACAAGTATCGTCACCTGCTGAGGCATCTCATCCACCCAATGCTCCTATATTTTAGATAACAAGTTATTTGTGTATGTGTGTGGCACGTGTGTGAAAATCAGAGGACACCTTGTACAAGGCAATTCTCTCTTTCCACATTCCGGGTACCAGAGATCAAATTCAGGTCACTGAGGTTGCAAGCCAGCAACTTTCCTTACCATGCCATCTCAATGGTCCATAGAAGTCAATTTTTTAAAAATGATATATTTCCCTTTACTCCAGAAATGCACTCATGATAAAACATAGTATATTTTGAGGTAAACCCTTCTTTCCATCATTAATAATGTTTAGGGAGTGAGTGTATGGCCTCCTATGTGGGTGGGTGGCTTTCAGGGAGATCCATTTGGTGCAGTTATTTCACCAACATATTTCACAATCAATATAATTCTGCCAAAACAGAATTAGTTATTGCCATTTATGTCTAAGTTGAGATTTCCTCTCTTTTTTTCCCCTCCCTTCCCCTCTGGTTTGTAGTCCTGGGGATGAAATGCAGGATTGTGTGCTTATTGGGCAAGTTGGTCACTAAGCTACACCCACAACCCAATAATACCCTATTTCAAGAGGACTGGAAATGACAGTTCTTTCCAAAAGTCAGGCAGTGCCCATGCAAATGCTGGATACCTTTCAACATTCAGCCTCTTCCCCTGCTAAACTGTTAGTCTTCCTTCCTTAGATACCAGGCAGTTGCTCTGAAGGAGAATCCAGAACTCAGTCAGGAAGAATTCTAAAGTGCTGGGGAACCCAGCGTCACCCAGTATAGGAGCCACAGGCCCCAGCCAGTTCAGGGACTTACCCTGCTTACTGGTGAATTCTGAGATCAGACAGTGAACACTTTCAAACAGGCAATCAGTCCTCTTCTAAAGAGACTTCTAAAGCTCCAACAGCAATTGTTCCTGGCTCAAAGACCCATTGCCAGACTATCCACTGGAAGGCCCAGAGAGAAACACATGAGAGCATGCAGAACCACTCAGAGCTGAAAGGATTAGTAAGAGTCCTCAACAATGTATGCCTCAGCTGCAGTGTGTATTCTGTGTGTATTCTGACAATAGTCAGACTTCCCGACTCGGTTGTACAGTGTTCATGCTTTTCTAGCTGAGAGCCAGCCTTGCTGACCCCAGGTTCTCTGCTCTCCTCTGCAGCTGTTCCCATGGTGTGGCTGGAGCCCAAGAACCACTGCTGCTGAGGACAGATTAAGTGACAGAATGCCTGCTGTGGAGCTGTGTTTGCTCCATCTCTGAGGCCTTTTCTGTTTTTCTTCTAATAGTGGATGAAGACTGGGAAGGTTCACTAAGTAGATGTCAGCATGCCACTTGCACAGGAAGTGGTAGAAAATGACTGTTAACCGACAAAGGCAAAGTGGTTAAATAAAAATATGGAGAAATTAAAACATCAGCTTTACTTAGAGTTATGGATGTGATGATTTTTTTCCCATTTTAGTGTCTGGGTTTCCTTCAGAGACTTCTAATAATACTATGTATTTCAGGTATAGTCCAAAGACAGATAAGGACTGGATTTCAGGAAAGGCTATTATTGTGGGGAAACTCTACAAACTATTTATCTACCACTTTCACTGGAAGGCACATTTCAGTGGCACTAAGTACAGTCCCGTTACCATGCTCAGTGAGTGATGCACATCTCTAACACCACCACTCAGGGATATGAGGCAGGGGATTTAAGAGGTTGAAGCCAGCCGGGCTGTGGTGGTGCACGCCTTTAATCCCAGCACTCAGGAGGCAGAGGCAGGCGGATTTCTGAGTTTGAGGCCAGCCTGGTCTACAGAGTGAGTTCCAGGACAGCCAGGGCTACACAGAGAAACCCTGTCTTGAAAAAACAACAACAACAAAACAAAAACAAAAACAAAAACAAAAAAGATGTTGAAGCCACCCTGGGCTACATGGTGACACCTTATCTCAAAAACCAAATTATGAAAATAGAGTAGTCTCTGCTCTGCAGTCTGCACTACTAATTTCCAAATGTTTCATGGTCTCAACAGAAACTGCATATTCATTAAACCCCACGTCGCTGCTCTCTCTGTACCTCCTAACCTCTGGTAATCTCTAGTTTCTATGCTATATATTTGCCTTGTCAACATATTTCATATAATTGGAATTGAACAAAATTGGTCTGCTTCTGTCTGGTTTTGTATCACTTGCACGATGCTTTCAAGATTCACCCATTCTGTCATGTATGTTAGAGTTTCACTTAGTGAAACTGAGTAATATTACTTTCTCTTCTCTCGCTCATTCTCTCTCTCTCTCTGTATATGTATATATTATATATACACACATATATATATACATACATACACACACATACACACACACTTACACATACATACATACATACATACATACATACATACATACATACAT